>JACYFF010031955.1:16791165-16864255 GCA_017589665.1 Selenicereus undatus
AAAAAATAAAAAATAAAAAATAAAAAAGTAAAAATGAAAAAAATGAAAAATAAAAAATGAAAAATAAAAACTAAAAATTAAAAATTAAAAATTAAAAATTAAAAATCAAAAAAATGTAAAATAAAAAATAATAAACAAAAATTGCACAAAATTTGGATAACTTCATAAATTATCACAAAGTAATGATTTTCTCATTATTTTCATCCATTTCAACCCACCACATAAAAAATATACCAAATTCAACCAACATTAACTCAGTTCAGGCTATTTCAACCTATTTCAACGCCCTTAAAAAAAAAATACCAACTTCAACCTATCTTAACCCACATCAACCAACTTCAACCTCCTTCACCCTTTTACCTACCTAGTTTAGCCACGAAAACAACAGACCCTAAATCTCACATGATACTTTACAAATTATTAAAATTATGAAGGGGTGGGTTGAAATAAGTTGAAATGGGTATTTTTTTTCAAGTATGTTGAAATGGGTTGAAGTAGGTTGAAATGGATAAAAATAAATTGATCAACGAAAAGAACAGACTCTTAGTTAGTTAGTATGATTTATCCTATAATGACACGAGATGCTAGAAAATCAAGAGAATTTGCTAGATTTCAAGTTCAATTCCCCGCGTCACATAAAGCATTAATGGCGATGGACGGTTCACAAATCATAATCTCAATACATGTCCCGATATAAAATCTTCTTATCAAACCCGACTCAATAGCTTAATATTTAGATGTGGGCTCACTTCATTAGGTAATGAATGGTACATGACCTCTCATGTCAATTTCACTGTTTGCCACTTTCCTGCCTTTTTCTTTATATATATATTTAAATCTAAATCCTTCTCCTTCACTGTCGAACATTGATCATTGATAATGTCCTCGTTTTCCTTTGAATTTTGAACTTTACCTTTGGATGGAGTGGAAGGCCAACATTTCATTAGCTAGGGTTCCCCGGGGGGCATATATTATTATGTAATAACAAATTATTGACATTGACATCTAGACATTGTTCTCTTCTAACTTAATTTTTTTCAAAATGAGTTTAATTGAGTTCAGTTAAAAAAAAAAAAATAGTTGAGTGCAATGTAGTTCATATATAAAATAAGTTCAGTTCAGTAAAAATAAATCCAGTTTAACTTAGTTTGGTAACAATAAGTTTAATTTAGTTATGTTAAACTCAATTCTCTTCAACAAAATTCAATTGAAAAGAATATGACCTTAGTGTAATCAATTGAGGGAGAGCTTTGCCGATCTGCTTGTAGCAGATTTGCATGCTTGCCTTTACTCCACCGCCCCCATCCAGATTCGAATTTGAATGGGAACCTGCCTTTGCCAAATAATTGGAAGAGGGAGGAGGGGGTGTGTGGATTGGACCTTGGCTCCTGACAGCTTTGCCTCATTCCCCTAAATTGGTTGGCTTATTGGGTCTTCCCTAAAATAGGGGGTCCAACAGATGGCCCGTATTTTACCATGGTAAAAAAAAGTAAATAATTGAGGGAGAGTTCTAAAAGTATCTTGTAGCCTTTATTTTAGTAAGTTTGCCCTCTCTCTCTATTTTAATGGCTCATGTGGGAGTCCATCAATATCTTGAATAGTACTAGACATCCCACTTGACAACTTTAATTTCTCTTCCACCCTTGAACATGATCAGAATTGTTTGACACTAGAACACTTGGGACTATTGAATATATTCTCATGATCAAACTTGACTATGCCTTTTGTTGTCCATTCATATTGCTAGCTTCTTTGTCACTCCCCTCCTTTTGTTCTCCTTTATTTGGGTATATTCACCATTGGATGTATCTTGATGAATTTCGTCTTTCGGTTGAATTTGAAGATCAAGTCATATACAACTTAAGTTATGTTCGAATTAGAATTTCTTTTGTCAAATGTTTGTCGTGATAGAAGTAGTATATTTGTACATAAGAGATCCAAAAAGACAACTTAAATATTCTTTAGTATTATCATATTGTAATATTTTATATATAAAATTGAGTTCGAGAAATGTATATTATTATTATAGGTGTACAATGAATCACCTGTAAATAACAAAAATGCAGTAGAGGCCCAATGAACCCTGGGATCTGATAGGATCCAAATGCTAATAGTTTCCCTTATAAGGAAAGAGAAACCGATTTTCGAAAACTCACAAAAAAATTACAATTGGTTTTTGACAAATCAAATTCGAGTAATGAAAATACAATCTTCTTTTTCTATCAAGAAAGGGGTGCATGCAGTAAAACTAGGTTTACGTACAACAAATAATGCCCCATAAAATGCAAAACCATGAAGATTAAAAACCGTCTTGAAACTAGGGGAAAGCTAATGGAGATTATTACCCAAGACATCATGAGATTTGCAATAATTCAAACTTTGTTCAGATGTTTAAGATACCTAAATATTCTGTTTGTGGGTTTTCGTTTTCTTAAATATTCGATATGATATAGAAGTCTGATACAAACATAAGAAAGAAAGAAATAAATTACGAAAACTATGTCATATACATATTTGAGTTTTGTAGCGAAAATTCCTATGAATCAACCCAAATCATATTGTTCGATAGGCAATATTTGTCAAATTGAAGTCGATAATAAATCGAAGACTGGGGCCAAGTTTAATTTTATCGCCACATTAAGTCATTAAGCTTAACTTTTTAGGGATGTCGTCAATTCAAGAAAATAATAGCGTCCCTCCAAGTAATGAAGTAGATATTTGATGGTGACATGATAATATTGCTTACTTATTGCTTAGATTTCTCCTCTTCTTTTTAATTTCCCCCATCATTTGTCTTTTCACAATGCTAGACATCCTAGCCAAGGGCACACAAGACTAAGATATGTACACAAATGGCCGAAACATAATTGGCCCTCATTGACTAGAAGTAGCCAAACTATTTCTGCCCAATTTGGCCTCTTTCTTGTAGCTACTTGGACTGAATTATGTGACAAGGCAGGACGGTTCATTTTCATTTCTGTTTGGGCTTGGCCCCCTCTTACTGGAGCACTGGTGCAAATCAAAGATAAGGGCATGGAATTATGTGTTTGAATGAAATTGATATGATTAGGGTTGAAGCAACTAAAAATCAACAACACATTAGGTTATTAGACTGAACATATTGTTACCGCCTGGTATTTGACGGTGCAGAGTGGTATTGACAAATTTTTTACCAGTACAATACCGGAAAGTAGCTTGTATCATTTCTTAATCGACATGGTAAGTTTCGGCCGATACCGGACAATACGGTGTGATATTTATAAGACTATTACTAGAACTAAAGTAACCTCATTCAAGTGACAGTCCCGGGCAGGGCATTAAAAAAAAGAAGAAAAAAAATGGGGGAGGTCTTTTTGTGAGTGCAGGGACTACGTACTTCCGGCGCTACAATAAAAAAAATTGTTATTCATATAGCGTGAGCGCTTGACACTCCGATTTCATGAAGTTCGATACAGAGAAGGTTAGATCCCAAATTCGCAACGATATGTTTATAAATTATAATGGAGCACCAATGATATGTAATATGACCACCTTCAAACAAAAGAAGCCCGGAAAAGAACAACATGTAAGTGTTCTGAGGTAACCCACAGTTCACAGTTGAGCATCTGACATGCAAATTTCAACGTAGCATATGGATTATGGGATATTTGATCATGCCAAAAATGACATTACATTACATAATGTAAGAGAGAATTATCCTGTCACACCATCAGCTCTTTGACAGTAGGTGTTGCACAATTAACTTAAATCTCATTGAAATTTTCATTAATCAAATTAGAGATTGATGAATTTATGATCTTATTTTTGGAGCATAAGGGAGTTAGCTGTTACCTATTCAAATGCACCTCTCAATCTGCAAAACTGTCTTGCAAATGAAAATGAAGATCCTAAAGATCTCCTGGAGATTCAGAACCTTCACGTGCTCCAGTTTTGACTTTAACAGACCAAAGCAAGAAGTGGAATCCATTTAGCACATCATATACCATCACCCCTATCCTTCCTCCGATCCAACTGCCAATCTGACTTCCCAGTAAGTAACCAACCTTGCCAAGTCTATGCTCCCCATAGAATCCCCCTGCATAGGTACCATAGAGGGTCCCACCGGCCCTAAGAAACCCTTCAATTGCCGAACCACCAAAGTAAAGGGTTTCGAAGAAGTCCCAGCCAGAAGATAGGATTGGCCCCGTAATCCTGTTGATGTGTCGGGAAGCCATCTTGGCTGCATTCTTCCCTGCTTTGGCAGCTTGTTTGGCTGCATCTTTTGAAGAAGCCCCTCGTGATAGTGCATAAGACATTGTTCTTTCCATTGCTAGGCTCCGGACTCTCTCCACTTGAGAGGTTTGAATGCTGTTCACATACAGCTTCATACCCTCCTTCGCTGAGAACGCCAAGGTTCCTGAGCCCATGTCAAAGCATTGACCAAGAGTGAATTTCCCGGTTTGTGATGAGTCTTCTTCTCCCACTAACTCCTTGCATTTGTTCGCTGCAAAATGCAAAACATATGGTTCTCTTAGTTGAATAGTACGGTACAAGAAAGAAATTGTAATCCCCTGCAGGAGAGAAATGCTATGTTAACAGTAAAACAGAACAATCATCTGTCATCCTGAAATTCAAAGCCTCAGAGTCATCAGAAATACAACTGCCAAGTGTAAGGAGACAATTGAAACTGATAATAGGATGTTGAAATGCCATTCTTTTTCCACTAGGGTCAGGGCAGCCATTTAGAGTTTTGACTTTTGAGTAGTCTTATATTCCTACTGTCACTACTCTATTCATAATATCGTCTGGTCCATGACGGTTTTCTGAATTTCAATCAAGCTGCAGTTTCCTCTCCTCTGTAGGATTCCCTCCCTCCAAGCATAATATTTCTCTTTCATAATATCATTTGGTCCATGACGGTTTCCACCCTGCTTCGTCGATGATGCCTCTCAAACAATCGGAGTTGGAACGTTGGATAATACTTTAATAGTTAAGAACGATTGATCCTACAGATAATTAATAATCCCCTATGTTACCTTGATTTAGAAGTGTCTAACCCTGGCATATTTTCATGCATCCGAGTCCCCTACTAAGAATGTTCTTGGATTGAAATGAAAAGTGAAGCCTCCCTCCATCCCCCTTTGTTCACAAGTTTATATCAAAAATGAGTACATGAGGTGAACTAAAGAGACCTAGCAACACATGCAAAAAGGAAAACAGTACTCCCTGATGGAGGCATTTCTTGCTTATGTCACCCCCAACCCAACAAAAGAAAGGGGGAAAATCCGTCTTAACATACATCTCACACTACCATGTCTCCAACTGGAAAGTGACAAAAACAATCATTCACAGAAGATCTCTCTTTTACATGGACTAATGAGAGGAGGCCAAACGACAAATAACAATTACTTAGATCAACTGTAATGTGCTACCTAGGTTCAACTTTCCATCCATCTAAGAGTTTGTTCAGTTGTGCTATGCTTTAAGTACAGACTCCAAAAAGGGAGTATCCCTTCAGTTAGCTTAGCTGTAGACTTGCAGCGCTCTAAGCTCGAGTAGGCCAGAAGCTTCAGGTAGTAACTCATCACTTATATCAGCACACATACACTACCTTCTTTTTCCTTTTCCTAGTCGTTTCGGAGCTAATGGTTGTGACACTTCCTTGCTCCTCTCTCGCCCTTTCCTTTCCCTCCACCCTCTGTCATCTGCCCTCCTTTTTGACCAACCTCTTCACTTCTCAGTTGCCGCCTTCTCCTCCTTGTCTATCCATCTTACAAATGCTCATGCACAAGAAAACACATACATTCCTCCATCAGCAATGGCAATCCTTCCCTCATTTCCTCCTAAGCTTGGCCTTTTCCATGGTTGCATCTAGCAAGTAACATAGGGCAGGAGGTTTTAACACGTACCTTTAGTAGTGTTACCCCTAAAAATACATATACAAACTACATAGTAGCCTCGAGTCCATAAACTCAGGTCACTCTTTATGACAGTTTCTTTTAACTTTCTAAAACCCACATTTATTTCCATGGTCCCCTTTCCGAGGGAGGAGGGGGGTGGGTCCCCACCCCCTCCTCAAAAAATGCATCACATCACCAGATTTATAGACTACGGTATATATATTATATATGTTGAACTACATATGTATGTTGGGTGTAGTTCTAAGAACGTTAAAATCCAATCCTAATTATTATTATTACAATTATGAATACTCCGAACTCTCAAAGAGTTAAAATCTTAGCTTCCCAAATGGTGAATTGCAATTAGAACCATCAACATTTTCCCTCTAAAATCATCCCACTCCCATCATCAAGACACACAGTCCCGGAAAATAAAAAACTTACGATCAGAGACCCCTAAGAAATTTGATTAATTTTTGGATCAAATTTCTTAGAAATCATCCCACTCCCATCACATTTCAGGGTATTTCTAAGAAATTTGATCCAAAAATTGATCAAGTTTCTGGGGAATGTAAATTGAGTTTTAATCAGAAGAAAAATTTAAGATCTAAAATGTAAATTTACCGGTGATGCTGAGAGCGATGTAGCCAACGATGAAGAGCAGAATTTGATATCTTTTCTTCACTAAATTAAATTTCATGTTGAGACGGACCTCTCGATCAAGATGTCATCAAAAAATTTGAGCTAATTAAAATATCCTAATAATTAATATTTTTATTAGAGTGATCAACTAGCGATAAAGGGGGAAGAACATTCAAGCCATGTAGATTGTAGACCGATGGGGAGAGACAATGAGAGCCACATCATCAAATATATATTAAAAAATTAATATATGATAAATACACATAAAAAATATATAGGGAAAAGGGTGGTTGATTAGAAGATGGAGGAGGAAATGAGAAATCCATGCTTAAAATAATATATATTTGTTTGAATATTGAGCATTGAGATATTTGCTTGTGATCTATTAGGTTTCCATTAATATGTTGTATCGCTTTTTTAATATAAAAAAATGTGTACCTTATTGGAAATACTATTGTATTAAATAATTTTGATGAAAACTTTATTTTAAGTACTATAAAATAAAATAAAATATTGATTAAATATTGCTTATGATGACCCCTTTAATTAATAGATGTATGACTTAGTTCAAAAGAGGTATATTAAACCTCAAAGCAATGTATGGGAGAATGCATTATTGATCAATTGGGCATGGTAAGCTGTCTGATCAGGATTCAACAGGGATGGAAATAAATTATCAGAGCAAACCGGATTTTAGTTGAAATTTAGAATTTTATTTCTAATAGATTGTGTTTCCTCGGAAATGGGGGCAGCCAGATTCGATAACATAATCGAGAAAGCTTCGAGATTAAAAGGGAAGAACGTGAAGGAGTAGTTCTATAAGTGCTACTATGATCGAGTACTATACAAAGTTCTACTCATAATGGGATTTATGGTCCAACATTATGGCTTGAACGGTTGCAAATCCCGCCCCCAAAAAAAGATAGAAAATGAGAGAAGAACTCACAATTCAAAACTTTGATCACATATTTGTGTTCGGTACGATTAGCTGTTTTAGACTTTTAGTAATGGTTAGCTGTTTTATTAGTTGATAACGGTTTTACTAGCGATTAGCCGTGACCAACTATTGGTTAGTGGTTAGCTGTTCAACTAGCGATTTAAAATAAATGCGTTTGGTAAATGTAACTGTTGAAGTAGCAAATTTATATAAAATAACTAAAAAGGGCACAATAAATAAAGGTTTTTAGTAAATAAAAAGAATAATTTTGTAATTTGCAATACAATCACTAGAGATAGAGGTTTTTAAAAGTTACTTTCATTAGCTTTTGAAAAACAATACATAAACCTCTAACCACCACCTCATCCACTACTTTACCAAATACTTTTAAGTGGTGGTGCATAACATTTTGACCACTACAAACTACTAATATCTACTTCAACCTCTATTACCGAACACGGCCTTAACTGTGGCTATCTTAGTTGTTTTGTGTATGATGAGATGACAAGGTTGATTTTCTTATTACCAAGAACCTTTACTTCTTTCTTATTTGCAAATATGCCCCTTGATTGTAGGCCTCTGAACTGTTGTTGTCCCTCTCTTCTTGATTATTATCTTTTTTTTGGTTTTTTTTTGGGGGGGGGGTGTTTAAAGGGAGGGACTTGATGTTTCATGCTTCTAATGATGCTGGTGTGTGACAAATTGACAGTGGAAAATAGGACATGACTTTGCTCATTTTGAGAATTAGTGTAGAAAAAGATGGTGCCACTGTTTACTGGCTAGAAATGATCGGTCATTACACACCCATGATGGGACCACTATGTTTGTTGTTTTAACAGTCAAACTGATTTCCCCTTTTTGGTCATTTTTCGATCCAATCTCATAAACGTGCCAAAGACTTTGTCAATTGAGGAGCTTTCCTCTGGTATTCTGAAACTATGGCTTGTTTCAACTTGTTCTAATGGTCATCTGGTCGAGTGACATAACCTAAAACTTCGCTCTTCGTGGTGGAGTCTATTCCCATCCGTATGATTGTCCCTTTTGGTTGCTAAGGAAACTATCGTATATTTTGGTCGTTGGCCTTACAAAATACATTCTTGCTAAATAATTCCAAGTAGATCCTGGCTAATTATGTGAATTCAGATGAAGAATTTAGTATTAGGTTAGGGTGGCTTTGCATTGTTGATTTATATATTTTTTGCCATCTATAAAAGAATTCACCGCTACCATAGGAACCTCTATTATATTGTACAACCATTTATATGATGAGAAGAACTATCCATCATTACTGGAATGGTGGCTGTGCTAGTGGAGTTTCCAACTTGGTTATGCTTCAGTATATTATTTTCAGAAGTCTGTCCCTTGAGCAGCAGTAATGTATTTATTAGAAAATTCTGACAGCAAATGGGCATCTTTGCAACTAGACTATGTCTCTGGTTATGTTTTTTTGGGGTCCATTTATCAGGTCTCCTGAGTCATCCTGGTACATTTATGCTTGTTTTATTGAGATTCTTTCTCTGTTAGACATTGTTACATTGTTATGTATAACCTAGTGTTGAAGCAGTGGAAAATAAGGGAGTGAAATGTGTAGACTGTAGAGATCGATTTGCGAACTAACTCGATTTGGCTTATTTGTTGACCTTAGAATCTCTTTCCCTTCATATTGATGGACTGGGTGGGACATCACTTTTGCATGCTCTTCTTCATATGTGTAGGCCTTCCTAGATGTTGCCAGCAGGATACATTTTCAGTATATTGAGATCATCTTGTTTGTATATGCCCCCCCCCACCCCACCCCTTCTTGGTTCATCTAATTGTCATGCCCTCCTTCTTAGGGCCTGTTCGGTATGAGCAATTGAGTTTGCCGCCTGTATCAATGTGCTCCAATATGCTGCAACCTACTCGAACCAGCTAATTGTTAGTCAAACCTGCTCCAACGTACTTCGATCTGCTCAAATCTAATAACTGCTAGTCAAACTTGCTCCTGTCCACTCATAAACCTGCTTCCATACTGCTCCAATCTTATGCCTGTTGCTTCAACCTGCTCCAATCTGCTCTAATATACTCCAGTATGCTTTTGGCTCATCCAATATGCTCATAACGAATTGGCACTTTGTAGTTCTTAATTGCTTCATTTTGATCATGAAGAACTAAGAAAAACATTGGTCAATTTTTTTCCCCTTAAGAAATGTTTTAAAACATCAAAAATGCTTTCTACAAAAAATTTTGGTGCCTCTCAGAAATGGTCTTTCTACTTGTAGAGATAAAACCACCTATGTTTGGAGCTCTTAGAGCCCAAAAAGGCGGGACCTACATTAGTTGTTGTTTTTGTATTGGTATAGAATTTTTAATTATGATTTTGGTTCTCAGAAATCTCACAACCGAGTCTAATTTTGAAGTAGAAACTAAGTGGTTTCACTCACCATGGGTTTTCTAATTTTGAGAATGGAAATAAGTAAGTTCATAGTCTTTGTGCACACCTTTAATTGCCAAACCGGTTGTATGAATTAAATCTTGCAATCCTCTCTGCAAATTGTCTAGGATTCTTTTTCATGGTGGCTCGTCCAGGTTCAGGGAACATCACATTGACAAGCATAAATTTAAATTATCCGTACTGTACGCTTCAGCAGGGAAATCTGCTAACTGCAGAGTGCAGACTTACCACAAGATTTGGATATATGAATTTTTGCATTTTCTGGGGGACTCATTTGTTTAGGTTGCCCCCTTTTTTCCTTAGCACTCTGAACTCCATTTGGCATGTATTGGAGATAAATATCCAATTGTCTTAATAAATAATTTGACAAGTTTGCACATATGGTTCTGGCTTTGAATCCATGTTTGATTCATATTCTAGTCCCTGGCTTTGTGAAATTTTGTAACTGTGCTTCTCGTTTCCCGGTACTTTGTGTCCCATTTTCTTAAATTCATTCATTCTTGTCAGTGTCCTACATGCATTCCTAAACAGAATGAAACTAAAACTGAGACTCATGCACCCTAGTAATGCACCTAGGCTAGAATGAAACCTAACAATATCACGGTCATCCCATCTCTTCTGAGTTCACCCCTATGCTTGAACTGGTCATTGTCCTCAATGAAAGAAAGAGACATGAGAAGTAAAGGGGGAGAGGGGTACAACTCACAGTTACTGGGTCCCATCGGGCCCAGGAGGAGGCCAAAAGTGAAAAGGGAACAGTTAGAAGGATGATGAATGTCCTTGATCAAACGATGGAAACAATTACGAGCCCCCATGGTCGCTCGAGAAGGTACAGAAACGCTCCTCTAATTGCCGGATGGACTTGAATTATCGCCAACTCGTTCATCCTCCTCCGTTGTTCATACTCTCGGGCCTCCCTCATTGCCTGTTCCTCCTTTCGCTAAATCTGCCTCAATTCTTGTTCCTCTTGGTGGTCGACAAACCCGCGGAAGTACATCACCCAATACAAGCCCTCTGGATTGTCAGTTGCATGCGCATTTTAGCAGTGAATGATAGAGAGCATGACCAAGCCTATGGTAAGAATGCTACATTTGGGAGAATGATTGAGAAAGATTCATATATTTTCAAACACATGAGAGGGAGTGCATATGTTCTGTTTCCCCCCTGTGATAGTTACTACTAGACCTTCCAGTCCATCACTTGTTTGGATGTGATTTGATTGGGAGGGTTGTGATATGGAACAACTGGATGTCGAGTTGAGTAATGTGGCCTTCCAAATGATTTTTTAAACGAGTTTTGAAACTATTTGTTTTTGCCTTGAATCATCCCACCGATTGTGCTCGATTGCACTCGATTAAACTGATTCACCATTTTTCTCGCCTGAGGAGGCGAGTAATTAGAGGTTTTGATCCCTTGTCAGTTCATTCATGTTCTAGCTTGGGGACAAGCAAGAGGTAAGCACGGGGGAGTTGATAAACCTCTATCTTGACCTCATTTCAGCCCCTAATTGACCCTTTTTTCCATTGTTCCATGTTTGATTTTAATGAGAAAGGGTCAAGTTGGCTTCCTTTGATTTAAATTACCCTCATGTAATGGTTTTTTGTATTTTGTAGGAGTTTTCGTTGAGAAAACGAGAAATCTACCGATGTTGGTAGAAAGCAAGGTAGAGGAGATGAGTTTCCAACAAAGAAGAGGGTGGTTGAAGCTTCAAAGGAACCAGTGATTTAGCATAAGTGCTCCATGTCGCCTAGCGTGTCTGTACAATGTCCAAGATTTTAGCGAGCATGACTGGAGATATGGCACGGGGTACAGGCGTACAGGGGGCACGGTCGTGCCACCCTTCCACCTTTACGACTTAATTCTTTCATCGGGAAAGTTTTAGAGGGTGCTTAGTTTTGAACTTTGAGAAGATTTTTGAAGGGCGATTTCTAGGTCTTCTTTCTCAGACTTCATAGCTTAATCTAGATTGAATTTGAGAGTTTTAATTACGAATTCTAATTGTGAATTGACGATTGCAATTGATTGAAGTACGTTTCTTTCCCTCCTCTTTGTGATTGTCATCAAAGTTTTTGTCTTCAATTATGTTCTTCAGTTCCTTATTAGCCCCTATTGTGCGAATTGGGATCATGTTCTAGGTTTTTGCAAATGTAAACCTGTGGTTGTGATTGAATTCTTACCTAGTATGTCATTTGTTTGATGGATTGCTTGAGAGGGATGTATTTATGTTCTTAATTGGGGTTCAGGAGATAAACGAAAGTTGAATCCTCAACCTAGAGTTACTTTGTGAGTGATTGACATCTTACCATGAGAATAGTTAGGGTTTCAATTTGGGATTAGGGGTTACTCAATCATGTGGCTTTGTTGACTCTAGTTTCATGAAAATAGATAATTGGGATTGCGCAGCCAGTCTAAGGACATTCGAGAGTAGGCATAGATGTATTCCAATTTATAATTATTCCAATTTAGTTGGTCCCATTGGCAGATTCATATAACCTAGTGCACAACCCAAAGAGCATAATAGTGTGGTGAACCCCCCAATCTAGGATTTTTGTTATTATTGAATCAAACATGTTTCAGTAGCATTCAGTTTTATAAACATAAATCAGTTTCTGCCTGAATTAAGTGTTGAAGTCAGTCTGGCGAGTAGAACCAAGTTCCCTGTGGAATATGACCCGTACTTGCCGTTGCTAACTACAATTGGCACTGTGCACTTGCGGTAAGATTTTAAACGTAACATTATCATTGAAGAATTTCGCTCCAACTAGGCAAAAGATTTAAGTGGAGTATTCTTTCATTTTGTTCCATTGAAGTTGAGTTGTACATTTTGTCTCCTTGTGTTTCGAACTTTTTTTTGTTTGCCTTCCGTACTCGTATAGAGTTGGATCCACTTTCTTGCTGGAAAATTTGGTTTAAAATTCAGGTTTATGTATATGTGGTTGGTCTGTCTGTGGGCTCTATGATTGCAATTTGGATGTGACGTTTAAACCTTGCTATGGCAGTAGGGAAGGGAGCAAGTTGATGACCCAGCAAGTGCTATATTGGAACTTCTCAACCCAGAACAAAATGCCAATTTTCTTTACCACTATGTTGATGTCCCAATTGATTTATCAAAGGTTAGGTTTTTTGGTCTTCCCTTGAAGCAGTGTAATTTTATTAGTGTGCAAGACTGCTGATTGTTATTCTGTATTTTTGTTTGATAAGGAAACTAGAATATGTCATATCATGGTCAAAAGATTGGATGCGAAGTAGCATTTTACAAAAGGACTATATACATCTAAGATAGAACCTATGCACTAAATCTACAGGATTAAAGTGTTAGAATTCCTTCCTCAATTGGTAGGAGTTACAAAAATAAAAAACAGTAAAAAAACGGATGAGAGAGAAATTAAGAAAGGAAATAAACGTGAAGGAATGAAAAGTAGAAGAATTGCAAACGGATGGAATAGTTCAGGGAATGTTTTAACGCTAAGATTGCGATAGGCGTAAAACATTATGTGACAAGGAATTTCCATGGACTCTTATAAATAGAGGGATTAGTGATCTTTGCAAAACAACAAGCAGCAAATATACAATCAAGTGAGAGAAACACTTGAGAGGAAAACCACCAAGAATTGGTTAGGGTATTCCACCAACTTTAGGTGAGAACTATATTTCTATGTGCCATGCGAGTGGATGAGATATTGAGTATATACCCTCTAAATTGTTTAGATGAGATATATTTTGTAATCCTACTATAAAAATAGTGGAAGTATATTCGGATTAATAGTCCCGTGGTTTTTACCTTCATGCTGAAGGGTTTTCCACGTTGAAATTCGTGTGTCCCCATCTACAATATTTATTTATTTGTATTGCCTACACAAAGAGGGAAAAGAATTTGCTTTCGCATTATTCCATCTTTTCCCAACAGTGGTATCAGAGCTCAGGTTGGGCAACCATATTCTTGTGTAATCAAGATGGAGGGTGTTGTTACTTATGATGGTGACATGATCAAACTTACTACATACAATTACTCCTATTGGAAGGCCATGATGGAGGACAATCTAATTTGCAAAGACCTTAATAAGCCTATTTTGAAATTGAGTGAAAGCTGTTAAATTTTCGCAAAGCAGTTGCGATAATTCGAAAGTACATAGTTAGAAGTTTGTTTGAGCATGTGTCAAATTTTGACAATGCCTACGAACTTTGAACAAAATTTGAGTCCTTAATCCAAAAGAAGACACCACGCAACAAAGTGTTGCTCGTAAGACGATTGGTGAAGCTCCAGTATAGAAATGGGCAAAATATGATTGAGCATTTGGACAATTTCAAGGGGCTTATAAATCAATTGACAAAGATCAAGATGAAACTCGATGACGAGTTTCAGTTCATTGCCCGAGAGTTGGGATATATTGGTAGTTACATTGAGTAACTCCGCCCTAGCAGGAAAACTCAATATGGATACTGTGACAGACAGTCTCTTAAATGAATAAGTTAGAACAAAAGAAAGAGGCCTTTCAATTCAATTTGAAGTCAACTTTGTTGACAATCGCGGTAGAAATAAGAACCGTAGGAGAAATAAAGGACGTGATAAGTCCAGGGGCAGATCTAAATCTCGCCCTAAATTTGTTTGTTATTTATGTGGTAAGCTAGGCCCCAAGAAATCTGATTTTCGATATTACAAGAGAGACCAGAAGGGTGGAAAAGTTAAGCCAGATCATATTGAATACAATAAAGAAGACAAAAGCACTACTATTGTTGCAGCAGCAGATGAAAACGATGTGTTCCTCGTTGGAGAAGAAAATTATCTCAATCTAGCAGATAATGATTGTTCATGGATTGTTGACTCGGGTGCTGCCTTTCATGTCACTCTATATGAACATTTTTTCTCACCTTACCAAATTGGTGATTTTGGTAATGTCAAGAAGGGAAATCAAGTTTCGAGCAAAATCGTTGGTATTGGTGACATCGCCTTGATAACCAACACAGGATGTAAGCTCATGTTAAAAGATGTGAGGCATGTACTAGACATGCGCCTCAATCTTATATCGGCAGAAAAACTTGATGATGTCAGTTTGGTTAATTTCTTTGGTGGAGGAATATGGAAGCTCACCAAAAGAAGTCTAATTGTTGCTAGAGGAAAAACTGAAGGGTCATTGTACTTTATGCAAGGAAAGTTGTGCAAGGGGCAACTCAATGTTACCTATGATAATTCAAATTTGGAGCTATGGCATAGCAGACTCGGACACATGAGTGAAAAAGGATTGCAAATCCTAGCCAGAAAACAGCTCCTTCCTAATATAAAAGGCAAATCGCTTGAACCTTGTATAGATTGTTTGGCTGGCAAACAACATAGGGTGGCATTTTATAAAAATGTTCGACCAACCAGAAGAAAGCACATTCTTGATTTGGTTCATAGTGATGTATGCTCTATGACTGAAAGGTCGCTTAGCGGAGCATTATACTTTGTTACTTTTAACGATGACCGTTCAAGAAAGGTTTGAGTTTCATTATTGAAAACAAAGGACCAAGTCCTTGAAGCATTCAAGGAGTTTCATGCTAAAGTGGAACGTGAAATTGGACAAAAATTAAAGAGCGTTTGAGCGGACAATGGTGGAGAATACCGTGGTCCCTTTGAACCATATTACAAGTTGCATGGGATCAGGCTGGAGAAAACACCACCAAAGACACCTCAGCTAAATCAGAGAATGAATTAGACCATCGAAGAAAGAGTCCGTTGTATGCTTTCTCACGCTAAACTTCCTAAATCCTTTTGGGGGGGGGAAGCCATGACGACTGTCGTTGACATAATAAATCTTTCACGATTAGTTTCTTTGGATGGTGCTATCCTAGAGGAAATTTGGTCTAAACATAAGGTATCATACAACCACCTGAAAGTATTTGGTTGTTGAGCATTCGTCCATATTCCTAAGGACAAGCGAGCCAGACTTGATGCAAAAACAAGGGAGTGTATTTATCTTGGATCACCCAGAGATGAGTTTGGCTATCGACTTTGGGATCCTGTAAGTAGAAGGATTATAAAAAGTCGAGATGTTGTATTCTTTGAAGACCAAACCATAGAAGATTTGAAAAAGGAAAAGCCTAAACATAGAGTTGTTAGAGATTTTGATACTGGTCCATCCCCTATGGTTCATGATAATTCAGGGGATGACACAACTGAAAATAATAATGAGACTAGCTCAAACGATAATCCTACCTCTTCCTCCAACGATGATGATGAAGAAAAAAGTCAAGATGAGTTCGCCAAATCCAATGCTGAATCTGCCAAGGCGAGATCTCAAGAAGAGCCCCAGTTGAGGCGATCTACCAGAGAAAGAAGACCATCCACCAGGTATAACCCAAATGAATACGTAACTCTCACAGATGAGGGGGAGCCTCAGAGTTATGAAGAAGCAATGGCTAATAGCCATAAGGTAGAATGGGTGAAAGCCATGCAAGAAGAAATAAAACCCTTACATGAGAATCATACATATGATCTAGTATAATTGACCAAGGGAAGAAAGGCCTTAAAGAACAAATGGGTGTACAGACTCAAGAATGAGGAGAATAACCCAAGACCCAGGTACAAAGCTCGCTTGGTAGTGAAAGGCTTCAATCAGAAGAAAGGGGTAGATTTTGAAGAAATATTTTCTCCTGTTGTGAAAATGTCTTCAGTCCGAGTTGTCTTTGGTCTAGCCGCCAGTCTAGACTTGGAAATAGAATAACTTGACGTCAAGCAGCATTTTTACATGGTGACCTAAAGGAGGAAATATATATAGAACAACCTGAAGGTTTTGAAGTTGTAGGCAAAGAAAATTTGATATGCCGATTTCAGAAGAGCCTTTATGGTCTTAAACAAGTGCCTAGGCAATGGTACAAGAAATTCCTAGGCAATGGTACAAGAAATTCGATTCCTTTATAACTAAGCATGATTTCAAGAGGACACTCACTGACCATTGTGTCTTCATAAAGAAATATGATGGTGGTGATTTCATCATATTGTTGCTCTATGTGGATGATATGTTAATTGTTGGGCATGATTCAAAGAAAATTTCTGCTTTAAAGAAGGCGCTGAGTAAATCATTTGCCATGAAAGATTTGGGATCAACAAAGAAGATCCTTGGGATGAAGATAACTAGAGATAGATCAAAGAAGTTATTGTGGTTATCCCAAGAGAGTTATGTTGAAAAATTGTTAGAAAGATTCAACATGCATAAGGCCAAACCAGTTAGCACACCACTTGCTGGACATTTCAAACTAAGTACAAAGCAAAGTCCAACAAGTGAGAAAGAAAAGGCAGAAATGACGAATGCTCCTTATTCATTTGCTGTTGGTAGCCTAATATACGTTATGATATGTACTAGGCCTGATATTGCTTACGTTGTAGGTGTCGTAAGTCGGTTCTTAACTAATCCAGGAAAAGAACACTGTACAACGGTGAAATGGATATTGCGATATCTTAGGGGAACAACCAAGAAATGTTCGTGTTTTGGTCAAGAAAAAGCCATGTTAGTGGGTTACACAGATGCTAATCTAGCCGGTGATATTGATTCTCGGAAATCAACTTCTAGTTATTTGACTACTTTTGCAGGGGGAACAGTGTCTTGGCAATCTAAGCTCTAAAAATACATTGCCTTGTCAACCACCGAGGCTGAATATATTGCAGGTATTGAAGCATGTAAGGAGATTATATGGATGAGAAATTTCCTACTCGAATTGGGCTATGAGCTAGACAAATACGTGTTGCGATGTGATAGCCAAACTGCTATATATTTAGCCAAGAACTCTACTTTCTACTCTCGTTCAAAACATATTGATGTTCGCTATCACTGGATATGGGAAGTATTAGAAAAAAAGCTCCTACAGCTTGAGAAAGTCCACATTGATGAAAATTGGTAGGACATGATGACGAAGGTGCTACCGATCAAGAAATTTGAAAACTGTTGCAAATGTGCTGGTGTGATGGTCCCCAATTAAGTCAGGAAGGGGGAGAATTGTTAGAATTCCTTCTTTAATTGGTAGGAGTTACAAAAATAAAAAACAGCAAAAAAACGGATAAGAGAGAAATTAAGAAAGGAAATAAACATGAAGGAATGAAAAGTAGAAGAATTGCAAACGGATGAAATAGTTTAGCATTTATTTTTAGGGAATGTTTTTAACGCTAGCATTGTGTTAGGCGTAAAACATTATGTGGTAAGGAATTTCCATGGACTATTATAAATAGAGGGATTAGTGATCTTTGCAAAACTACAAGCGACAAATACAATCAAATGAAAGAAACACTTAAGAGGAAAACCACCAAGAATTGGTGAGGGTATTCTACCAACTTTAGGTAAGAACTATCTTTCTATGTGTCATCTAAGTGGATGAGATATTGAGTATATACCCTCTAAATTATTTAGAAGAGATATATTTTGTAATCCTACTATAAAAATAGTGGAAGTATATTTGGACCGATAGTTCCGTGGTTTTTAACTTCATTTTGAAGGGTTTTCCACGTTAAAATTTGTGTCTCCCCATCTATAATATTTATTTATTTGTATTGCCTATTTTAATTGCACAAAGAGGGAAAAGAATTTGCTTCCACATTATTCGGTCTTTTCCCAACACAAAGATAGAATGGAATAAGTTCCTATTATCTTAGAACAAAGTGTTGGGTTTCGTGGCCCAAAATCAAAGGCGGATAGGGTTTGTCTTGAAGCGCAGTTTCTCCTGGCGGCTAGGGTTCGTCTCTAAAGGTAAAACCCTGATTTTCTAAGCCCTATATAAAGGGGTCATACCTAGGATCTAAAATAACTCCATAACTCCTGAATCCCTAAATCCCTAAACACATTGAGAGGTAGAGAATTGTGAGAGAGATTACAAGAGAGGTTGTAATTCTGCTGTTAGATCAAATCACTTGTTATGATTGTGATCGTTTTGTATTATCCCTACTCACATAGTGGATTGATTGTGCTCGTCACCGTCCGTGGTTTTTTCCTGCATTGGGTTTCCACGTAAATCTTGTGTGTCGTTGTTTTGTTCTTGTTATCTTTCTTTAAGTTTCTGAATATCTGTTTCATCCTATTACTTCCGCTATTAGTTTGCTCTAATTTCCTAACATGTCGTATGTTGTAGGTCCCTTCTTGCTGACCTCCATTATGTGCCAGCACAACTGTCTGTGCCAGTAATGATTACTAACGTTTGCCTCATTTTGCTCAAAGTTCCATCAATATCAAGAATGATGTAAATTCAACCCAAGGATGGACCTAGTGCTGGGTGTACTATGATCACCTCACTGTTCTCTCTAGCAATGAAGAAACCTATCATCAAGGACTTGGCAATGACTGGGGAAGTGACACTCACTGGGAAGATACTTCCAATTGGCGGGGTAAGTATGATACTTAAGGATTCTTCTGCTTATTAATAATGTTGTATGTTTGTGTCCACATACAGAGACTTAATGTGATATGGGTGGTTGGGAAATGATTCTATAAACTGCAAAACAAATGATTTTTAAAGTAGCTGTGCATGACGCACTCAATTAAGTGAACTGACTACATCCATCTGCTGTAGTGTACACCTCAAATTTTTAACAATGGGAGAGTGACTTTGCCGGTTATTCTTGTCCTAAAGCACTCCAAAGTTCCTACTTGAGAATGTGATGGCATGTGGATCAAGTCATCATGAAAGCATGGAATAAATGTTCATAATTGTTGTTATAAGATGCCGAATACGTATAAAGTATTTGTGCTTATGTTCCAGCAGTCTTTAAGGTTTTGTGGGTTGATACTTCCTGTCTGTTTCTCTTTCTATTCTGCGTCATGGAGAGGATTCTGCGTCATGGCGTCTGGGTTTTGATTTTTTGACTTCCCTCTTCCTCTGTGGGTTAGATTGGAAAATAGAAGGGGGTTGGCTTGGGATTGGGTTCATGACTTGTTCCTGATCAGTTGATGGTATCATATTTTGCTATTAGTATTAGGGTTTCATATGTGTCTGGATATTTGTAAATGTCTCAGTGTTTCATACCATGCAACTAGTGCTTGTATTTTCATTGTTTTTCATTTGGGGCCTGTGATCTGTTTGGCTATCTTTCATGTAAGCTATGTAGTTAGAACTTTGAAGGATTCGAAATATGACTGATAAAATTTTTTTAAAAAAAAACCTTTGTGCATTTGCCCTGGTGTCGTTGGTATCCATGCACTTAATCTTCGATCCTTGAGAGAGGGAGGAGATAGGCTTGGCTGACAATCTATCCACTCGTAAAGCATGCTTGGGTTTGTTTGGCGAGGTTAATAATTGATTTACTGGCATAGTCGTGCTATTAATTCCAACATAAGTGTCTTCTATTCTGCTGTTTATTTTGCTAGTTAATCATTAGAATCTCCCTTAGCTTAATTATCAATCAACAACTGGGATTGCCTAGATTGAGCAATCTAATTAGTAAACACGAAGACCAAACACGAAGCATATGAATGTGAGAGAGCAAGTTCTAATGTTTCTTCACTTAATAGGTCACAATGTGAGGTTTATGGCGGTTGGAGAAAGATTTTTTCGATCTACTTGGACCATGTATTGCTACTTTCACATAGTTATAGGAACTATATTAAAATTATATCCTGATTTCTTGCACCCTCTTAGGCCCTAGCTCTTCAACAACAACAAATTCTTGAATAACCCCAAATTTTATCTATAGTTTGAGGATTGTATTGAAAAAAAGTAAAATCCAAAAGACCAAACCCTCTTTTCCTCCTCCAGACACACGCACTACCTCACGCCCCCTTGACCTAGCCGCCACCACCGCCGCAGTCATAGCTAACCACCTTTTCCGGCGGTGCCGGCGAAATCCAAGCCACCACGGCATTATAAATCACAGTGATCTCTCTCTCTCTCTCTCTCTCTCTCTCTCTCTCTCTGTGGGTGTCCAGATTGCAAATCCCGGTGACCGGCGCCGTCTGCGTCGAACTCCGACTACCGAGAAACCCGCATCAATTTTACCGAATTATTGCTCTGCTTCAATTTACAAGGTTGGGGTTCTCTTTCCAGTTCTCCTTTTCTTCTGTCTCTGTAACGTTGCTTCAACTATCTTATTGCTTGTAAGCTGTAACTCACAGTATTCACCAACTGAATTATCTTTGCTCATCAGTATGTATACTCTTTAAAGGTGTTTAATTTTTAATTTTTTCATACCCATGATTGAATTTGAACTCTTAGTTATCTAATTTTGGTTCTATCAAATGTCATGGTACAATGTAATGCCTATTTATGTGCGTTTGGTTAGTTATTTTGCTTTTGGTTAGTTATTTTATGCTTGTTAGGGCTTAAAATCAATTCAATCAAGGTTTGTGCAATGTGGGTTTCATTCTGCTTGATATAATGTTTGGAGCATTGCTGTCACTGTTTTCTAACTTGTGAGCCGAGTGGTGGTAAGCTAATGATGAGTGTCTTCACTGATTTGAAGTGCAATTCATGCAATTCGTTAATGGATGAGGATTCAGAGCCCAAAGAAAATGCTGGGAAGAGGGATAGATTTGAACTTTTCGTTAAATAGAAAGCTTTAGTCCTTCACCAATATTATTATCATGGTTGGGTTGTCATCCATAATAGAAGGCATAGTTTGTAAATGAATTTTATGTGCTTGACCCAATTTCTAAGGATTGTACTACACAAGGTGTCCAAAACATGAAATTTAGTTGATGTATTTTGGGTTATGTATGATTGTGGTTTTCATGGTGGGTGCTGGATTTTGTGAAACTTTAGCATCAATGACAGTTGCTTTATGTTGCGTAGCTTTCATCTATGGTAAGAAATTCCAGAACACCACATGGCTTCACAGGTTCATGTTGTTGAGGAAAGAATCAAGTCCTTCCTTTGTCAGCTGGAAGCAGAATCTGGTATTCTTGAAAGGATCATATATAAAAACAAAAATCAGCACCGCAGGTGCTTCTATTTTCAGTACCTCCTAAAGGTGGGTTTCTGAATGAATTGTTATATGCAGAAGTTTCTTAATCTTGAATGAATAGTTTTCGTTCATCATTTATGTGTATATCTACATGATATTAGGTGAGGAGGGATCTAAAGCTTCTGCATTCAGTTCACCTTGATGAGCTTTTAGATTCATGTTTTCATGTCATATCTGGAAGAAAAGCAAAACAGAAGGCAAATCTTTTAGAAAGGTAAGAAACTTGAGTCCTGTATGAGGATTTTTAAGTTTGCTCTTCTTTGACAACCTGCTTGCTTGTGGTTGTTTAACATAGTCATGTCTTTGATCTAGAAGATTTTGAAGGACCTAGCAAATAATATGGGTAAGAGGGAAAAAGAAAGCTATTGTTGTAGTTTGTCTAATCAATGCATAACATCCATTTCTCTGTCCCATTCTCCATAGTTTGAAGCGGAACAGACGCCACACTGGAAAATTTAATTTCTTGGAACGCCTTTTAGGAGCAGCACGGCTGCTTTCTGAGGTATGAACTTTTAACCACCCTCTCTCTTTCTCTCTCTCTCTCTCTCTCTCTCTCACACACACACACACACACATGTAATGTTTGGTTTAATGTAATGTAATGCAATCAACCTTGTAATGCAATCATGATTACATAGCATGTGGTAATCATAATTACAAGGTAGTGGTTATTTGCAGAACTTTCTTTCAACCAAACAAGATAATAGAAACACGATTATAAACTTGTTTGCATTATAGAATTGTTTGCATCTAGCCAAACATTACCATAGAGTTTGTTCAAACTTGTGGACAGTAACAGACCCCCCACTCCCCCACACAGAAGGCAAAAAGAGGATTATTGACCCATCAATACAACTGTACTAGAACATCTCCCTCTGTCCCCCCCCCCCCAGTTGTTTTCATCGTTGCACCAACATGGAGGTCAATTCTGATATTGAGTTGATCCAGACAAGGACTTGTAATTTAGTATCCAAATCAGTATTGACTTGGACTTAAAATCTCCTCCCGTTTCCTCGTCCTTGAAAGGAATGTGCTTATCCCTTAAACATGATTAAGTCAGTGCGTATGTTTCTGCATTATGTCTGACAGAAACGGCAGGATTATACACAAATATCTAGCTGATTATCCTTTTCCTTATCTATGGTTCCAGATGGTTGAGCCCATGCTAAAGGCAGCTGCGTATCCTCTGTACTTTCGGCTGATGAACCTCCATAATCTGATAATGTGCTTGATCTAAGCTCGCAGAAAGGCACTTAATTGATTTTCCAACCTTTCCTTTTCTTCTTTTTTTGGTTGGACATTTCCTTGACTTTCCCGCAGAGAGATATCTACTTTGCTGGCTCGTTCGTTTTTTATGGGGTTCTCTCTAATGACTCTGGCTCTGATTGCACGTCTTAGAGTTTTGGTTCAGCAGGTAACTGTCTTTTTGATCTGTTGCATAATTATAATATGTACTTCTATTATCTTTGCCTGATAGGATGATATAGTTTGCCAAATATGTGCGCTTATGTGTCAAGCGGGGTATAATTTAGGTA
This sequence comes from Selenicereus undatus, assembly GCA_017589665.1. Taxonomy (NCBI): domain Eukaryota; kingdom Viridiplantae; phylum Streptophyta; class Magnoliopsida; order Caryophyllales; family Cactaceae; genus Selenicereus; species Selenicereus undatus. The sequence continues at coordinate 16,814,510 of JACYFF010031955.1, forward strand.
AACATGAAGCAGATTTGTGGTGATAGATATAGACTGGACATAGCTAGTCATATAAACCTTTTTATCTGCTAGCAAATGCCTTGATGTTATTTCCATCAGTGCCCAACTACCTCATACCTTGGTATCCACAAAAATGAGTACTAGTTGACTATAATGAAGTTTCAGTTTACTGTTGATGCCAAATTACTTTATTGCTTTTTCACTTGGAGCCTGTTTGAGCTGCAGATGTTGCTGGATGTTGTTACAGTGTTCAATGAAGTCTCTTCAATTGCTCAGAAGAAGCAGTCGATAAAGATAACCCAGGATGGAATAGAAGTAACAAGAATGCATTCTCAGAGTCACTTTTTCTCATCGTCTTAAGCTTTTAATTCCTTTCATTGGGAAAATTTTCCTCAAATTTTAGACAAATGGTATAGGTTTTCCGAGAATACTATCCAGCAGTGGAGGAGGTTGTCACGCTAGAGTGTGTTTGGAAAACAGATAGTTTTGTCCTGAAGGAGACAGCTAGTAAATGTGAGATGGAGCACCAAGACGGGAGCTTGGAAGGAGGAAAAACTCCTACTGGAAAATCTGTGCGATATGAATGTATTGAGGCTTTTCTTGGAGGTAAAGTCGTCATCTCAGTTCTATTTCCACTGTTTTATCTGTTTAGCCTGTTCAACTATTTGCTGAGATGTATTTGTGGCATTGCTCTGTTGCAGCGACACCTCTCTTGATTCATTGTGATTATCTTGTGTTTAAAATTTTCAACTATCAATTCAGTCCTTTTTGCTTGACAAGCATTATTGGTTGTCTCAGCTCATAGTTCTGCCCTTGATGGAATGCCTAAACCCCTGTGATTTATGTTACCATTCTGAGCAACCAATGGAGCACACCTCCAACATTCAAGCCTAAATTGGACTAAATAGGTTTAATTAAGTAGATACATGCATTCTTGTAATATGAATATATGATCCACTACCCAATCAACCCACAATTGTGATAACCCGCAATGGCTCAGCTAGTCGCTTCCTCAGCCTGCACGTAAGCACGTTGGGTGGTGTTGATTCCACTGTGAAGAGAACCAGCAATTATTGTCAGTTGGTTTTTTCTTATTGTTTTCTTTTGTTTACCCCACAATAACTCATCTGTGTCTTTCTCTCTACATTCTGCTTTCCTCAGATGACGAAATTGATCCTGAGAAGGCTGATGCAGAAAACAATAATGAAGAAAGGGTCTCTAATTTGAAGAGGAAACATCCTGAATCCCCCTCCAACAAAACTGACCATGAATTGCAACTTCAAGCCTCTCAAAACCCAGAAGATGATTCAGAAGATATTGTTCAACGAAGTAAAACCGTTGTCCTAGAAGGCTCAAGCGGATCATCCCCAATTTCAAGTTCATCGAAGGCTAAATCTGTATTAAACAAAAGAGTGGCATTCATATCTGTGAACAAGCCGGCTCAATCAGCATCAAATGCATCTACTGCCCAAGCAATTGAAAGTGAAAGTAAGAGCTATGATAATAACAAGGAGAATCCACTCTTTGATCTGTTTAATACACAAGATACAAAAGGCAGTATCTTTTAGAAGATATCACCCTAAATATTTTGTTCCTGTCATAAAATTTTATTATATGCCCAAGCTGGGACCAAATGAGCTGTAATTGAAAGATATTTTCTTCCTTCATCAATGACTGGGAGTACTGGTCCACATTGGCATTTTTTATTTCGGAATGAACAGTCGATTAAGACATTTATTTTGGCGGCCATCAACTTCTACAATTTTGTTTTTCTTTTTTTTTTCCCCCTCCCATTAGTGTGAACCATTTGAGCTCTTGAAAATCATTGCAAAAAATTTGGATTTGAAAACTTTTTTCATGTGATAATGCATGGTAGGGAGAGAACAATTCAAATACTAACAATGAACAGGCTTAAATGTGAGAGTAATGACTGGGGAGAATTGCTAAATTGTTGAAGAAATTGACTTCAAAGTTCAAACAATTCACTCTGTTTTTCTATTTTGTTTTTGTTTCAATTAATGTGTATGGATCCCTGCGAGCTTAACTTGACATTATTTAGGTATCTAACATACAAAAAGTCACAAAAATGTATCTTTTCTAGTATTGCCAAGTTCTTGTAATGTTATTTTGGTAATCATCCCCCCCCCCCCCCGCCCCCAAAAGTTAAACTAGTTCGGAAAATGGACTTAAAAACATCTCACATATATAAAATAATATTATATGAGTTTATTTGTTCAATGGGTAAAATATTTGTATATTTTTATCAGATACTAGAGTTTGAGTTCCATCATTATTGATCTTTGTATCTCCCTTTACATAAAAGAACTAATAATAGATTAAATTTTCACAGTTAAAATTTCATTAAAATAATATACATGTTCATAATTCGTCTTTAATTTTCTTTATCACCTATACAAAAAAAAATTCTAAAATTATCGAATAGATTAGTTTAATAGAATCTTCCTAAACTTTATAAGAAACCTCACTTAAAAGTTCGCCTAACTCGACGCATATGATTTTTCAAATTTTGTTTAGCATAGACACCCACCAACGATCGAAATGACAGAAACATCAACATGAAACATTGCGTGTGTTTTTGGGCGGAGGGGGTGTGGAGCTTAGAGGCTAGAGCATTCCTAGCTCTGAAAATGCATTCTTGTTGGGGGCTGCCATTTCAAATGCCTCAGTTGCAAAGCGTTTTTCGAGCCCTACACCACGCGGGTACACCGTACACCATGTGTTCCTACCCTGCGGTCCATGCTTGTCCAATTGTCCATTTGTGCCATTTTTTTCCTCAAAAAAATATCATTTAGGTAATTTTTTTTTAAAATATCGTATGTTATAGGGCGAATGAATGATAAATATTTTATTGGATGATCCAAATGAGAGTTTTATGAGTTCGAGAAGTAAAGAAATGTAAGTTTGAAAAAATAAAAATTTTACCAACCTGACAAAATGGAGTTTCAAATTTTGGAACTTGAGCTGGGATGCTGTTATTTACCCACTTTACTAAGAGAAGGGGAAAAGAGAAGAAAACATAGAGGCCCCAATTGATCAACGTTGAGATTTTTCAAGATTTTGTATCTCTTAGCTCACGTAAATGATAATTGTTTAGTAAAAATGCAAGTAATTCCAACTTCATTACCTTCTCCCGTTCTTCTTCATTCCTCTTCTTTTGCAAATCCCAGGTAATACCTCCTCCAATCCTATTTTGTAATTTTATTTTTCTTTTTCAATCTTCCCCTTGCAATTTCTTCTTGATTAGTCTGTTCAATTCAGTATATGATGATACCCCTATTTGTTCCTCAATGTAATTTTATTTCATGGTTTATCGTAATTTGCTAATCTAGCTCTTTCGCCTCTGAATTGCTGCCTTTTTTTTTGGTTGGAGTTATTCTGGGCATTTTAATTATTCTGGGTATTCTTGATGCTTGATGATGAATGATTGGAATTGCATTGAAACGTATTCTTGGTTGAAAAAAAGGTTCCCATCTGTCAGCTTGTAATCTACTGGCTCATTCAACTGTATGATTGCCCTCTTTAGTGTTCTCTTCTTCATAAAGTTTGTGCCTTTTTAGAGTGTGAAAGATTGTGAGTGTCTCTTTACTTGTTAGAGAATGGAGATACAGATTGTTATTGTTGTTATTGTTGTTATTGTGGACCTTGATTTCTCACTAATTGTGGAGACTATTCTTCTTGTTTACCCAGTTAACATGTCTTTCTGATGGGAAGCATTATCTGCCTGTGATTATAGGAGGAAGGCTGAGAATGTAGTTGTAAGATGCTCCCTGGAGCGCCCCAGTTTGGGTTATGCCATTTCAAGACACATTGTGTCTGGGGTGGTTGCTTCCTGCATGTTCCTCTCACAAACCACCTTGGTTAGTACGTCTGACTTTATTGAATTTATGTCAGCTGTTACTCCCTTGCTCATATTTTGCCCACGCCAGTGTGTCCACTCCCCCCCCCCCCCGGGGTCCCCTGAAGGGTCGGCCGTATTGTTTAAGAATGCTCTGTGACTTGCGGGCACTTATTAAAGGAGTCGGACCCATAGATAATGTCGAGCTTGTGCGTGCGTAAGAGCAATTATACTACGGGAAGTTGAGAGTGCATAGAGGTTCTTATGAAACAAGGAATACATTAGGAATGTAATCTTTCTTTCAACTTCTCCTATCATTACAAAACATCAAGGATGTCGGTGAGCCTGTTATTTGTATTAGAAAAGCCAGCTGTTAGCTGTACAAGATACTGATTTACTTAATCAATTGCATGAATCGCATCTCCTTAAGGGTGGTTTCCTTTCTTGAGTCACAACATTTATACGGGGAGACACAACCTTAGTTTATCAGTGCGAAAGCTGTATACTAGTAGAATCATTCCATCAACTACATTATTTTATGTCTGTCTTGGCTTTGAGATGGGTATATAGTATGCCTAAGCCAATTGGTACAACCTCTCTGTTTTTGCCGGGGATCAGTTTCATGCTTCTTAGTTCTGCTGCTTACATGGGAGACCTTTTTTATTTCTTTTTTTGGGGGGGGGGGGGGTAGTGTGTTTTGTCATTTGACCTTGAGTCACAACAAGAGGGGGCGAACATTGGCTCAAGAATATCAGGAAGGGGTTGTTTTAGAGAGTTGCCTGTAACGGAATACTTTGTTTTGGTATAATAGGTGCATGCGGTGGATTTTTCTAGTCAAAATGTTATATGCCAGCTTTCCAATGCCTTGGATAGTGAAGTTCCTTTCCCTCTCAATGAAAGTTCTAGTGATGCAAATGAGACAACAAAAATGATGATGATGATGATGATGAGAGGCATGACAGCTAAAGATTTTGATCCCGTCAGATATGCTGGCAGATGGTTTGAAGTGGCCTCTCTTAAACGTGGTTTTGCCGGACAAGGTCAAGAAGACTGCCACTGTACCCAGGTAATATGTTCTCGAGAACCTAGTGTGTCGATTAGCAGCCAGTGAGAATCTTACTCTGCATTCAATGACATCCTACAGAGCTATCTGAATCAATTTTTTTCTTTTCCACGTCGTTTGTTTCAGAAATCCATCATCCACCTCTAGTTCTAATCTGGATTCCTAAAACTTGTTTGGAAAACTGTTTTGTTGATATCTCAGAAACTGCATCTTGCTCACTTATTTCGAAAAAGGCTGCCTACATTTGGATCCCTCTAGACTTTGCTTCAGCAGGATCAGCACTGGGGTTTCGTTTTTGTTGATTGTTTACCAGACATAGGTATTACCTTTGTTCTGTTCAGATGTGTACTAAGCAATGTGATATGTTTGGATTCCAGGGCATATATACGTTTGATATGAAAACACCCGCTATTCAGGTAGATACGTTTTGTGTGCATGGAGGTTCTGATGGATATATTACTGGTATAAGAGGAAAGGTTCAGTGCTTATCAGAGGAGGAGGCAGCAAGGACTGAAACGGTATTAGAAATGACTGAGATGATCAAAGAAAAGTGTTACCTTCGTTTTCCTACACTGCCATTTATTCCTAAGGAGCCTTATGATGTTATTGCGACCGATTATGACCACTTTGCCCTTGTTTCAGGGGCCAAAGACAGAAGTTTTATCCAGGTAATTGCCCATGCTGTTTGATATATAGGCTCTGAAGTTTGATAATGGCACTCTTTTAATCCATTGAACATCAACTAACAAATACTCTGTGGTTAGATGCCAAAACTCAGCCTAGACCTGCCATCCCTCTGTCTACTCTTGCAAACTAGGATCTGAAAATGAGGAAAGTTTTCAGTGCTGTGACCCATAACTAGAAAATAAACGATATGATGTAAGCAACAGACAAATTCAGAAACAACCAGCCTCTTTTTCAAATCTAGTTTTCTGTTTCCGATTTGCAGACAGAAGAAGGTTGATGCAAATGCTATGATAGTATAATTTAAGCAAACTATTTGAAACAGTACTCCCAATTTTGAAGTCGTAAAACAAAAAACTAGAGACTGAGTGGCTATGGTTGGATATGTAAATTCTAATGTGTTGGCAGGTCATTTGCTATTACACAGGTTTCCTTTTCCTTCATGTTATTTCCACTGTTACCAGATGATTATGTATGCAGCTCTTTTCCTTCGTGTTAGTCCCACTGTTACCAGATGATTGTGTATGCAGCTCTTTCATCGAAAGTAAAGACTTGCAAAGCATCATTTTGAAGCTTAAATGATGATAAAGACTTGCTATTTGTGCCTTCTTTTCCTTGGCTTTTGCCACATGTGCTTATAAATGTCACATAAACAGAACAATTTTTAAATCTGTTAAGTCACCATGACATTGGTGTTTCAGATATACTCTAGAACACCAAATCCGGGACCGGAATTCATAGAAAAATACAAAGCATATCTAGCAGATTTTGGATATGACCCGAATAAAATCAGGGATACTCCGCAAGATTGCCAGGTGATGTCCAACACTCAACTGGCTGCGATGATGTCCCAACCTGGAATGCAGAAGGCTCTGAGCAACCAGTTCCCTGATCTGGAACTAAAAGCTTCTGTAGAGCTTAATCCCTTCACAAGCATACTTGACACTTTGAAGAAGCTTATTGAGCTTTACTTCAAGCAGTAGCTTAGGATCGCATTATCTGATCATAGGCTGCTGCTGTGTATATCTTGTGAACAGATACCACTGAAATTTATCAAGATGTAATATTTGTATGGTGTTGTTTGTAAGTCTCCTGGTTGATGTGTCAATTTACTGTAATTTTCATATTCAGTCGGGTATGATACGCATAGTGTAATGTAATGCACTCAATGGAACGTTGAGTAAAATTCTTGCTATTGATTATAGTGTAGTACATTATATTGCATCGTACCAAACACAAATAGTTGATTGTGAATGTATTTGCTTTGCCTTCCAGCCAAATGCAAGCATTTCCTCTATGTTCAACACAAAATTGTTCTTTTGTTGTACAAATGATAATTCTGCTCATTGGATTAGTAATTACTCCATCTAGTAGTTACACCAATCATTTTCCAAACAACAGCCGAGGGGGTCCAAACCCAGACAATTACTCCTTGGGGTTTTTCCAAAATTCAACCTTTCCTCTTCCCCATGCCTAGGAAACAGTCAGTCACATATTCATTCAATTTTCCCATGCATGTGCATACATTCATCATACCAACACGTACCCTATATATATGTATGTATGTATGTGCAAAATCTCTGAACCACGAAATCCACAAATCATATACTAGAACTAGAACTAGGATTCTCCTTCACACATAAAGAGTGGGGAAAAAGAAAAAGAAAATGGGGCTACCACCTGTTGAGCAGATAGATGCAGCAGAAGCAGAATTGATGAGAATCAAAGAAGAAAAGGGGTCAAAAAGTCACGTGACACTGAGGGTGCAAGGAAAAGATGGAGAAGACTATGATGTTTACTACAGGTTTAAGAAAGATTTCCCTCTTCACCACCTCCAGCGTAACTACTGCAACCGTCTTGGCAGAGAATACGGCACCGTTCGCTTCACGTTTAACGGTGCCAGGCTTTCTGGCGCTAAAACTCCTAACGACCTTAAAATGAAGAATGGTGATGTTATTGCTGCTTGGGTTGATAAGACCGGCGGTTAATCTCATTTTTCTTCATTTTCAATGCATGCTTTTATCATAAATATTATTATCATCTTTATGGGTTTTTTTAGCTATCCAATGTCAATATAAGAATTGTAGTCATTTGAATTTTCTGATGAAATGAATTGTGTGGCTGAATTGACCACTTTTGTTCTAGATCTATTATCTTATCTAACACGGCTAAAGTCATCTTGATTCTAGATACCCTGGACCTCTAAATTAAGAATTTTAGTTCTTTGAATTCAAATGTTTTATCTCTTTGAATTTTAAAAAAATGCATATATGAGGAACAGAAAAGTCTTCTCGTTATTCATGGGTCATGGCAACATCCTATTGGCCTTTTTTGGCAAACACTTGTTAGCCGTTAACTGTTTGAATTAATTGTTTGAATTAACTGTTTGAATTAGCTGTTTATAGAAAAACTATTTGATAAGATTAGCTATTTCTGATAAAATTGTGAGACAGACTTAATTCTACAAAAACTCTTCCAAAGAGAGTAGAATTAGCTTTTTAGACCCAAAAAGCTATTCTAAAAAGCCATTTTATCAAACACTCAAATTATCTTTTTGACTAAGTCAAACATCTAATTTTGGTCCAAAATGCAATTTTTGGCCAAAAAGTTATCCAAAAAGCTGTTTACCAAACACCTCCATTATCTATAAGCCATTTTGGCAAACAGCTATTAGCTGTTAGCTGTTTGTGTCAGTCGTTAGCTGTTTCACTAGCTATTTGAATTAGTTGTTTATAAAAGAAGTGTTTGATAAAATTAGCTATTTTAAAAAAGATATTCAGTAAAATTTCATTTGTGCCCTTATCGTTAAATTACTTTTTAACTGAAAATAATTTTTTCATTTACTAGTCATTTTATTTTCTTTCCAAAAGAATGAAATTGATGTCATGTGTACAAATTAACTTTATTGATAAAATTTTACTTTGTTACTAGTTGTACATAATTTATATTCTTATTATCTTTTTTTCTCTTCAACTTGTGTATATCTATCTACATGATAATTATGTCTTAAAATATTATTTTGTTATTTGCCACATATTTATTATTATGAATTGAAATTTATATATTTGAATGATTTAATCTCGGATAGATTAAATTTAAATAATACACAACAAAAAATATCACTACAAAAAGGCTAATGGCATGTGGTGTAATATTTTCAAACTCTTGAGTAATTATGTCATTTTCACAAACAGCTATTCGAAAAAGGCTAATGGAAATAAACTTTTGAGAATGAGTTGTTTGGGTCCAAACAGCTCTTCAACCAAACACCAATTTAGCTGTTTTGACTAGTCAAAACAGCTAAAATTTCCAAAAAGCTCTTGTAACCAAACACCCCCATAGTATTAAGAGAAGCTAAGAGTATGAGTCAGTTGGCTTTTCTTTTTCTTTTTTTTCAATCATTAGTTTGAGTAACACCCCTTAAAAAGTAGGCGACATCTTGAGAGTTATAGTTAAGTTCATGTTCAATTACAAGGGAGTAATACATTCAAGGATGATTACGATACTTGGCATTCCATCCATAAAATCAGATAACCAAAAGAAACTTAAACCTTACAATGCAAGACAAATAGGTCGCTATACCATAATGAACCAAAAAGCGTGCTCTCTTCAAGTCTTTGTTCAAGAAGTTAGCAGCCTTATAATCACAATTGGAAAGTTGAGTTTGAACTACAAAATGCTAAATTACACTTGTTATAGTTAATGTATGGACTATTGAAACTCATAGTAATCTAAATTAAGGTTAGAAAAATGAGATTATTACGAGAATATATTTTCACTTTTTTCTTTCAAATGACCTACTAAAGGACAGTTTAACAAAATAAGAAAGAAAAATCAAAAATTCTTTGCAATTTTTTAAATCTAAATCATGAAGTGAAGACATTACTAATAATTTTAAAGATTTCTTAATCCAATTTAAAGGTGCAAGAAGGCTCCTCATTAGCCATTGGTGTGAATTTACATGAGAAAAGAAGACAATAAAAGAACTTGAAAAGAATGTTGGGCCCTAATATGTCGGGAACCCTTGATTTACATTAGTTGGACAACAAAAACAAGAACGTTGGATCACCGACATCATCCGTTCCACCAATTGCCCCTAACAAGTCCAAACAACTCAAAATCTTCAAAACAGATAGAAACGGCGTCGCAGAGATGCCTTAGTCGCTAAATTTTAGGTTCGAAATATACGCGACTTGACAACCAACCCAACAACAGCCCCATAACACGGCGCCGTTCCGTCTAAACCAAATCCAATCAAAATCAAAATTTCAAAACTCCAAAAATCATAAAAGTCTAAATTCTCTCTCTCTCTCTCTCTTCTCATTCCCCATTTCTATCTCTTTCCTTCTCAGGGGCTGCTACTAATTTGCTATCCCCTCTCTCTCTCTCTCTCTCTCGGTTTCTCTCTCTAGGGTTGAATCAGAGTGATCTGAAGACGAAGGAGAAGAAATGGGGCAGCAGAATCTGATCTACAGTTTTGTGGCAAGGGGGACTGTGATTCTTGCAGAATACACTGAGTTCACCGGGAATTTCACCAGCATCGCTTCTCAATGTCTCCAGAAACTTCCTGCTACCAACAACAAGTTCACCTACAACTGCGATGGCCATACCTTCAACTTCCTCGTCTCCGATGGCTTCAGTACGATCCATCCCCCCTTGCTTTGAATATTGTGTTTTTTTTTTTTTGGATTCAGTTAGGGTTTGGGAATTAAAGTCGTGACTGATCTTTTAGGGCTTGGGTTTTGAGCTAGATTTGAGGGTTTTGAGGATAGTTGATGTGTATGCCTTTCGGTTTTTGTTGATCTGTAGAGTGGAAGTGATCTTGTTAATGTTGGGGTTTGTTGTGCTGAGTTTTGGATGGATTGTTTGATTTGGGTCTGTTAAATTGGGTTTTATGGATACCTTATGGGTGACCTTTTTGGTATTGGACTTGCTATTGATATTGTTGAGGGTTTAGAGGTGTAATGTGAGGCTTTTGCCAAAGTTTGGTCATGATTCGTTGTAATGTGTTTGAAGAATAGGGATCCGATTTTCTGTGTTTGGTTTTGATTGGAAATGTGACAATTAAGCGGTTTGAATTTATTGATCTACTCATGAGCTATTGCTGTCTGTGTTCTGGAAGGAGGGCCTTCGGGTTTGGTATTTGGGGTTTTACTTGAGTTCAATCTTCTCCTATAGTCTTTTACCCAGGGTCATTTCTGCAATGTAGGGAAGTGAACCCTTTAGACTAAGTGGGGTTGGCGGGCTGTGATTGTTTCATCGCGTGGCTAGGCATTGTTATGTATTTGGAAGTTCAGTTCAGAAAGATCCTTTATGAAGGTGATGATTATTGGATGGGCTAGTCGTTGTTGTGTGGAGTAAATTGAGTTAGCTGGCTGCAATTGTTTCATTCCATGGCTACTCATGTAATCTGTGTTATTTTTGTGTATCATGTAGTCTGTGTTGATTCGTGATATTTTTGCAACTTCTCGTATCGGTGTTATTCCTTTGTTGTTATCTGTTCATTTGATTCTCGGCTTATCTTGTTCAACCTTAGGTTGGCATGTGATTTGGCCACGTTGGATGAATAATGATACTTCGCTTCAGTGTCTTACACTTAATCTTTGCTGCTGCACTGGATGCTGAGAATTTGATAAACTTGCATCTGGATAAGCTTTCTTTGGATTTTTTTCCCTTTTGAATCTAAATTTAAAAAAAAAATTAGAAAACTCACATCATAGTATATAGGCTTTATATCTGTGCACCGTGTCTAGAGTAATGTCCTTTAATGGTTATCCCTCGTTATCCTGGATCATTAATTGTGTATGAGCCAAGAGGCTTCAAGCGGAACACCCCCCCCCCCAAAAAAAGCCGTTATGCACTTATGTTTGTTGAAATTCATAAGAATGTGTTATGGCTTGGTCCTCTCCTTAGGTCTGCAACCCGAGAAAAAGAAAACCAAATCAAGTTGACTGGGTAAATCGTAGTTCTGCAGTTTACTGTTTATCAGCAAAATGTCGTTGAGGAGTGATGACTGATGAGTTCCAATTTTTTAATGCTGGGCTTGGAAATATTTGTTTTGCCTCTATGGCAAGAATTTTGTATAAGGGATCCCCCTCGCCTCTGGGACCTGATTGTAGAAGGTTTCTTCAATTTTATTTGTGTTCCCTCCCCCAGGTTTATGTTTTGCACGTAGTTATTAGAGGATCTGATTGGGCGCTAGTAAGCAAATGCATATGGTACCTGGTAGATTTTCTGTAAATTGCTTAATCTTATGAAATCTGAGACAGTACTTGGATTTTTTTTCCAGCCTATTGTGTAGTAGCAGTTGAGTCTGTCGGCAGACAGATTCCTATTGCTTTCTTGGAAAGGGTCAAGGATGACTTTAATAAGAGATATGGGGGTGGAAAGGCTGCCACTGCTGTTGCAAAAAGCTTAAACAAAGATTTTGGGTACTTCTTTTGACCAAGAATTTTCTTCCAATTATATTTTCCAGTAGTTAAGGACCATGTATGGATTCCGAGCACCTTCTATTTTCTTCTAGGTCCAAACTTAAGGAACATATGCAGTACTGTGTTGATCATCCAGAGGAGATGAACAAGCTCGCAAAGGTGCAGGCTCAGATTTCAGAGGTCAAGGGGGTGATGATGGAGAACATTGAGAAGGTATTCATCTATTTTATTCAAGTGATGAATTCCTTGCCCAGAAAAAACGGGGGGGGGGGTGATGAATTGTCAAACAGCTAACATGAAACATCCAACTAATGTATTCTTAGGAAATTTCTGATAGTAATGTAAAGCCTGATTGGCAACATTGCCCAGCACACTTGCTTACCTCACAAAATTGAACCACCAGGTGTCACTTTCCACATTAACATGATGTGGTAGATATCATTAAAGAATGGTTCCTTTCTTTTTTGGCGTGACTTCTGTGTATGTTGATTTGCAGCTACTGACATTTTTGCTCCTTTTTTTTTTCGCGGTGCATAGGTTCTTGACCGTGGTGAGAAGATTGAACTATTGGTGGACAAGACGGAAAATCTTCGCTCACAGGTTTGTTACGCATTTACCATGCCATCGCTTTGTTTATTATCTGGATGTTAAGTGCTACAGGTCATACACATCACACCAGAATTCACCTTGTCTTGTTGGTGTTTCACCCGTCACTGATGTGATATGAAGGCCCCATTTCAGTTAACCGTTGACTGATACATGGTGGGCCACTTAACAAGAAGCTTAGTTTGATTTTGAGTTTATTTGTGAACCAATACTTTTTCCTTCTCTATATTTGGCTAGGCACAAGACTTCCGGCAACAAGGAACAAAAATGAGAAGGAAGATGTGGCTTCAGAACATGAAGATCAAGCTGATTGTGTTGGGCATCATCATCGCATTGATCCTTATCATAGTGTTGTCAGTTTGCCATGGGTTCAACTGCGGGAAGTAAGTTCCCTTGGAGGGAGTTTTTGGCTGCAAACCAGAATTAAATGTGTCATGATAGCGCTTATCATATATCCATTCTGGATGTGATCCCCATCTCTATTATAGTCTGGCTCTTGACCATTCATGGTAGAAGTTCATTCCTTGAGTAGTGTTTTGTGAGGGAGAATGCTTTGTATTCAGCTTCAAACTTCTGGTGTGTATAGGTTGCTACAAAGAAAACAAGATTTTTCTGTCATGGAAATTGTAACTTTTGTATGCAGTGCTGTGGATGAATTACTGGTCGAGTCTTGGCTTTGATTCCATTTGAGAATTCAAAGGTCCTGATCTCTGGCAGAAAAAGCAGGACACAAACAAAAGACAAATTGAATTCGTCTTGTCTATTGCTCTACAGTGAAAAGACGGGTTCATTGCCCTCTCTTTGGGTTTGCTAGATTGGTCGCAATGTTCCTTATTAGTGCACGCCTCCACAAGTGGATCTCACTCTATTAGCTCCAAACAAATAAGATTAAACACGTATTAAGATGTGAAGCGAAAGTCTTCCTTGTCTTCTACTCTTCATGTGACCGTGGGCCGTCAGATTAGAAATAAAGTAGGCCTGAGGGACTTTGCCTATAAGAAAGATTTTGCGAGCGAAGGAACTGCCGGTCCAACCCAAAAAGTATTGAGGAGAGGGAAATAGCGATGGATTCGCCTGTGAAGTGCTACCAAGCAACAACTATCTCTGTCTTAGACAACGGACCATGCTACGAAGCTAGAGACCTCGCCATATTTTATAGGATCTCCCCCCCCCCCCCCCCCACTTTTTAGGGGGTTAAAATGCCTACAATTAAAAGAGATGTTTAATTTGCTTGTGCTCCACATCCTGATTCTAGTGGCTGCAAAATTATCTTGTCAGTTTTGGATTAAATAATTCTAGTAATTAGAGCCCTGGAGGCCATACATGCTAACCAATGTATCAGGCCAATTTAAATAGGATTCCTACTCGTGAAAGCGGGTACATTGAAACAGGGGATCAAATGTGCTTGTTTGACACATTACATCAGGAAGTATTGGTAACCATGTCGTGATTGTTATATTTATATTGAGAAGAAAATCGATCAGCAAATTGGTTAGTCCATTTGGTTTATGAAAACATCTACCAGCATGTGGAATTTTATTTTATTTTTTAAAAAACACAAATAAACACAAAAACGGTCCACCCCACTAGGCTCCTTCGACGAGGGAGCCCCAATGGGTTTAAGATGGGGCGAGTGGGGAACCCAAGCATCCGCAACAAGACCAATTTGGCCTGGACAATTTCTCAACAAGAGGAAACTGCCACACCTGGGATTTGTATTTGGGTACTCTTGAGAAAGGCAGCGGTGCCTTGCTAAGACAAACCCTATTGGCACCAAAATGGACATTTATATTGAACAGAAATCGATCATCAAATTGCTTAGTCTGCTTGGTCATGAACATCTCATTAGATTGTTGTCCCATCATCACATCATCCCATATACAATGGAACTGTTAAGGAGAAAAAACAAACTATATGGCTTCTTAGTTGTGGGTGAAGACTCTGTAGTTCTCTGAGTGCTTAAGTTGCATCAGAGAAGGCAAAACAGAGAACTTTTAAAGCAAAATTGAAAAGAAAAAAGGAACAAGATTACACATCACTAACCAGTTCCCAAAACTGTTTCCAGTAGTACAGAACTGTACATCAGCATCAGGCAAACCAAAGGCATTTGTACAAGTTCAGAAGACTAACAAATAATTACCTCCTGATGTTATGATCATCGGATATTGTTTCCTCTGATGAAGCATCACTACTGTCAATGACGATTAGATTATTAGCCGTAGCTCGTTTTCTCATTGAAGGCCTGTCGTATTTGATTCCCCTTGAACGCTGTACCTCAGCTGTCATTGCAAGATTCCTTGGTCCACAAGATGTTCCAGAAGAAGGTTCTGCAAATGCATGAACTCCTCGAGGGACTCCCACTTGTGAGAGAGCTGAGATCGTTGGCAGCGTTGGCTCTGATGACCTTGAAAAGGCACCAACCGGTTCTCTAAGCCAATGATTATTCACCGCCAAACCAATTGCCAGACCATCTGGTGATTGATCACTTCTAACCATAACATTATTTTGCAAATTGTTGAACAATCCACAACTTGCCATTCTCGCGTGCTTATGAGACGGAGTATTCCCATAACTTTGACCAGAGCTTCTATGGTAACCACCTTCTTTCTGGGCATATACATCTCCAAGTGAAAGCCGAGTCTCAGCTGAGATGCTCTCTCTGATTATCCCACTCCTGGGACATGTGAAACCACTGCTACAGTCTAAATTACAAGGATGCGCTGGATTCGAGTATCTACCTTGTGGTATATGTGGTCCACTTAAAAGCTTGTATTGTTCCTGCTCCCACTGATCAGCTAGATCTCTAGCAGTTCTCCACGGGGCAAAGTGCAGCCTTGGATCCAATAGCATAGCAAGCCAATTGCCCCTTCCATGTCGTCTAACACCTATCCACAAAGAATCCAATTCTTCTTCTGACCACATGATAGGACATGGCTCAAACTTGTCCAACGAGATATTCCTGTTCCCCCTCAGAGCCATAGCTTTATTATTAGTAGCCTCAAGCAATATCTTATGTCTTAAAATAAATGATGCATGGTCCGGAAATTGTGGAGCCGCTGAAGTTTGAATGAATTCTTTCGTTTTGGGATTAGGACCCGAGAAGGGCTGGACACCAGAGCCATGCTTGGCCGTTTGACCAAGTACTGGCTCAATTGGCATGGATAAACCCAGCAAAGCAGAAGCTCTACTTGAGGACTGCTCAAGCCAGTCCTTACCATCCAAATCACAATTGGCACGCTGCTCAGCTGTACAACAATCAATCTCAGTGTTTGCATTTGCTGGAGGCGACGGACAGCTTTTTCCATCATCTAGAAATAACTGAAATCCACACAAACGGCATGCATCATGTCCCTCATCAGCAAACAAACGAGAAACTTCCAGAATATGCAGATGAAAATGGATCAAAGGCAAAAGAAATCTCTGCCTTAACATCCTCCCCCCCCCCCCCCCGGCCAACCCACCCAAAAAAAAACAGAAAAGAGAAGGGGGGGGTAAAAAAGCAGAATCAAACAGAAGGAAGCAAAATGTCCATGTAACAAGAAAGGACCATACTGGACTCCTAAGTATCCCCAAAAAAGAGTGACAATATGACAGTACCTACCCCCAGCCCAACAACGAGTGACAATTGACACTACCTACCTGCAGCCATTTGCTCGTGGGTTTAGAATCTGCCTCAGCTGCTGAGCATGCACGTTTAGATGACTGCACATGAAGTGAATCCATGGCTTGCACCCCTGTGCCCTGAAACAAGTCCAGACTCTTGTTCTTGAGATGCCCCTCTTGCATAAGATTTCTGCAGTTTTTTGTCATTCCCAAAGAATCATGAATAACATCAGATGCTTGCTCTTCAAGATTGGACTCTGGGATCACATTGCAGTCGATTAAAAAAACACCTGTAACCCAAACCCATCATAGATATTAGAGCTTAAGAAATAATATCTCGATGCATTTTTCATATTCCCTTCTAATACAGAGACAGGTGTAAGAAAAAAGTAAAAAGGCAAGTCCAGAGAACCTGAGGATGCCTTTTGCTCTGCTGTCTTTCCAGCGACCATTTTCGAATCTGAGCCATCACTAGATGTAAGCTGAGAATCCCCACTTGAAGCTCGTTGAAGTTTATTGGACGCAGGAAGCTTTTCAGTTATATAAGTATCATCACCAGAGGAGACAGCAATTCCAACATTTGATAAGCATTCAACATTCTCCTTCGGAAAGTTTGTGGTTACATCAGCAGCAGGAGAGGCACTTGATCCTGAACTCTTAGTCACAGTTTGTTTGGCAATAGCCAAGGTATCCACAATCAAGTCTTCTCCAGAACATTTGCCCCCCATGGTATGTCTCAAACTGTCCATTGGAAAGTTATAAATTTAAATTAAACATCTGAGTGTATAACGAAGTAGGAAGAGAGGGAATGGGAAACAGCAAAAACACTTTAACATACATTGCAGTGTCTGTGCAAGATCTTGTGAAAGAGCATGGAGAATCACCAACTCCATTGCTAATCATCTGCTCCACAAACAGGCAAAAAGCAATAGACCCTCAGTAACACCATAGATATGACCAACTTCATATTTGAAGGATAAAATAATCACAGCATCACAACTTGACGTTGGGGATACAGGACAAGCCTACACCACAACTATGAGCAATTTCATACTTGAAGGATAAAATATAATCACAGCATCACAGCTTGACATTGGGGGTCAGGACGAGCCAACATTTGTTTTTGTTTGATATGAACAAAGTAAGCAAGTATTTAGCTTGCCTAAATCTTACGGAAATGAACGCACAAAGCAGACGCACACAGAAAGTGGACTTGTAAACCTCTTATCTGCTACAAATTTTTTGCTGTCAGCATCTCCCATTAACACTTCTCTACTTGCAAGCTTCACATACAAATAAATAACTACAAGCCCATGGCTCATAAGAGTGTTCAGTTACAAATAGCTATGCAGCAATGCATTTATCTCTTTCTTTGATGGGTGTTAGTTGGGTGCGACCCCTCTTCTGTGAAAGATGTGGAGGATTGCCGGCTTGGAGAAGAAGAACGAAGAATAATTGGGTTTCTTGTGTTTGGAAGATGATTCCTTTAGCCATTTGGTGGTGTACTTGGAAGGAAAGGAATCATAGGATTTTTGAGGCCAAAGCCTTGTCCTATCAAAATTTCAGGCTCTACTTTTTGAGGCTCTTGTATTAGGATAGCGCAGATAATATTATTAATGAGAGCTTGAGGGCATAATGTTTTTTTAATTGCCCCCTTTTGTACATGGGTAGCATCCTCTTGGTGTCTATCTAATGCATCTTTTGATTACTCATAAAAAAAATAAAAATAAAAATAGCTATGCTGCAATATATTTACTGCATAGTTTTGGTATCAGCCTCAAAAAGACACCAACTGTTACAAATTGGTAAACTGTATCCCTCAAAGTAAAATGTAAATCTGTGGAAAGATATTTACATACGTCCCACTTGAGCGTCAATTGCCTCGCATAAATTTCCTATTCCAGAAACGAAGCCCCAAAAGCATTTGAATTCCCAGCTGAGAATTAACTTAGGCTCGTGTTAACAACCAAATAGACAATGATAACATTGAGGTCAACTAGGAAAACAAACAAAAGTGAGCTTATGTTAAAACCACAAGATGACGTCATAAGAAAAGCATATCATTCCAACATGATCCTGAGTTCTGGCCCCAAACAATTGATATCAATTCTTGAATGCACAAGAAAGAGCATGAAAGGCCAAATACAAACACATATGATAAAATTTACACTGATCCAGATCAGGCAGGAAGACTAAGCTTGAAATGTGCAGACCAATTCCCACTATATTGCATATTGCATAATCACAGTTAATCAGTATCAACTCCCTCCCTAAAGCCAGATTACATGAATGTGTCGATAGAAATGCACACTCACTCACAGCACACCCACAAGTTGATAAGAATGTGTAACTTACTTCCGCTTCACCTTGGCACAATACATTCCTGATGTCAGGATCACTGCTTGCTACCTTGAAATCCACAGACCCTTCAACCCGCCTGCTCTTGTCAGCTATTATTCCACAAGAGCAAGAGGAGACATGCATGGATTTGCTGTCCTGGACAGCATACGCTCCTTCTCTAGCCAGTGGCTTGCTGTTCACATCTTGGCCACCAGCATCAGCTTTCCTTTTCAACCTTCGGCTGAAAGTTAGTAAAGGAGTAGTCAATTTAGCTTTTGCAATTTCAGATTTGCTCTGATAACTCTGTTTCTGAAGTGAATCAGTACTCTTTTCTGCTGACTGAGGAACTAAATTGCCCTGGATACATCCATCCTCATGTGGAGAGCTTGAGTTCAGATCCAAAAAAGAGTCTTTCTGACTGGGGTTGATGGCCTTTACTAAAGGTGCTCCATCAGTAATATTTGTGCCTAACGTCGTAAAAGGGTGGCCCACAGCCAATTCATGGCAGCTAAGCATAGTTTCTGTAGTGTTAATTGCATCAGATCTTTCAACATGGTTATTTTCTTTGGATATGCTTGAGCCCTGAACTCGAGGAGACGAACAAGCAGAGGAGAGGTTTTCCCCTTGACATCCCTGCTTCAAACACATAAAGTAAATGCAAAATTGGATGAGATACTAGCTTCTGTGCAGAGCGAGATTTGGAAAGGGGGGGGGGAGGGGGAGGCGGCAGTGAGCAGCCAAAAAAGGATATTTGCTACAAACATCATGGTGGGAATCTGCGTGTCCATGATTATATGCATTAAGACAGCTTTTGCAGTTTATGGACAGGCCCGCATCATTACAGTTGATCCACCTAAAAATCTGCATAGCATTTAAGGCAATAATATGGAAGTCATTCCATATCAAAGATGGAAAGGAGCACCAATAAATAAAAAAATGAAAGTCATCTTTATCGACCCTCTGATGATGACTATCATTCACCAAGGCTTTAAATGTTGTTGGTAACATGCCAAAGTAGCACACGAAATATAAAATTATAAAAAATAACAAGAGTGTAAACCCTGAAAAGAGGCTTTGCTAGCTCATGTTGGGCAATGGATTACTTCAAACATACCAGCAGAAAAGGACTGATAACTAAGCCAACAACAATAGTTAACTTTATTGGAGCACCTATCACCAAATAATGGGTTTAAAGCTTAGAGGTCCAATGTGTAGTGTCTGCCACAAGCATTGGGAAGGACAGGACAAACTCTACTAGCCTAAAAGGAGCTCCAATATTGGAGTTGGAGGGAAGTACGGATATGTGATCAAAAGCAAGATTTCCGTGTGCCATAAGATCCATGAAACATTTTACAGTATCATTCATGTTTTTCCTTTTTCTTATCTGGAAGTTCTCAATTATTTCCTCTTATAAGTTAATTCTCTTTTATTTTGCCTTCAGATGACTGATATTTAACCCACTTGTTCAATACATTGCACTCACCTTTATATCTTTCTTCAGCATCTCTGACCTTTCGTTGGTTGCATGCTGACGTTTACCAGTTTGAACATGAGAAGAAAAATCAGGACAGCCATCAGCATGGCCAACACCAGAGCATGAAGATAACCGCTTTCGCTTGTATGTGAAAATCACTTTAGCAGTAGACATCTCGACTTCCACTTATGCTCTCCCAGAGAAACAGAAAGGAGTTTCAAAATGGAAGAGAATTGGTAGCACTGAAGTCAAAGTTCACATCATCAATTTAACATGCTGAGATGGCTCTGCAGAAACCATTAGTCACAAACAGGAGTGTCAGCAGAATAACCATCATCATATTAACTACAGGGTGTTTACAGCTAACAAACAGTAATAGGCTAATTTTGCGTCGATAGCATCACAATGAGGGAAAAATCACCCCACTAATACCCTTAGTTGATTTGTCATTGCAGTAAATCAAATCCATCCATCCACAATGCATATATCTAACCTTTGAGAGCCACTCCATCACATAGAACATTTGTAGATGCTATGTCCGGTGTATTTGAAGCAAAAGATTCCACAAAATGTTGAAGGTCCCCTCAACTGCCTCAATGGCTTCAATCACAATAAAGCTACAGCTACAGATTACAATGACTCGGCAGTTGGAATCAACATTATACCTTCAAGAGCACCATGTATGCGTCAACATGGTTTAGACAAGGTGCATTTTAAAGACCTCACTATATCCCCTCACCAAAGATTAAAGGAGACAAAAATAAGGGCTATTGCACTATTTAATTCTTGCATTGTGTGCTCAAGGGGCTCTAATCGGCTCTATCTTACTAACTCGTTATGAAGTCTAAAAACAAATTGAGATGACAAAGATACACCAGGAGCTTTGGGAGTTTAGATTGTAAACAATCCTCACTTCCCATATACCATGAATTGGGCTATACCCCATTTGGGTTCTTTTGGAAGACAGAACCTGGGGTGTACAGCATTGCTTTTGTTTTAACATCCCCCCCCAATTGAACAATAACTGTTTTTCTTCCATCTCCACAACTCATTACTTTTTCCCCCATTGAATCCTCCCTAAGCCCCAAACAATCCTCTCTTCAACCCCCCAAGACCGATTAAAAAAGGGGGGGAAAGGAGACCCATTATCTTCCACCTCCTGCAAAATCTGATTCTTCAAAATAAAGCAACTCAAATTCGCACAACGCTTTCTGAACAAGATTCACACAAACAATCGACCCACCAAGAACAAATTAAAACCCACTAGGAATACAAGCTAAAAAGACCCTCAAACACAAACGACATTCAGAAATTGAGCAGCAGAAAAGACTCCATGGCAGATAAAATTAGCATCAAAAGCACAAAAAGGAAAGATAATCAGAGCAAATTGAAGAGATTATGTTAAGCTCACCAGAATCTATCTGGGTTACAGAGAATGGGAGAATCCAGCGACCCACAGCCCGCATGCCTCTCCTTCTTCAATCCTGAATTTCTCTCTCAAGCTTTTCTGAATATGGAAGTTGTTTGTTCTAGACTTGCAAGAGCAGCAGTCCTCCTTTCGCTATTCTGGGCACATTTAATTTTGTCAGTTTGGGATGAGAGAGAGTGTGGAATTGGGAGGTGGTTTTGGTTTTGGTGTGTTTGAAACGTCTGTGTTCGTTCTGAAAAGGGTACGTCATATCACATCGTTTCAAGAGGCCAGTGGGTGTGGGGCCCAATGTTAGACCCCCTCTCTCTTTCTGTTCTTCCTTCTCTCTCCTTCCCCTTTCTCAAAATCTGAGCCTAAATTTTTCTCTCTCCTCCCGCTCATCTCTGTCACGTGTGAGAGTGCACGTGTGACTTGTGATTGCGGACTTGCTGCAAGATGGTGGACTGCTGATTTTGTCGGGCTTCAGCCCAATATTGACAGTCGTTGAGTGTTAGACTCAAAACTGTAGGGGTGTACTGGAGTCGAGCTCGAAGCGGCTCATGAACATCCAGTAGGGCTTGAGCTCAAGCAAACCAAGTTCAAACGTAGACTCGACTCAGCCAATGTCTGATGTGGTTACTTTAAATCTTTGAGCCTAATTTCGACTTTTTTAAAGTTTTGATATAAGTTTTCTTCTATGATTTAGATTTGAACATTGCTTCTTAAACTCGAATATGTTGTGAGAATCTTATATAAATACAACAGAATTGGTGAATGCACCTAATTTGTCTAGTGGATTGATAATTATCAATTTCCCATTGTCCCGTTACGCGGTAATGAGGTGGTGTGGGTGCATATTTGTATTAGCGAATGAATGACTTTGCTAATACAAGAGTTGGTAAAAATCTGTCCGATTCGATTATTCGAATTCGTCCGACCCAAAAAAAATTGGGTATGGTCATAAATTTATGTCCGAATTTAAAATTCGAACAACCCGTCTTGTCCGAATTTAAATCCGAGTCGGGTTCGGGTTTTGGCATTCGGGTTGTCTGGATTTTTGAACCATTTCGGGCTCGGACAATCGGACAACCGAGTTCGGATATCGGACAACTATGTTTATGTGCACTTTTAGTCCAAATTCTCTAAAAAAATTTATAAAAATAATTTTGGACAACCGGGTTCGAACATTGAAAAATCGAGTTCAGGTTTAGTCACACAAAATTTCAGTTAGAATATCCTAAAATCATATCACAAATTCGAATATTCGGACAGTCGGATCCGAACATCGGACATTCGGGTCCTGGTCCAGATCTAGCCAAAGCGTCCGATTTATAATTCGGATAGGATCCAAGTATCAAGTTTTTGTCTAAATGTTCGATTTGTCCGGACCCGAATCGACCCATACCCTAATTTTTGCCAGCCTTAGCTTCTACATTTACACGAACATGAAAAAAGTAAATTCTAAAGAGAATATAGATGGGTGTAAAGTAATGCCCTGGCCCATGGAGAGTTATCAGTATTGCTTCTTCTCACTTACACATTACCTATGAAAATCTCCAAAAAGATCACATTGTATAAGAGTTATACATAACTGTTGCACTTAACTGTGGAGTTATTAAGAGTAGATGCCCAAAATGAATCTACACATTCACACTTGAAAAACCACAACGTCCTTGTTAGAGTGTATTCTTAAAAACTCTATAGTTAAGCATGTTTGTTATGATCGCTTTTAATATTAATAATCGCATGGGAAGTTTTTCTCATATAGCATGTGAGTGATAAACGATAACAAAGCAAGTCGGAAAGACTTGTGGTGATTTATGGGAACATTCGTGATCCTTGAAGTTGTTAGGTAACAAATTTGTGACCTAGGAGGGGGGCAATGCATTACACCTTATTGATGTAAATGATCATTTCAATCTTTTTAATACTTGATTTTGACAGTACTTGCAGTAATATGCATTGTCAGCATAGTTTGTCCTCACTCACATGTAATATAGGAAAAACATTTCCTGAAGTGACCAATCCTTCATCCATATATAATACGCATGTTTAAAGGTGACGTTCTTGAAAATAGACTTCCTGGAAAGAAATATGCACATTTAGTGATATAAATAATCATTTTAATCATTTTGAACCTCATTATTGACAATACTTGAGATATTGCCAAGAAGAAAATAGATATTATGAACTGTCAGTTAAGGAGGGAAAAGTGATATTGTGTTGTAAATTGAGAATGGTGGTCTTAAAAAGTAATTATGCTTACACGAAATATTTGTTTCCAAAGAAGATTGGCCGGCTTGACTCATTTGGTTTGGTGAAAGAACAAACTCGTATGGGTGGGGCTCGACACAGATAATCAGACAAGTTTGGCTCGTACTCACCATAGGCCTACAAGCTCAGTAAGCCGAAAAGTGAATAGGACTTGTAAGCCATATTGACTCAACCACATCCCCGCACTTAATTGAAAAAATTAAAAAATTAAGACACCTTTGCTCTCCCCTCTTTTGGGCAACAAAATGGATTAACTTATTAAACAATAATCACACATTTAATGTCTACACTGCAGATTAGAGACAAAGAAATACAAATTTAAACATCATAATTGAACTTTAACTCAAAAGATATAACTTAAACCATATTTAACACCTTTCTCTTATCATTCATGACACACTGACACAGGAGCAGTAAATGCTTTTTACAAACATGATCATCGGAGAGAACCAGAGCCAGCTCAACCAGAGAAGACTAAGTAGAGCGGGTTATCAATCAAAGGGTGCTTTACGGGGAACACTAGGCCGCAAAGGTCACATTTGTCGTTCAGAGGGTGTTTTCTGGGTACGCCATAGGTTGACGAGCTGCTTATCAACTCCTGCTCTATTGTCGCCGCCAGCAGCCAACGATATTCTTGTATTTTGAGAAATGCTGCTGCTTCTACAGTTCATACATATTCCCTGTCGTGAAGCAATTGCAGTGTGGTGTACCTATGTAAGAAAGCAGTTTTCCCTCTCCGGTCCAAAAACTGTTTCTTTCTCATTGAATTGGGTTGTGCTTTCCTCACAAACTGCAGGACTGCATGAGCAGTTCTTGCAGTTCACTGGGATTCATTGGACCTATCCACGTTTTAGTGCAAGAACACCTGTGTGTATGTGTTTGCAGGTTTACGGAGATCCAAACATAGGTAACCTCATGGCCCTTATCTCTACCTGAAGACGAACCTTTTGTTTTCAAGATGTGTCTGTGTTGGGTCAAATTTCAAATCAAGCAGAGCAAATGGATGAAATGTCTGTTGTATCTTGTACATTGCTTTTTTCAAGATAGGATTGTTTTCAAATCAAGTAGAGCAAATCCTTTCGGTTTTAGTCACGGCAAATGTGTTGGTAAGTCTTAACTCCAACCATCTACTAATCCATTATTAACAAAACAAGTCAGACAGTGATTGACTTCTTACATTTATCAGGAATTAAGATGCCTACAACACTGCATATAATCAATCACTACGTATTTAACTACCTTACTGAGGTTTAAAACCAAAAAGCTCTTACATTGACAGCATGAAATCAATGTATAAAATGAGATGATCAGTTTCTAAATCAAATTGACCAAGTTTCAAAATCCAAATCAGTTCGAAATGAGACGACGATGATGATGATGGATTCAGTCTGAGCTTTCTCACTGATTACTCTTGCTGCTGTTTCCTCTTCCCTGTCAATATCCAACCAACAAAATTCTTCAGCATATTATTCACTAATAATACTATATTTATATTTGAGTTTATGAAAATTACAGAAGGTTTAGCGTTGAAATTTGTACCATTTTTGTTCATCTCTTGAAGCATCCGGAAATGGGGATCAATTGGCAAACCCATTATTTCATACGCAGTATTGTAAGCTAAATTTCTTAGAGGCCTGAAATAAAAAGAAAATATATCAATATACTATTATAATTTAGAAATAATAAATTGTATTTTCCTTCTGTGAATATAAATTTTGACATTTGATATTATGATACCTAGGAGCAGGGGGGGGCACTATTTGATGCTGCATTTCCATTTTGGTTGTTTGACAGCCTCAGAAATACATCATCCTCCCATGGCAATTTCCGCTGCAAAATTTTTCATGTAAGAAGTTAACTTATGCTTCTCACAATGCCAGCATATGATGGGTAAAAAAAAGAAACAAAAAACATCAATATGTGTGTATCTTGGGATTCTTGGCAAAAGGTCCATTGGGTCGGGTTTTAGTTGGGTCTGTAATGGATTAGTTTAAGATGAGCTTATGCTGTACATCGCTTTAATTAAATGGGTTAAATAAATCATGTCAAGATTTTCAACTTGAATCCAACCCAATTAATTATGCGTGTCAACCATTTAATTCAACCTAACCCAATTGATTAATTAAACCTCGTCAAGCCATTTAATTAAACGACCCAAACCCGCCTAATTTCATATGCAATTCTGATCGATAATTGTATCAGGTCAGTGTTTTCCAGCTCTACCTGCAATGTTTCAATTTGGGTTGGGTGGATATCGAATTAGATAAATATCAAGCTTTTCCTTTTTTAAAATTTGGGAATGGGAGACATATCAACAAAATTTTAGGGGTTACTTACCTTGTAGGCAGAGGAGGAAGATGCTCCGGCTCCAAAGTGCCTTGGGGCAGAAGAAATTTGATTTCCTTGCATTGCTTGCTGGCCCCAAAAGAAAAACAAAAAAGAATTTTAGCCCCAAATTTAGTTAATTTTCTTGATGTATAAAATTGATATGTATATATATAGATGAAGTGGAAACGTACCGAGGCAGAGTTTGCCAGTGATCCTTGCATGTTCAGTGGAGGACTGAGGTCCATTGTTTGACCTCCCATTGACTAATTTCAAAAAGGGAATTTCCCAAAAATCCAAAAAAAAAAAAGGAATTATGTATTATTTGATACCATAAATACATAGCATATCAGTGTTATGAGTCTATTCAAATTGGGGTGTCTGATATTGTCTGCATAAAAATTATTGGAAGACATCTACGTGACAGTACGCATCAACCATCTTATAGTATCTTACTGTCATACTATTTCTTGTTACCTAAGGATACACATAGATTGGTTCATTCTGTTGGCTAGAAAAATTTGTGTACGAACATTTTCTTGCTACATAATTAAGTTTAAGTTGAAGATAAATTTGATGGCTGTGAAATTTTCATTTGCTTTGAATTTTGAGTTCAAATTTTTTTTCGAGAAAATGAAATGAACAAATTAGCCATCAAATGCATTAATCTTTACCTGATGATTCATTAGCAGATTTGTAGGGCTTGGGAAAGCAGGTGTTCTAGCATTTGGGAACACGTTCAGCCCAGCAACTGAATTCAGCAGCTCTTGGAACCCTCCTCCTCTTTCTCTGAACCAATAAAAAAGGTTAAAAAAAAGTGAATAACTCTTCCAAGTTCCAATAATCATAGTTAATTAAGTGTGATTATAAAAATTGATGATTTTAAGTACCCTAATGAAGTTGGATTTTGATTGTTCCATTGAAGAGAAGAGAACAGTGGGGAACTAGTTGTAGTAGTACTCCCTCCCATAAGCATTTGCTGAGGCATTTGGAAGGCTCCAGGGATCTGAAAATCTGAGGGAGTTAAGTCTGAAAGAGGGAAGTTGATGTTGTGACTGTTTGCAGTCTCATTTTGCTCTGCTGATTGATTGCTGTTGATCCCTCCTGCAGTGTTACTATTGTTCCTGTGATCATATAGGAGCAAAAATCACAGTGAACATAGTTGGTGAAAAGTTAGAACACAGGTTGAGGAAATCAACCTGAAAATTTGTTTAGGTGATAATTAAGCTCCACTTGGAGTGCAAATAAGGCAATTTTGAATTGATATGACGAAAGTTGCGCGTCAGTTTATCTCGGCAATAGCAAGGGCAAATTGGAACAGATAGGATTATATCGGAGCAGGTAGGGGCATATTGGAGTTGGTTAAAGCATATTCGAGCATGGTGAAGTAGATTCGAGTAAGTTCAACATGCGTTAAACAAACATGCGTTAACTGTGTTTTCTAGACGTGCTTATCAACTGGATTACTTAACAGTGAAGTTAAAGCCCGCTAAAACCTATAATGACCTATGTTCCGTAGCTAGAATGAAAAATACAACCATTTGGACAATACCCAACGAGGAAAAAATTAAACTTGAGCCAAATAAGTCATTCATAGGTAAGGTCATTCACAGCTAATGGAACCACATAATACTTGTTTACTGGACCTGAAAAATTCAAATTAAGGTCATCTAATTTTGCCTAGAACTTGAATTGGCCCCGTTGTATGAACTTAAATGAACTAATTTGTCTAATAGTTTAATTGCATTTTCTTAAAGGTGTTTCTGACTTGAACACATGATATGATCTAAATGATCTGTTTGTTAGGTCTTATAAATCGACGTATTTTATCATTCCATCCTCAAGAATCATCGAGCCCATTAGGTTCCAGGTTTAATTCCCCCGTCCCTCCCAAAAAAATGCATTGTTTTGTAACTGTACTAGAGGGTGGAAATTCTTACAAGTAGAACTGGGTGTTGAGGACGCCATCTTGAAAAATACTGAACTGGTTCTGTTGAAAGGAGTCATTGTTGTTTTGCTGAGGTATCACAGGCACAGTTTCCTGATGTTTTCAGTGCCAAATCAAACTCGTTATTCAAGTCAGTCCATACTACTATCACACTGCAATAATTTCATTTACATTCAAACAATTTGAATCTTTTTTTTATTTTTTTGGTTGTGTACATACCCTGATGGGAGAGAAAGTCTCATCAGCGACATCTGCACTGAGCAAGAGGCTGGTGAATGATGTTCCAGCTTGGTAAGGATTAGGACTTGCCATCTCAAATACTAGGCTCGCCAGCGGGCTACTCTCCATCATTGATGTTACTTGCCTGCAATGCGACGACGAGCTTAGTCTCGCAAATTATCGTATACACATAGAAGCACATGCTTTTGGAAGCCATGCCTATATTTATTTTTAAAATAAATCTACGTATGTGACTTTTGAAAGCGTGTGAATCCAAGTGCATAAATGAAGGTCACAATAGTACCCTTCAGATGTTGGTGGTTGATTAGGGATGATTTGGTATTGATTCTTGTCCAAGTCTTCATTTGGTTGGTGCTCAAGCTCTGATTGTTGAACTTCATCTGAAGGATTTGCTGATGAATTTTCCACTATAACCTATAATTCATATATACCAAAAAGAATTAGGAGTATTTATTCCCTTCATATGAATTCCATTTATTTCCTTTTTTGTTACCAAAAAAAATTTTCTTTTTTAATTCAAGAAATAATTTAGATTAGATGACATCAATATACCATGGAATCAGATGGTTGAGATGCATCATTGTTGTCATGATATCCTGATGATAGCTCTTTCTGGTTAAAAAAAAAATCATTAATTAGTTAGGAGTAATAATTAATGTATTAAGTAATTAGATCTCATCACTTAGTCAAATAAGCTTGTAATTAAAGAGAATTAAGATATACAACAATGGACCTTTCTTTTCTCAACTTTTGCAAGTGCTTCCTCAAGAAAGCCCTCAGAAGTGTTTGCTTCAGTAATAGTCATAATTGCCTTGGTTAACGGTTGATATCGCCTACGAATAATTAATTAGGGTAATTAATAGTGTATTTTGATTAATCCTTCTAGTGACAATGTTAATTTAGGAGTTGTTTCTTCATGACCACGTAACCCTCCCAGAAAAGAGAGAGAGCGAGAGAGAGAGGGAGAACGAACCTAAGTTCAGCTTTGGCTCGCAAAATCTCGTCTTTCACCTCCAGAATCTCTTGCTGGACGGCCTAGTACGTAGGTTAAACTAGTTGGATTAATGGAGCTTTAAACTTTAAACAAAGATAATAATTAATCCGAATTCGACACTTTAATTAATGCTAAATATATGCACAAATTAAATGAACTTACAATTATAGTGCTGCAAAAATCGAAGTGGAGAACTCCAACAAAGTCAGCATGATCGATAGTGTAATGCATCAAAGAAGAAATGTGTTAGCCTTGAAGAAAAAAATATTTTGTAAAAAGGAATTGACGAATAAAAAATAAATTAAATGATATGTTCCCACGTCCAATATTGCAAGTATTCCATCCAAACCTAGCATGCATGCCAATGATTCACACATTTTAGTGCGAAGATTGCATTCATTGCAATAGTCGAGTTACTGCTGACCCAATAAAGAATAGAGTTCTCCTATCATATATTTTTTCCATTCATAAGACTCGAACCCAAGACCTTACTTAAGGAAAACAAAGGCCAAATCACTTGAACCAAGCTGTGTTGATAAGGTTAATTATTTACGTGGTTAGCTATCAAGAAATTATCATTTTATATATTCTTGCGCCATATTAATCTTTATCTATGTTTCCAGCTAATTTGCATTGCAATAGTTTCCATGAAAAATTCTTTTGGAATACTTATTAATTTTTACAGGTATATTTTCTTTTTGTTTATTTTCTGAAAAAAAGAAAACTTATATCCTGTGCAAGACAGACAATGTATCATGAGTCATAACAGCCATTAAACCTACACTAATTAGGAAACAAATCACAAATTCTACGAGATCTCTTCCTACTTTGATCTAAAATTCATAACTCATTCACTAAGAAAATAAATTTTTTGCACACTTTTTTTCATCCCTTAATTTCTTTTTTTCAAACAGTTGGAGATCAACGTCTTTCTCAATTAATATGCATTATTTGACATTTTTTTGGCATGGATTATTAATTCATGAATATACGGTCGAAAAATAAAATGTTAATTTACTTGTAAGCAAAAGAAGAGGCATGCAATATTTGTATACGTACCGATCGTTTTCAATATGCTCTTCAGTTTGTTCCTTAAGCTCTCTAAGTATAGAGACTAATTGCTGCAACTACAATCATAGCCGCCATAAATTAACATGAATTAAAACTAATTAAAAACCTTGAAATCCATTTTTTTTATCTCAAAATCCCAAAATTCCATCCCTCGTATTTAATTTCTTCCTTGCAAAAATAAAAAGACAGCTCAGAACACAAATTAAATGTTACAAAGAAGGAACTCTTACCTCTAGCTCTGACAAATGGCTGCAAAAATGAAAATTCAAATCAAGGCTAATTAAATAACCATCAAAATTAAATGAAATCAATTTTAATCCAAGTTTGAGATCGGGTTTTTGTATTTCATACCTTGCATCTTTTTGAAACAAAATATAACGATTTTATTAATTAACTTGTATCTATAAAAGAATATATACGACAATAATGATAACAATTATGAACTAATTAACTCTTACAATCTTCGAAGGTTTTCCGGCACCGTTGCGAACCGAGCTAGGACATCTTCAATCCTGAATCAAGAGGTTCTTTTTTTTTTCAGGCGAGTGAGAACTAAATGACTAAGCCTAAATGAATATACATATAATCATTTGTAGCTTGTGTGACACTAATTACAAATCAAAAAAGGTATCAACTCAATAATTATAGTCACTTTTTCCTACCATAAAAATACATAACACATTAAAAAAGGTTTAATAATATCACATCAATTGTTTAATAATAACTAATTGTTAGATGATCTCAGTTAAGAATTTACATTAAAAAATACACGGTTAATTTACCTCTTATCTCCAGAAAAATAGCTAAGACGACCGGAAGGCGAAAAAGAGACAAATAGACAATCAAGACCACACACCATATGCAATTCCAAGGCTTTCTTGATGAGACCATTTCTTCTCTTTGCAAAAGACAATTGGCGACTAAGCTCATCATCTATGAGCTTCAACTCTATTTTCCTCCCCATTTTTTGAGAGAATTTTTTTTTTTTTTACACTTTAAGGAAATGAAGGGAGAGAAAATATATAGAGGTGAAATTTCAAATAACGTAACCGAGGGCTTTTAGTTTGTTGTAATTGCACAGAAATCCACACTGGATATCGTTGCTATAAATTCATAAGAAAAAGACAAGTTTGGAAAAAATATAATAATTTATTTTTCTTCCCATGGATTGGCTGAATCTAATGGATTTGATTTTGGAAATATCTCGCAGTCCTCAGGTAAAAAAAAACATTTTTCATGCAGGAGAATTTATGCTGAACAAAAGCACAACAGATTTTGTGTACGTTGACCAGATTTCTTTTTTAATTGTTTTTTTGGAGGCCAATTTTAATGGAGATAAATATTTCTCTATAGCTGAAAATTAATAAGTACTACAGAAGTTATGTAACATCCTACAGCAAACACATGCATGTAATTTTCATATATATTGTGCATTATAGAATTTTTTTAATTTTCTTTTCTTTCTTTTATTCTTGGCTTATGCGTACAAAAAATATATTTTGAATAAATTAAGAAAAATAGCAAGTCTATGTTATATCCTTAATATCTATGTGATAAAAGAAGAAAAAAGGAGAAAGAGGAGCGGATAAAACTTAATGTGCGCACCAATACATGCGTGCATATTACGTCGTTTCATATATAGAGAGTTTTTCAAATATGTAATGATATCGGTTTGATTTGTTCCTGTAATATTCAATTTCAACTAATCCATCAATTATGCATGCATACCGAACCTCAGAACCGGCTTCTCTAAGATTATCATGCCAAGCCTAGGGTTTGATTTCTAAATTTACATAACTTTATATATATATATATATATATATATATATATATATAGGTGTCACTAGTGCTTGTCTTTAGGGTGGAAAAATAGAGCGTAAAATGTGATCATTTACAATCCAAGAAGCACCCGATGCATATTTCTGTTTATTCACATTAATTTTCTTAGTATAAAATTGGTTTATTGACATAATTGCGAAGATAAATCCTATTTTACATATAAGTATTTTCCATTGGTTCCCCGCATTTAAACCTTTCTGAATGACATATTTAAATTCCTTCAATGGCCGGTAACAAAAGGTTATTTTTCTCATCATGAAAAATTTCATCAACAATTTGGTAGATTTGAAAACCATACCTACAGTACATGAACAATTTACTATAGGTTCGAGTCAATTTGAACTGCTAATCTCAAAGTAAATACATTTAATTTGTTTAATAATGAATTATACATTAGAATTGGACTTTGTCGCGTGTTTTTTCATGTGAGAAGAAAAATGTAATAATTCAGTATTTAACCAAGGGAAAAAAAAAGATTACATAAAATATAATTAATTAGGGACGACTAAAAATAAAACTATATTGATGTATCAGCTAAAAGCAATACATTTTATTTGTTCACCGACCTGAACTGTATATTGAACGTACACCGTCTAACAAAATCCACCATGAGTGTTATTATCATAGTAATTATATTGCGTACATAATTGATTAATTAGTGAATAATCTCTAGCAGTTGGGGTTGTTCTTGGTGTTCATGCTGCGCTCGGCGGTCTCCTTGATGGATTCCGAGGCGGCGGCGGAGTTGGAGAGGACGGTCTCCTCAGTATGATGGGCAGTCTCTTTGGCTGATTCCCATGCTTCTTGTGCTGCTTCCTTTGCTTTCTCTGCTAGATTTTGTGCTGTTTCCTTTGTCTAAATCAATAATTATTGCAAATCAAAATCAAATTAATATTGTTCATCTTCAAAAATAAGTATTCATATAATTTTTGGTACCAGCAAATATTTATTTATGTGAAAAATGGGAGGGGGGGATTAATTTAGTTACATTTTCAGTTGCGCTGTTTGTGAGATTTTCTCCAATTCTGATTGCCTCGTTGAGCCCGCGTTTTGCTACGTTTGCTGCATCTTGTGGCAAGTGTGAGCCTCCCTTCATTTTTGCAAAAAAAAATTGTGAAACAATTAGTCAGGAGAAATGTTGTGTAATTTAACAATAGACTCAATAATTAATATCAGAAAATTTAAGCCCAAAATCAATTTGAAAGTCGATTCGATCTCACACATATATCTTATCAACAAAACTCGCGAAAAAAATATGCCCATGCATCATGAATATGCATGCAGTATTGTCTACAAAATCTAGCAGAGCACTTACTTGGACATATCTTCTTGTAACAAAGGTTGCTCCAAGGCGACCAAGTTTTGGGAGGGAAGAAGAAAAGCTTGCCATAATTTTCTTGCTTTTTTGTTTAGTTTGTTTGATATTTCAAATCCAATTAATTTACTTGAGAATTCGATCTATGTTTGGGGAAAATAATTGAAGCCCAAATTGGCATTTATAGGACTTGAAAGAGTACAACTAACTAACTAACTATGTGGCATAAGATAATTAGGAGAATTTGGCGGAAAAGATGTGATAAACAAACTATGTAGGAAAAAACTTTCACAGTCCTCTATTTTAGGACCCTCAAATCAATGGCTATGAATTCATCCATTACCCCTCAAAATTTTAAAAATATAAAACAATCATTTTGTGGGGGTGTGTGTGTGTTGGGAACGAGCTAAGGGGTTCAGCCCCTAAATAATCATCTTAATCTCTCTTTTTCTCACCATTCGTTGGATCATAATCCCAAAAGTAGAAAGGATAAAAGGGAAAAGTACTTATTTGGCTTGTCATAATCGTTTCAATTTGCATTCATTACTCGGCCAATTTGTTAGAATATATTTTGGTTTGTGTGTTACTTTTGTGTTACTAATCTTGTAAAATGAAAACCCGTCTTTTCTCACAAAAATAATCTTGCTTTACTAAAAATGAACATAAAAGTTCGAAATTACATATAACACAACATTCTTTGTTTGACTAGCACTGATCGGAGTACCTTTTTGTGGAAAGGGGTAAGATGTATTTCATTATCAACAAACGGCACATTAAGAAAGGCAGGGTGTTTTTACATCCAGACTACAGAGTCAAAATCGAAGCTAAGACATACAGCTCAATCAACTGTCATTTCTACACAACCCATAAATCTCTTGCTAACTTGAGCTAAGTGATTAAACTTGATTATGATACTTTCCTTAATGTGTCTAAGGACAATCTCTACATTTGTTGCAGCTCTGGTAAACACTAGATCATTTCTTTGTGACCAAATCTCATACCACATTGCTGCAGTTGCAGCTCTTACGATGCCCTTCGGCAGTTCGGCTTCCTGTTCTTCTTCGGATTCAGCAGTCATCTCAGTAAATGCATAAAGCTATTAAGCTGAAAGGTAATCTTTAGCCAAATGAAGACTTTGTTCTTGATTTCCTGAGCAATGGAACTCTGAAGTAATATATGTTCTTGGGATTCTTCCAAAACTTGACATATGGGGCAGTTAGTGGATACATTGAGATGTATCCCTACTCTCTTCATCACTTGCAGTTTTTCTAGCATGTTGATCCAGATAAGAAAATAATGTTTAGGGACTGTTGGGGAGTTCCAAACCAAGTTAGTCCAAGGTACTTGATCATCAGCCGTACGAGCGGATTGTAGGGTGCATGAGTTGTGTGACTCCCATACTCGTTAAATTTCGAAGATTTACCAGTAAACCTTCATTCATAATGTCAGAAAGCTTGATTAATTTCTTCAAATATTAACAACTATCTACTTCATGGATAAAAGCCCGTCAAAACTGGGTTTTCAAATCGCGTGCATGGATCAATTTAACCCATAATGAGTCCTTTTTATTAGTTACAACCTATATATGCTTGGTCATGAAAGCACAATTCCATTTTTTGAAGTCTTTAAAATCCAGTCCTCCATATTACTCTGTTCACATGAGGTCTTCTCGTATATGACTCTGTTCCACTCCGGAGGAAATTCCTCCAAACAGCTTCTACTATTTTGGTCACTTCATGAGGCAGACCGGAATCGGAATCCGTTAACCCATAAGCACCCATTAAAACACTGTTTACCAAGGTTACTCTCCCTGCATAAGAGATATGTAGCTCTTCCATACTTATATTTTTGTTGTGATTTTATCCACTAAGAACTCGTAGCTTGGTGTGGATAATCTCCCATATATTACAGGCACTCCCAAATATTTGAAAAGCAGCTTGCTTTCAGTAAAACCAATTGGCAACTGCAGTTTATCCTTAGTGTCTCTATTCACAGTTGATATGACCATTTGGGATCTGTTTTGATTGATCTGCATGCTAAAGCACTGGGCAAAATCATTGAAAGCCTGCATGCAGCGTGTGACAGAATCTCATTTGCTCTACAAAAGAGAGATTAGATCATCTGCAAAGGCTAGGTGAGACGTCTTCGAGCTTCTACATCTGGTGTGATATTGGAGAGAACAATTTTTGGCAGCATGTAGAATGAATATGTTAAAAGCTTCCATTACTAGCACAAAAAGTTGAGAGGATACGGGGCTTCCCCTGTCTAAGTCCTCTCTCGCCCTTGAAAAAACCATGCATCTCCCTATTTATGGTTATAAAGAAATCTGCATTCCTTCGTCACACCATAATCTAGTCAATGGGGACCTGAGGGAATTTGAAGCCCCTTAGAATCTCTTCTGCAAAATGATGATGAACTGAATCATATGCTTTCCTGAGATCAGTTTTCATAAGACACCTTTGTGGGCCATGTTTCCTTGTATATCCCCAGTGAGTTCTTGGCAGAGCATCACATTATGAGCTAGTTCTCCACCTTATATGAAAGCACATTGACTATGGTCTGTTAAATCATTCATGACAGCTTTCAGTCTAATACGCATCAATTTTGACATGCATTTATAGATCACTGAGCAACAGGGTACAGGCATAAAGCCCCCAGCTTCATCAGGGCAAGCAACCTTAGGGATAAGAACCAACCTAGTGAGACATACTTGTTTAGAATTTTTCCCCTCAGAAAGAAATCAAGCACAACTTCAGTTAACTGCCAAAATCACCCCAACAAGTTTTAAAGAATCCACCTGTAAGGGGGATTAGAATTGAGTACGGTAAAAATCATTTTTCTCCCATCTTCAGCAGTAAAAGGCTTGCATAAAGCTACTCGTTGTTCCAAGGATACCACTAAACCACATTGGAAGATCACTTGTGGGCAAAGTGATCAATCAGTCCCATTCACCTCTAGCATATTATTGAAATAAGACATCATATGCTCATTTGTCAGATCCCTACCTTCCAATCTGGCACTGTTATGATGCAATGAGTTAATAAAAGATACATATTATCTTTGCTTAACCACTGCAAAAAATAGTTGAGTACATTGGTCTCCCCAACTAAGCCAATTTGCCTTGCTTTGTTGTTTTATCAGAGAGTCTGAAGCCTCAAGAGCCTTACAACAGTCAGTCCTTTTGCTTGCTGTTCTTTTTCTTAAATATTAATATTTTCGGGCATCACAGTGAAAAAGATGTTTAAATTCTCCTAATTTCGATCTTAGTGCCACCTTTTGTTGATACATATTGTGAAAATGATTTCTATTGACTTGTTTGAAGGTGCCCTTCATATTCCCCAAGTTTGTTTATTTGCTTAAATATGGCACAACCTTGGACATTGACACACATTGCTTGTCTCACAATGTCATGAAAATCACGATGTGTTGTCCACATATCACAGAACCTGCAGTGACTGCTCTTGTATTGAACATCTTGAAATTTGAGAAGAATAGGTGTATGATCTGATACTGATAGGAGTTCAGCTATTGCATTCATGGCTAAAACCCACCCATGATTAGCCAAGCATCTGCCAATTTTAGTGAAAACCCTATTACCATCCTCCTGTTTATTACACCAAGTTATGTTCCACCATTAGAGACAATATCAGTCAGTTCACAAGTTTGCAACGCTGTTTGAAATCCCTAATTTCAGATGCCTTAACCTCCTTACCTCCCAATCTGTTCT
The DNA here is from genome assembly GCA_017589665.1 of Selenicereus undatus. Classification (NCBI taxonomy): domain Eukaryota; kingdom Viridiplantae; phylum Streptophyta; class Magnoliopsida; order Caryophyllales; family Cactaceae; genus Selenicereus; species Selenicereus undatus. Next base: position 16,851,708 of record JACYFF010031955.1, read on the forward strand.
CAAGGAGCAAAATGTTGCTAAACTCGTCAATTGCGCAGCATGGCATATCCATGTTTTGGCTCAATCTGACCAAACTAGCCCACAGTGGAATGCTCTGAAAATCTGTCACATCCATAAACTGAGGTGATAGCAAAACACATTCCAGTGTCTATGTAAGTATTATCCTTACAATGTTACCAATAGCGCAATGCTTTACAAAATATCGACCAAATAATCCTGAGCTCTCCAACAGATCCATATTCTTCCGTTTGGGTGTTGAATGTTATTCATGAAAGATCTCCAACCAAAAAAAGTCCATTGAAAATTTCCGGAAAATCGACATCTTCAGTATTTGTTTCTGTCAGAACAACCAGACCTGAGCTGACTTTATTGATGAAAGACTTCACATCTTCCTATATATGGGGCATATTTAACCCTATCACGCTCCAGCTTAGTACATTCATGTAGGAGGTGATTTAATGTCACTGCCAAACATGGCGAAACTACTCTGACCCATCACATTGGCAGTAGTTGGCCTACTTGTATCCCTTGCAATTGATCTCCTTAGAAACAGAGTAAAACCATCACCATTCTCCCAATGAAGCTGTGATGTACTTGTAATGAAGTCACTCCCTACATGAGTGGTAGCACTGTCTGAGCTAAGATTTTCTTGGCCCTTCTGAACTGGTTTCCAGACTTGTCTTATATTAGACTTTTTCCTACACAACTCTTACCCAAGTCTAAACATTTTGCCGAGTGAACACTGAACATGTCTCCACTTGTATATAACAAGTTGATGGACCAATTCATCCTTCTCATTTCCAAATGAGGCAGAGGATCTCCAATTTTTAACTTCTACGAGCAGTCTTGCATACACATCCTCGACTGTTCCATTGGAGGGCGATCAGTTTTCAGGGATTTCCCTATAAGGCTGTCAATTTGCTAAGACTTGGAGGCCCCCTGTATTTTGCATCCAAGCTAGGATGTGAACCCATATAGGAAGTCTTTCAATTTTTTCTCTATCAAACTTCATATCGACTGCCCACGGTTGCATCATTGCTGGTAGTTTATCAAAGAAACATAAGCTCTTCTAAAGCACAATATCATTGTCTTCCACATTATGGAATCTAACTAGAAAAGACCATTCCCAATGGCCACCACCTTATGAATGCTGTACTACTTCCAACCACGATTTAGAAACCCTTGGAAAACATTAAATGGTGCATTAAACCCTTGGAAAACCTTAAATGGTGGATTAGCTCCAGCCAGACAACAAACCAGAGCAGAGTTCCAATATTCAATTTCAGGAGCAACACCTTCTAGTTCGATTTTGGCCCACTTCATCTAATAATTTCCACACTTGGACAAAGTCAAGCTTAAAACCCTGATCGCCGCTAACAATCTCAGCATAAGAAAGTGTTGACTGAACATGATCATCTGCCCAAATCGATCTCATAGACCAATATTAGGTTTAGCTCGTTCTTCTACCCCATTCGAATACTGGTACTTTTTCATTGTATTCATCACATGGTCAAATTGTTCTACATCACTAACATTAGAAACACTAGCTGGAGCCATCGGAGGACAGGAAGAGGATCTTACCATGCTTCCAAACGCTTTGAGTAGCGGATGCCCCTGCTTAGCCCTTTTCCCTGAGAGGAACCCTCAGAGCGGGATCATCCACTGGGCCTTTTTCTTCTACTAGTATAGAGTCTTTGTTTAGTAGGTAATAGCTTATTTACAGCTAGGAAATTAAACCCAATAGTTTCACATCTCATTTGTTGCCAAATTTGTTGCATTACTTGCCCATGGGTGACGCCTGTCTCTCTCGCTCTCCGTTCAGACAATAGAAACTTGTCTATACTGTGTTTATATCAATGATTCAAAAAAACGAAAAGAAAAAACCAAAAAGTCATAGCTTGTGAGCTCTCATAAGTGACTCCAAAAATAGGGGTTCAAATTCTGCTTCCATAACCATCACATAACTATACAGACCCCAAGTCTGTTGTAGTGAATTGTTATCGTGAATAAGGTGGCTTGAAGTCCCAGTCTACATTGCCTAAGAAGAAATATATATGGCAGTGTTACCCAGATATAGGTGAATCACCTGAAACAGGGGGCTCTTTCATAATTTCGATAATTTACAGTTTTTGTAACTAAGACACTCAGTTTCCCATCATTCTTCTAGTTTTTACAAGCATGACTCATATAACAATGCACTGTGCACATATATCTCTGCCTTCTAAACTGTAACTGGAGACTGACCCTATATTCTTCCATAGCTTAACCGACTCGGGCATGACCATCATTCCTGCTGTTTAACTCCTTGTGATCACAATTTGACAGACTCGGAAAACAGAAGATTTGCTCGTCCGCTTGACACCTTCACACTCGACAAGCTCCTAGTTGCATCCCCTCTTTCCTTCCTCCACCCATATGACATTTTCAGCGCCCATTCCCCGTCTTCAAGGTTGCATGTGACCTTGGCACACATTCCACATAAAACATCTCCATGCTTTCCTGGCTGAAATTTGCTTCCCCAAAAACCTTCAAACATGGCAAGATTGGAGAGTCTTCAAATGAATGTTGATTTCGCTCTTCGGTATCATATTAGCGATGACAGCATATACTTTATCTAGTATTTTTCCTTCCACTCTTGATAGCTTGGTTTGGTATGGCAAAGTCAGGAAATTAAGCCTAAAACCACGCCAGTGACCTGTAGCTAAAAGGGGTATTCACAATGGTGGAAACAGCTCCCTTGCAGGATGGAATCCACGGATCATAGAATGTACTGAAGAATGGTAGTGTGGCAGGGACTGCAAGGTTGAAGAGATTGCATGCTGTCTCTTGCAGGGGTGCATGCATAATCAATGACATATACCTCTTCTTCGAATAAACTGGCACAAGTGACCACATGAATAGCCAGAGAAGCGGGGAAGCTAACAATGGTCATGCCAACTTGCTCATATTATCCACTAGTATGGATATCAGCACTAAAGCCTTCTGGAACCTTCAGTTCAGCCTTCAGGGCACGATCTTCAACCATTATGACATCATATCAAGAGGAGTCTCAGTTTCCATGCATTCAGACAGGATGTGAAATCTAGCTGCAGGGCACCAATCAAATTGTACACGTCATCATCTTTGATGCAAAACTAAGCCACTTCTTGGTGAGAACAAAAGTAATTTACAAGGACAGTTTATTCCATCATAAATTCCGCTCCTATAGCTCTCACTAAAGCTCATGCAACGGCAGAATAATCCAGAATCAGAATTTTCTCCCAGAGCATCCTGATGGCAAACATCATCTGTTAGACTAAAACATGTTTAAACTGCTATAACCACATGAGTGAACGGAGATATCGTGATTGGGGACTTACGGGTGGGCAGGACTGGCGTAATTATTGGCTGGATATTAAGCTCCTCAATGAAGGAAAGAACTTCATCCTGACCCGTAGCTATGAACAATTTCAGGATCTTCTCATTCAGTTTTCCAGCTCTCAATGTTCTCTGCCAAAACGGTCAGGGGTCTATTAGAACTAACAAATTCAGAAACGAGTTATTCAAAACTCGACAGCCTCTGAAACTGCATTCAAAGGGATGTTCATAAATATACAGCCAAAAAGAGGAAGATATACTTGGCTGATTAAAGTTATTGCTCACAATTGACCCATTACATTAGTTGTTTCTTGGTATCAGTCTCTCTACTTGCACAACCACTTGCCGGAATGCAGGGTACCGAAACCCGTGAAAGCAAGACTCACACTAGGAGTTATTTTGTTGACCCAGTAGTCACATTATGAAAACCCGCCATCTTTTTTTCTTGGTTTTTTTGAAGGGGGGGGGGGGTGCTGGAACCACATAACCAGTATGCTTGGGCCTAGCAGTTTAATGACAATCAATAATACCATATAGTTCAATCATTATGAATTTATGCTTTCTACTAATATGATTAATTTGAAGGCCATGAACATGAATACTGAACACCCCTGATCCCCCCCCCCAACCACAAAAAAAAAACAAAAAAAGGGCTGACATAGCGCACGCAACTTGATTGCGAATAATTACACGGCAATTTCCAAAGAACAGCATCAAAAGAGACGGCCAAGTAAGCTACACATATTTGGGCCCTCTTTTGCCAGTTTCAGCGAGTTTCAAAAAGATGGAACAATAATTAGATGCAGGAACACAAAACAAACAACTTGATCAAGTAGGCAAAGAAAGAATCCATCAAAAGGCATCGGAAAAACCTAAATCGAATGATTACAAGCCAAAAGTGATTACAAACCAAAAGTAATTTTACAAAAGACGAGAAAAATATTGATGAAATCAAGGAGCAACGCAAAATTGGAACACAGAGAGAGAGAGAGTACCGCAAAGAGTTCGAGGAGGATGTGATCAGGAAGAGGAGACAGATCGGAGAAGGAAGAGAGATGAAGAAGGGCGTTTTCAATTGTGAGAGACAGCAGCGTTGGTGGAGGCTTTGTCATTCCTCTCGTTTCTCTCTCCTTTTTCTCTCTCTATCGTTCTCCCCTGCCCGCGTTGCCTGTCGTCGCCGTCGTGGCCAATGGCCGGGCCTTCGGACGCCTATTGCTCCTCATCATCTAGATTCTAGACAACACGGACTTCAGAATGTTGGACTCCTCTTAAAAATAAAAAAAATAAAAAAAGGAGAGAAAGAAAGAAAGAAGTTCAACATGTCAGTTTTGATTAAAATTAACTAGGTCCGGTAAAAATTGATCCGATCTGTAAATTTTATCTGAACCCGTTTAAAAATTTTGAATTTTGAACATGGTTTTTTCGACCCAAATTTAAAATAAACGAACTCAAAAAATTCGCAAATTTGCGTGTCAAACCCGACCCGAACCCGAACCCAAACCCGTCCGCTTGATCCGAACGTTATATCATTAGTTTTTTATTCTTCTCTAATTTATCCCTCTTAATAATAATAGTTAGTAATTTTTATTGAATAGTTTAAAAAGACATTATATAACTATTGGATCTATTTACAAATTAAACAATAATAACCATATTTTTTCTTCTTCATTCTTTAAAAATAATATTGTACACAACTTTTAAATAAAAAAATATTAAAAACGAGTATAAAATTGTCTGAAATAACTATTCATCTTTTAAAAAAGTTAATGTAAAGGAAGACAAGCATTAAAGATGCGCAAGTCATACCATTATATACTTTTAGTTAAATAAATATGCCTAATTATTTTTTATATTAATTAATTTGTAATAATTTAAATTTTTGATGTTATAATTGCAGGATAATATCTTGTGCTTCTTTTATTAATTTTATTTGGCTTTTACTCTAACTAATCTTGATCTATAATGCTAGTGGTAGGAAAACGGCTAGCCGTATTTATATTGGGGTCGATCCATTAATAAAATTTTACCTGATTGGACATTGGTAAGTTAGTTAATAAAAATATTAAATTATTAAATCGGCTATTAGCAGTCAAACTTCTACAACACATTAAAATACTCTAAATGGGCCGCCCCATAAATGACCGACCCACTATTGACCTTCTTTCAATGTACGGGTCGATCTATCCAAAATCAAGTGTGTCTTGATTCTTTGTCTGACCATACAAGATGTTCATATATTATAATAAAAAAGTTTAAATATTTTTAATATTCTTTTGAGAAATATATTATAATAAAAAGTTTGAATATTTTTAATATTCTCTTGAAAAATTACAAGTATTATGCTTTTTCATTAAATAATGATAATTTTGAGTAATAAATACACAAAATTTTTGATTTTGAAAAAAAAAAAATAACTCATAGAAAAGGCGCTCTAAACCCGTTGGGTTGATCCGAAACCCTTAAAACCGAAATACACCTTACCCATATTTTACCCGAACTCGAAATACAACTGACCCGTATTTTACCCGAACCTAAATGCACCCGACCCGTATTTAACCCGCCGGTCGTAATTGACAGGTCTAAAATTAACCGTTTGGATAGGGTTAAGTTCAGTTCGCTACTTGTATTATCCTATCCTTAGACCATTGTAAATGAAGAAAAAATTACTATGGGATAAATTTTTACATAGACTAACAACTCGACTCGGGTAAAATAAAAAGACGAGACCAAAAAAATAGTCTTCAGGTTTTATACAAAAAGTACATACAATCGTTTTATTTTAAAACTAGCCAGACCTGTCCGTTGTCCCGGGAATAATTTGTTAAATAGTTACATGGTACTTTGAATTTATCAGTGAATGGTGAATATATCGAAGTAAAAAAAAATACCGGGTAAGTAGTGAAAACATGCTAGAATCTTAAGAGTCGAAGAAAATAATTACATTGTGCATAATATATAATGAATCCCCAGTACTACATAACGTAGAGTTGAATTAAACATATGTTCAAGTGTAAACCAAAATGAAAATAAGCGTGAATTAAGGCAGATGGCATGGCAGCGGAGCGATGGCAACACTACATCGATTCTTCTTCAGGCTGTATTAAGGGGAAAAAAAATTAGACATACTTAGATCTGAAACATATAAAAGTAAAGGTAGAATGAAATGCATATGCGTATATATTCGTTACCTAGAGAAATAATTATCGTTGCGATGCCTCAAGAAAGAAACTTCTTCCTCCCAATCAACTGATGTGATGACATCGATGGAGGGTTCGATTTCACCTAGTCGAGGAGGCTCCATGACAAACACCCATGGTTGTTCTAAGTGATCGTCCAATTAATATGGCATATAATGTAAGCTCAGCTTCTGGCTGCATATATTGGAAATGAAGTGTATTAATTAAAGTAAACCCATATGGGTGAAGCATAAATTACAAAATATTACAATAACAAGCTCACCAATGCTGCATAGCCACTTAAGACGTCGGTGCTAATATGGAGAAGAATTGCTGCAACATCTTGAAGAACGGTAAAAGTTCGAGTGTCCGAGCTATCTCGTACATCAACTTTGAAGAAGAATCTAAAGGGTGGAAGAAAAGGTTACAGGGAAATATCTATTACACAATTGAGTATATATTAACAATGTACGGGTTAAATGATATTGAAGGAAGGCAAAAAAAGATATACCTCTTAGTAGTTGCATCTCGTGGATGTGGACATATACAGTACGGTATATTGAGGTTGAAGACATGATAATGGGAACATAAAAGGCAATCAAGGCAAGAGGTATAGACAATTTGGAAGATACTTTCCCCGTATGCAAAGATGGGATAATATGAAACTTGCAATTGCACATATATAATAACACAATACACAAGTTGGGTTAGTTGTTGCCAAAATGGCTTATATGTGTAATAGTACAAGAAGTCTAAGACAATATTGTGATACATTATGTAATGGAGAGAATTCAGTAAGCGTGATTCGCCTGGCAATGAATAACTTTTCAAAGTAGGAATTCGCAATCTTCTCTAACGTATGAATTGTAAGTGTCGCTGAGCATGTCCATCATCAGCCCACCTATCACATGCATAAAATACAATCAAACACAGATATACATTTGGAGTAAAATTTTGTAAGTACACATATCATAGCATGAAGATCAAAGATGTGGGATTCACTATACCATCCCTCAAACTTTGAAGTATGTTCAATTGGTAGGTTAACCAACAATCAGCTTCTAGGTGTAGATAGCGTAATTCCTTTGAAATATATTTCGACATTTTAATATGGTCAGGAAATGTACCGAGAAATGGAAGCGAAAATAGAATGTCAAATGTAATGGTTGGAAATGATAAATGATATACACACCTTTGTACCTTCTTGCAAGTACCCTAGATGCAAGCAGTATATTTTCAAATAACAAATTGCGGGAAAGTTGGTTGCCTTCAATTTCAGCAAAATCTCTCCATAAGGTGAGTTTCAATGCATTCAACCTACAAAAAAAAGAGTAATCTTTTAATAGGATGCACTACGCAACAGAAAGTTTAAACATTAAGAACAACATAACAAAGAGGACAATCTGTTATTAGTTGGAAGCACATAATGCATATCACAAATGAGCACATCTCGTTTAAGGGTTCCTGCACGTGTCTTACCAGGGTCGGAAACTACAACAACTAAACCAATGGTGTCTGCAGAACGTAATTAGTAAAAGCCATGTATAGAGGGGTTAAATCATTCAGAAAATCTTGGTACACTATAATTACCGATTGTTTGTGCAATGGGTTGTAAATGCGCATAGACAACAAAAAAAGGAACCAATGGTGGGAGGTGTTGGTATGAGACTGCATCATACTCATCAATCAAGTCCAGTAGTTCAGTCTTATGAGTGAAAAACAACTTAAGGTTGTGGTACACGATTTCTTTATCCTTAGGTGTGTTATAACTAACTGAGAAACCAGAGAAGCGATGTAGTCGACCCATTTTTAGTATAAACTTCCACCTATCGATGTCTTTATCCATTATAACACCTAAAATCTCGTTACATTGTCAATGCATAAAAGAGTATGTTAGTATTAAATTAAGAGAAACGGTGAAAGCCAAATAGTAGTCAAAACTGAAATACCTCAGTGTCCATGAAGACAACCTTCCAAACATTACAATTGCTATATGCTCGAACACTTAGCGTTCTCATCAAGCGTACAAAAATGCAGATAGATGTACTATAATAATAGATGCTACTGATTAGCATACAATCAAATGAGATAGATGTCGTCATGCCTGTAAAGGTACATAATCAAATGCAAAATAAAAGTAAAGTATTTGACAAAATATGTCAATTTACTGGACGAAAGTGAAACCATAAGTTAAGCGAGTAATGGCATAGTATACATATAACAAATAAGTAGGCTACATTAATGACACCTTCAACGTTAGCTGCACTATTCACAAAAATGGATAGCTCAATGAGCTTCGAAGTAGGAGGAAATAGAAATTGTTAATGTGGAGTAGTAATATATGAATATCATTCCGTGTATGAATAGTTTATTTCTTATAAAGATATGGAATGTGAGGACCGGTTTGTTGGGGGGGGGGGAAGATGTCACCATATAGCAAAATGACAAAAGAAGACATCATCACTGAGGAGCTAAGGGGGAAAAAACATGGAACAATGGAAAGTTTACGTACTTCATAGTCCTCATGTCATGGTGTGTCCATGATGTACGCACTAAACGAAACGATATACATAAAATGTATAGCAGCATTAATCGCAATGGGGTACATCATTGAAGATTTCTCTGTATACAACATTCTTGGTGACATTATCAGGGATATTACCCTTATTACAAATTAAAAATTTTAACCCAGATGGGGACGTGACGCAGGAAATGGCAACATAAAGCTGTCTATGTGAGAACACTAATTTGGGAAGGTAGACCCCAACATACTTGAGTGTTTGACCTTGACTTTTCTTGATTGTCATTGCGAATGCCAATTTAATGGAGAATTGACGTCTTTTTAATGCGAATGGCATGTCATCTGAAGATGGTGTCAAGTCAATACGTGGAATGATCACTTTTTGCCCAATATTGCGACCATTAATAATTCTCGTTTCCAAAACCTTACTCCCAAGACGTTCAACAATCAAGCGTGTCCTATTACACAACCCCAAATGCAGATCAAGATTCCTCAACAAAACCACTGGTGCACCTATTTTCAATTGAATTTCATGGTTCGGCAATCCTAAGAAAGTTAACCCATGTAGTATTTCCAGTGGGTGAATGTCGTCGATGTCGGGATGCTCACTGCTCTCCTGAAATGTATATGAACCCAAGTATGTGTAACAACTTCCAGGAAGCATTCCTAAAATTTGAGAGTTTAATTGATCAATATCATTGTTTGTAGCAGCAAGTATGCAGCGTTCCTGCATGTAACAACGGTCATTATATCCAGTAGATAACTCATGGTAAATTTCTGATATTAGGTTGTCCAACCCATGATTGTCATTTGGAATGAGGAACTCAAAAGAGATTTGTATCCAATTGGCTTCGCTCCCATCTTCCAATGATATACCGAGTAATGTGCTATTATCGATACTTAAGATCCAATCCGCAAACTGTCGCAACTGCTCGTATTCATCGCATCATAAGCATGGATCCCTAAGTCGCATGTTGATTCTTAAATGCATGACTTTGCACTAAGGCCAGAAACAAGACCTAGAAATAAATGTTGCAACTGTGTCTGCTCTTCCACCTTTTGTTACAATGAGAAGTATTTGTCTGAAATCACCGCCAAATACAATCAATTTTCCACCAAATGGTTGAAGTTCATTGCCACATATATCCCTGAACGTATGGTCTACTGTCTCGAAAACATGACGGTGCGCCATAGGTGCCTCGTCCCATATCACCAATGAGGTTTGGCGATCAACTCAGCCAACTTTGAATGCTTCAAGAAGAAGCAATATGATGTGTCCGTCGCATTAATAGGGATCTTGAACTTTGAGTGAGCAGTTTTCCCTAATGGTAGTAATAACGTTGCTATTCCAGACAACGCAATTGATAGAATAATTTTCCCTTTCGAACGAAGGGCAGCGATGATAGCTTTCCAAACATGGGTGTTCCGCCACTACCATATACAAAGAAGCATCCTCCTTCATTGGAATCATCAGCAGTAATTACATTTTGAAACACCTGCATTTGGTAGGAGTTTAATGTAGGAAGCAACGAAGTTAGTGCACCAACTTCTGTGGTAATATCATAATCTAGTTGCCCCCAAATCAACCGATTTCTAAGCCGTTGTGCAACATTAGAGGAGGGCAATGGCATCGAAGGGAAGTCTTTCTAGGAATGACCATTCCTATTTAGAATGACTTGCAGTTCATATAATCCAAGATTTTTCCTCTGTTCAGTACTTAAACGCATGTCATCATCATGATGTTCACGTTGTAACCTTCGTTCCAAGTCATCTGTCAAGTCTTCCCAGTGACCTTCCCACAATACATTAGATTGTGCAATCTCATTGTAAATAAGCATGGAGCATAACATACTCCGTAGTCGTGCCCCAGTAGCCATGTAGCTGCTTCAGTGAGAACATCATCTCATTCACTGTTATCACTAACCAATCCCCTTGCGCAACAAGCTTCACGGAATGTAGGGAACAACGTGCCATGAAATGTTCTCAAGTCATCATAGCACATGGACCCATGAACAATAGTAAGCAACATTCTCAAATAGTATCGCTCTCTTGAGTTTGGATTTGCAAATGATAGTCTTCCAATACATACACGCTGTTGACGTCTAGTCCACTTTTTCGAACTCCGATTCCAAACGTAATACATTGGGAATTCAGCATATGAGTATTGCCTTGCTTGAGGGTCATCCACATTGACTTGAAACCATGCCGTGAGCATACTAATTCGAAGTCGAGCCATATCAAGAACATCATCCAAGTTATCACCGTCTCTAAAAAGAATGTTATGCTGCCCTGGTAAATGTTACTGTAACATTTCAACAAATGGGTACCGGTGTGTTATTTTAAACTTAAATATTCGCCACATTGCATCTATAACGGATACGTATCTACTGTCTAGATATTGTTTAATCTCATCAACACCTGAATGTTGATTGTGGCCTCCTTCTCTATTAGGTTGACCATTTTCCCCAATGACAAATGTAGCTCGATCAAGACCTTTATGCATATACTTCTAAAGGTACTTGATAACCTTTTTTTGTGCACAACGCTCAACATTGATGTGTGCGTCATACTTAACACACAAATCACGATTATATGGAGCAATCTACCGATTATCAATCTGGTTGCCATTAATAGTAATCATTCTACCATCATCTCTACGTCGATATCTAACAAATCCATTTTCTTCAATAGTTGTGCAGTCAGTAAAGGCCTTTGGGTAGTGCTTTGTGCGCGTAGGTCCATCCACACAGGGAAGATAAGGATTAGGTACCCCACATAGGCCATGGATCATGTGCTTGGTAACGGTTTCATATGCAAGTGGATCTTCATCTTGATCAGGAAGCTCAGCGCAAATGAAGGCATCGATATCCTCAAAGCAAGTAGGTTTGTCATTAGTAACAAGAGTCGGGAGGATATGAGCATGGGGTAACTCTCGTTTTTGGAATTCAATAACATGGATATCTACAAAATTGGAAACAAATAAAGTTACCAACACTTGTTATAGCAAAATGCAAATTGGAAATAACAGTATTCTCCATAAAAGTTCTATCACTAAACAATGAAGTCAGAAGAGGTGGGGGGTGCTGGTAATGGAGCCAATCTTACTTGACCGAAGTGGCAACATATTCTGAAGCGAGGTTCATGATTTCTGCCGCCTCACACCTTTTCGTCATACCACATCGTTGCATTACAATGAATGCAAGTAGTCATGGTTTTAGTAAATGTCCATCGATGTGTAAATTTTCTCACATGTGTGTTCATTCCTGATCGTGACAAATTGAAGTTCAACAGTTTGGCTTCTTCTTGATATCGCTGATATTGAACGATATACGTATGATGGTTGACATCTACACATCTCTTTGTGAACAACCTCCATCTAGCATTAAGGCGAGCTTGCTTGTTCCTCAGCCACCTTCTCGTGGGGTCCGTGGCCATATTGTTCTCCTAGGAGTACATATATATATATATATATATATATATATATATATATATAT
>JACYFF010031955.1:16869255-16923746 GCA_017589665.1 Selenicereus undatus
TTTTGAATTGTTACACTCCAGTGTGTGTTATCTATTCTTTATTGAGTACTTAACGTTAGATCCCCCCAACTTCATCCTTGGTAATATGATAAATTAAATGGCTTCATATGTTTCCTCCTAATTGCTACTAATTTAGGCACACAATTTTTTGTTATCTGTGGATTTGTTCCTGTGTTATATTGGGAATCAAACATCTTAATTTCAGTTTTTTGTGATTGGTCTGATTTGGGTTTGTTCAGTTACTTGGTTTTGTGATATTGTCATTCGGTGTCTAATGACTGATTAAGGTCTGCATTAACATTTTGTGTAGCTAAATTTTTCTGGGTGTTTGATGTTGCAAAGATTTAACAGTGATATGGGAATGTTCTTGTTTATCTTTGGACGCCGAAAGTGGATAGTTAATATTTGTCCCAAAGGTCGTTGGTCTATATTGCTCCTCCTAATTGCTACTCATTTAGGCACACAATTTTTGTCATCTGTGGATTTGTTCATGTGTTTTATTGGGAATCAAACATTTGATTTTGAGTTTTTCTGTGATTGGTCTGATTTGGGTTTGTTCTGTAAATTGTTTTGTCTTTCAGAGTCGAATGACTGATTAAGGTCCGCATTAATGTTTTGTGTAGCTAAATTTTTCTAGGTGTTTGACCTTGTTAACAGTTTGACCTTCTACCAGTTATGCAAGGTATCAGTTGTAGAATTTTGTTAATAGTTTGACCTTGTTTTGTGTAGCTTAATTTTAGCAAGGTATCAGTTGCAGAATCTTGTTAATAGTTTGACCTTTTACCAGTTACGCAACATTTTAGCAAGGTATCAGTTGCAGAATGTGGCTTTGGGCACTTCATTAAGGGTCAATGTGGTGAGTTAGGGTAGATGTTGCTCATGGCTTTGATCGTATGTTTGTGTTTTAAAGTGTTTAAATATTCATTCGTACCACATTAAGAAAAATTTGCATTGGGTAACATGAGTTTGATTGAAATTGTGGGAAATTAGGAGCTTGTTCTGGTTTTGAATGCCTGTTATGCATTGTCTCTGGTATCCATCCATCATCACTATTATGAAGCACATGCTATAGTTTGTATGCTACAGTGGGCTTAATAAAAATGGTCACTGAGCAGGAAAATGTGATTTAGGTTTTATTCTGCTAGATTGAGGAAGACTAAGGGAAACAAATAGATTCAATCAAAGACAAATACAATTTGCACTCACCAGAACTAAATTAGCTGGCGATCTTGATAGGAATTCTTGTCTCCCTTTTTGGTAACTGAGAAGAAAAAAGGAAAAAAGTGATTTAGGTTTTTTGCTAGAATGAGGAAGGATATAGGTAACAAATAGATTCAATAAAAGACATATACAATTTGCACTCACCAAAACCTAATTAGCTTGCGATCTTAGCAGGAAACCTGGTCTACCTTTCGTTCTTGATGTCTTTCCTAAGTGTATGCAAAATGAGGAATTATATTAGAAAAAGTAAACCAAATCTATCATGCAAATTATAAGATCTCTAACCTTTTCAAGGGCAACTTGAATGTTGCTGCTGTTGCAGGTCGATTCGAAGAAGGCACGTGCATTAGAAAAAGTAAACTAAATCTATTATGCAAATTATAAGATCTCTAACCTTTTCAAGGGCAACTTGGATGTTGTTGCTGTTGCAGGTCGATACAAAGAAGGCACGTGCAATGGGTATAGAGAGAGTGAGAGAGAGACAGATTGTGAAAAAGGGAAGAGAGATTCAAATTGTGAGATATGTGTGGAAAGTGGGGTATAACAGCTTGACTGAGTTGGATACTGTGTTTTCTATTCGTTAGCTTAAGATTTTTAGGGTGTAACCATGTAACTCCATCTGTGTTTGTGGGTAGTGGGGTTAAAGAGCCTGCTGAATTTTTTTTTATTTTTTTAAAGAAATTAGTTTTAATGGTGAGATATGTGTGGTGGGGATTGAAGCAATGGTGGTGATGTATTGAGTAACCGAAAATTAATGGGAAAGCAGTGAAGTAAACAACCAAGAGTAGAGCAGTTACCTCCAGAAAAGAAAAAAAAAAGAAAAAGAGTAAAGCAGTTACGGAGAGAACGTGACTGATTTTCAGGAGAGAGAGAGAGGGAGTGAGGGTGTGTTGGGACTCGAAAATTATGGAGGTTGACAAAAAAAAATAAAGTTTAAAAAGTTATATAATTAACGGCTGAGATTTTCAACAAAATTAGATCAACAACTGCAAATTACTTAAGTTCCGCAATTCAAGGAGGGAAGAGTCAACTGAACATCTCTTTTATATTATACTAGTATAAACCCGTGCTATGCACGGTGCATGATGAAACAGATATTTAAAAAATATGTATCATTGAAAAAGTTAAAAAACTTTTCGATAAGTAGTTAGTGGAAAAAATAAAAAGTTGTGAACTTCATAAATAGCAACTGAGATAAATAAAGTCAAATAAAAAATTAATTGAATCATGTAGGATAATTTAAAGATATAGAATTAGTGGTTTATATTTAGGGATGAGAGTTCTACCCAAACCCGAAAAATCTGAAACGAACCCTCTTTATTTATGGTGGGTTCGGGTACAAAAAATGGAGGAAAACACAGGTATGGAGCGAGTGTGCCAAAAACGAGTATAGGTATGGGTATGGATCGGGTACAGGAATACCATACCCAACCCCGCCCCATATCCAAACCCGATTTTTTTTAAAAAAAAAATTATGGGGCTGAAGCGAGTAGGGTGCAGTGAAAAAAAGGCCCAAATCTGTACCTAAATACATATTGTGCTATCAGATTCAGCTGACAGCTACTATACTCTTATGCACCTACAAATTTGATATTTTGTACGGATAAAATGCATTTCAATTATGAGTATTATTTTTTAAGCTTAATAAATCCGACATGTATTATTTTAATTTTGAATATGTAGGCAGAAATTTAATAAGGGGGAAATCCATGTAAAAAAGTATTTTTCATTTAGTTTTGAACCTTTAAAAATTAAACTTAATGAACCCGATAGGTGTCAATTTTTACAATGTATATGTACCAAAATAAAACTTGAACAACTCGAAAAACCCGATGGATATGGGTATGGTATAAATTTTTAAAACCCGATAGGTACGGGTGTGGGTATGAGGATGGTTTTAGAAAATGAGTATGGGTGCGGGTACGACTCCACTCGCCCCGAACCTGCCCCACGCCCATCTTTATCTATATTTAATAGATGGCTACCCCGTAGATAATAGGATTATTATATATTCTTTATGATTTTTTTTAAAAAGTAATAATAAAGACATGATTTATTTGGGGAATGTACCTTTTTTTAATATATATAATCAAAGGCTTTGATTTAATAGGTGATTAACTTTTACGGTTGAGATTACACCAAATAAATCACTCATATTGTAGCATTTTAGGTTTTTCCAAAAATTATAATTTTTATTAAATGTTTGAGATTTGTTTAAGATAATAGGATTATCATATAGGCTTTTTCACATATAAGTGACATTATCAGGAATTTTTTTAAAAAATAAAAATTATAAATGGGTATTTTACTTGAATAATGTAGTTTTTTTAACTTTAAAATCTACGGTTTAGATTTAATGAATAAATATAATTGCCTATTTTTTTCCCTAGATAATTTTTTTGATTGAATTTTTTCCCTGGATAATTAGATCGTCATTTATTTTTTATAATATATATCCAAAATCATGAGGGATTTTTCTTAAAAAAAATAAACGGATATCTTAGCTTTAAAATCAATAATTTAGATCTATTGCATAAATAATTTTTATCGTTAAGATTACACTAAATCATGCAAATCACACTTGTTGCAGCATTCTAGTGTTTTCCAAAGATTACACGTTTTTTAACTATTCGATATTTTTTTAGATAATAGGATTATCATATATCCTTTATCACATAACTGAAATTATGATGGATGGTTCTAACAATAAAAATTATAAATCTGATGCATAAATAATTTTTGACTGCATAAATAATTTTTATGGTTGAGATCGTACTAACTCCACAAGTCACACTCATTGCAACATTATAGGGTATTTCAAAGATTATCATATTTTCTAACTGTTGAGCATTTTTTTAGATATTAGAGTTATCATATATCCTTTATCGCATATAATCAAAATTATGAAGGATTTTTTAAAAAATAAAAATTATGAATTAGTACTTTGCTTGGATAAGGTATTTTTTAACTTTAAAATCTACGAGTTAGATTTAATGAATAAATATAACAACCTATTTTTACCATAAATAATTTCTTTTGATAGATTTTTTTGTCTCGATAATTGCATTATCATCTAGCTTTTATCATGTATATTTTTAAATCATGGAGGATTTTTTTAATGAAAATAAAAGGACATCTCAACTTTGAAATCGACAACTTAGATATAATGCATAAATAAATGTTTTATGATTGAGATTATAGTAAATCTCGCAAATTGAACTCATTGTAGCATTCTAGGATTTTCCAAATATTATCACATTTTTTAATTGCTTGGGATTTTTTTTGAGATAATAGAATTATCATATATCCTTTATCACATATAACTGAAATTATGAGGGATTTTTTAAAAATAAAACTATAAATTGGTATTTTAATTGAATCGGGGTTTTTTTTTTAACGTTAAAATCTATGGTTTAGATTTAATGAATAAATATAACTACCTGATGCTTTTCCCGATTTTTTTTAATAGAATTGTTTTCTTGATAATTGGATTGTCATCTATCTTTGATCATGTATATCCGAAATCATAGGAATTTTTTTAAATAAAAACAAAGAGATATCTTACCTTTAAAATCAACAATTTAGAACTAATGCATCAATAATTTTTATGGTTAGAATTACACTAAATCCCACAAATTACTTTCGTTTTAGCATTCTAGAGTTTTATAAAGATTACTAGATTATTGTATCTACTTGATATTTTTTTAGATATAGGATTATAATATATCCTTTATCACATAACCAAAATTATGAAGGATTTTTTTAAAAAATAAAAATTATAAATGGGTATTTTACTTGGATGAAGTAGTTATTTTTAACTTTAAATTCACTGCTTAGATTTACTGAATGAATATAACTGCCTAGTTTTTTTCCTAGATAATTTTTGTTGATAGAATTTTTTTTTCCTAGATAATTAAATTTTCATCTATCTTTTATCATGTATATCTGAAATCATAAGGGATTTTTTTAAATAAAAATAAATAGATATCTTAACTTTAAAATCGACGGCTTATATCTAATGCATAAATATTTTTATAGTTGAGATTAGACTAAATCACACTCATTGCAACATTCTAAGGTCTTTTTGAATATTATCACATTTTTTAACTACTTGAGATTTTTTTAGATAATATGATTATCATATATAGTTTATCACATATAATCGAAATTATGAATGATTTTCTAAAGAATAAAAATTATGGATTGATTTTTCACTTCGATAAGGTAGTTTTTCACTTCGATAAGGTAGTTTTTCTAACTTCAAAATCTACCGTTTAGATTTATTGAATAAATATAACTACTTAACTTTTTTTCCAGATTTTTTTTTGATAGAATTTTAGATCTAATGAATAAATAATTTTTACGATTGATATTACACTAAATTCTGCAAATCACACTCGTTACACCATTCTAGGGTTTTCCAAAGATTATTTCATTTTTTTAACTGCTGGAAATTTTTCTATGGACATAGATATATTATAGACAGATATATTTTTTTAAATTAATTTTAGTTTTTTACAAATCCAATGGTAGTAATTAAAAATAATCTTAATCTAACAGTTAAAAAATCTAATTTTTGAGACTTTAGATAAACAGTATGATCCACAAGATTGTTATTATATATATATATATATATATATATATATATATATATATAAATTATCATTCTCCCCAAAATTTTTGAGATAATTAATATTTTTTTTATAAGAAAAAGAGCTAGTTAATTACGAAGAGAAGATTTTCTTTCTAAAAAAAAAGATTTTATAAGATTAGTTGCAATTTCAAATATTTTCTTTCTAAATATAAAAATCCAATGCCTAATAATGATAAAATATTATATTGTCTTATTTTTTTATCAAAGAAATTATATTACATGCTACTTCCAACATTACTAAAATCAATCTATTATATTACAATAAAATAAATGCCCCAATTATGGATAATCTATAATACATAGTTAGTTTTCAATTTTTATCAAAGTTTGGCTCCTAATGTGAAATATTATAAAGACACATACTCATATACACAATTTTTGATGTTATATATCTTATCTACCATAAAAATCTAATCATTGTTTGCCATTAAACATAAAAACCTTGATAATTACTGCAACAGAAAATTTTTGAGATTTTCCATGCATCTCCATGGACATGATACTGCTAATATTATATTATATCTGTAGTAGTCCGACCCTGAACTCTGTTTATTAATTTCATTTCATTAATCCATGTGATTAATTTCATTTCATTTACATCATTTCTTTTTTTATTATTCCCATCTTTTTATTATTCTCATTTGGACATTTTTTACGAGGCCCTTATTTTGCAATTCGAGGTTTTATTCTAGTCAATTTTGAAAATTTTAGGCCTTGATATGTTGCGAATTTAACGATTTAATTCTTTTCATGGCACTTTAATCACAATCATTTAATCTCAAACTTTGAAAAAAAAAATTATTCGCAAATGCACTCCGTTTCAGTCCTTTCTCTAAACCCGAGCTCGTTTAAGGCCGATTCCGATGCATCAAGACTTGACCTTTATTTGTTTAACTAAACCCTCTTAATTAAGCCTTAATCTAAGCTTGACAATATTGACTTTTCTACCTTAATTTTCAGCCAAGTAATTTACATATAAAAGGGCAAAATTTTCATTTTAATTCATTCTCCACCAAGTGCTAGAGACTTTCTCTCTCTTCCCTTTTCTCCTTCTCTCTCTACACGGCTGGACAGCTGCAAAAACCACCATCTTAGCTACCTTTCAACCACCAAAAATCCACAAATCATCCCCCACTCACCACCCCCAAACACCTCTTTCACTTCCTCAAGCATCAAGGATCATTTTGACCTTTTTTGCTAGCACAAAGTGAGTGTTCTTTCACCTCTATGCTGATTTTTGTTTTTGATCTTTGATCTTGTTGGTTTTTGTTCCTTATTTTGGTTGTTTTAGTGATGGATTATGCTGTTTTTATGGTATTTAGAATCACCTTGTTGATGGTTTGTGGTGGAGTTGAATTTGAATGAAGTTAGGGTTAGGGTTTCATCTTTGGTATGCAAGCTTCTTGTTCAAGTGATATTTATAGCTTGTTTTCTCCTTGTTTTTGCTTATCTTTTAATGTATTGAAGTTTATTATGGTTTTATGATGTGTTGGGAGGATGAGATGGGGTTCAAGTTGACCCAAAGTTAGGGTTTTATCCATGAATACATGGTTTGGACCAAATTTGTGTTAAACTTGAGGTATGTGTTTATGTGCCTAGAAAATAAGCCTTGTTGGATATATATATGAAGTGAATTTGAGTGTGGTGATCTTGTATGATGTTGGGATGTACCATAGTGTGCTTGCATGCTCTTAAGAAAGAGTTTAAGTTGAGGTTTGGTGTGAAAAGTGAGAGAACAACCTAAAACAGTGAGGCTGGAATTTTCAGTGAAACAGAACGAACTTTGGATCAAAACTGGTAATAATCGGCCCAACCAAAAATTCTGATTTTTGGTGAGTAGATAGGTCTGGATGTTAGCTTTAAGAGGAATTTTGAATCGCATTAATCCGAGTTCTGTGGAGGAAGTTATGGCCATTTTACTGAACCTGGGCAGAATGAATTTTTCAGCACTGAAATCTGACATGTTGGTGTTTTGACCCCATTTTATGGAACCTGTTGTAGTAATCTGGTTATGTGTCCTTCAGGAAAGTTTTAGAGGACCTCTTAAGCTTTACATATTGGGGTTTTGCGTTTCAATTCAAGGTCGGGATTTTAAGTTTTGCTTTATTTTTTCTATACCTCGTCATAAGCCCTTACCCCTTAAACTCTCCACCGTGCCTTAACCCAGCATTTTAACTTTAGCATCTTAGTTTAACCCATCAACTGGTTTGTACAAATCCTTTAAATCCTATTTTCTTTTTATTTAAATGTATCCATTATAAAAATAAGCTCATTCTAATCTCATATGTCTATAATGATTTTTGAACAGAATCAAGGCCTAAACGCTCATTTTCTCCATTTTAGTGCATCTATTTATTCTGTGATCTAACTTTTAAAAATTTCAAATACGTTCATTGACTGTATCTTCAGAAATCAGCACGTATTTATCGAAATTATAATGTTTTGGTAAGTACATCAATGAATCAATTGAACAAGTGATTTATCACATAATTAGTGACCCCATCAGTTATTAGTTACAGGGTATTGCCCTTCAGTTACCCGCGCGACTTCAGGTCAAGTCTTCCGGTCGGCTTGGCTGGTGTACACCTATACATAGATTGTAACAGTTACTAAGGAGGTGCACTAACAGATAATAATTGGCAATTTAGCTTTATATACATCTTATTCCCTGTTTTAAAATAAAAATGAATTGCAAAACGGGCCCCCATAATTTCTTTCCCCAGTGAATCGTTATCAGTACAGGGATTCATGTACTGAGCTTTGGCTCACAGTTCGAAATGTTTTTATGTTTTGTTTTAGGAAAATGTTCAGTAAACCGCTCTCAGGCGGGCAGAGAGGCTGAAGGTGATAAATAAATCAGGACTGTCCATATGATCGGCGGATAGAAGTGCTAAGATGTTTTCACGCCTTTTTGTGGTGTTTTTTGGTGTTCCAGTTGTATATTTGAATTGCAACATGTTTTGGGATTACAACTGTACATTTAAACTGAGTTATGTATGTTGTTTAACCTTGATGTAACCCGGAGAAGTTAGAATCTTTCCTGTATATAATTAAATGGTTTGAATGGATGTGTTTGCCCTTTGAGGATAAACTTTGATTTTATGGCTAAATTTTTCATTTTCAAGCGAAGCCTTGTCTTTGCGGACGGCGGTAACGCCCATTCATTGATTTCTTGGTGTTAAGCTTAGGTAGGTAAATGCAACTATGATTTATGTATTATTGGGGCGTTACAATATCGTATCATATCATATCATGTACATTGTTAACATTATTAATAAAAACTTATGTATATGAATATAATAGGCACATTGCTATTAAGGATTCAAGTGATACAATATAATAGTGACTATGACAGTAATTGATTTTTGAAATACACCATTTGTTACCTCTATGTTTTTTAAAAATTCATTTGGCACACACTATGAAATAAAGATATGTTATATAAATTTAAGTTAATAAATATTATTACTGGAACAACCCAAAAAAATCAAGGCATGCAGTGTCGTAGATCTTTTATTTTTGGGAATGACAAAAATTAATATTGCAATTTGCCCCAAAATTATGTGGAGTAACTTAAAAGATTTTATTTTCTTAAAGAAGATTTTATTTTTTATGGAATATTCTTATTCTTAGAATCCTGGTTTGACTGAAAAAAGTTTATTTTGTATGGAACATCTATCATTGATCTAAAGGTTGTTATTTTTTCTTTTAATAATTCTTTTCTTAAAATTACAATAGTTTTTTTAAAAAGAAAATCTAACGGTGACTATTAAAAGCACCATTAATCAAACGGCTAAAAACTTCTAATTTTTTAGAATTTAGATACATCATAGGACCCACAAGATTGCTATTATATATTATATATAGATATATAGATATATAGATATATAGATATAGATAATAGATTAATTTTAACCAGACATTTGTTGAACTGATTAAATAAAATATTATATTATATTTAATTAGTTTTCAGTTTGAGTGTACTGAGCTATATTTTAGATCAATTAATATATTTGGTGCTACCTTATTCATCCGTAAATTATATCATGCAATTATCCTCCTTGGCCCCCCAAGTTGATTGAACAATGACACATTACAGTAAGTCACCAAAATCCAAATCTTATAACTCGTTTTCTTTCATTTATTCTCCAATTCATTTAACTTAAAATTATATTTTTAACTAATTTTTAATTTCAACTTTAACTAGTAAAAACATTACCAAATGGCTGAGACCAAAGTCTCAAATACATGAAATCTCAAACTTAATTCTCCCCATGTATCATACTAACTTTTGTGTCTCCTATTATAGGCCCCAAAAATAATATTTCAAAAATGTATAATGTGTCTTTAATAAATGTCGCTTCTACTTGTAAGAGCACAAAACAACTTCCTATACAGATACCATGATATGGACACCCAAATTCTATGGCAGAGCATCAACAATATCAACAACAATTTTGATCTATTCATCATCACCAGAATTTCCACACAAAAGGGGGAAAAAAGAAGTCAACAGAATTTGGAGTATCATTCTTATGTGAAATTCTCCCCGTGGGCTTGGCTATCTAGCTCCCCTTAAGCAGTCTGTAATGATCTGCAGATCTTTGCAAAGGACAGAAACACGCAAATCCATAGTCCTGAGGGTTTCACTTTTCTCTGATCAACACACAAAAATACACTACCACTTGACACAAAGAAAGCATGCAAAATAAGTCAACCAGAGCTCTGCTTCGCACCGATAACGGACATAAGAAAGTGAACTTTTTCATTGATTGTTGCGGGATCACCAGAAACCCTCGACGAAGCTGGTGGCTCAACGCCGGTGAACACATAGAGAGCCTTGAGTTCCTCCACACATGATGAGTTTCGTGTGGCTTTGTATCCAACTGTGATTCATATCGCGTTTATTTGCTCCCATATCTTCTCCTCATCTAGTGACACCTCCAAAAGGTTGAAAATATGTCATATTGGCTGGCTCACCCTTCTTGTACCAAGAAAGCAGGTAGTGGCATGGATATGCGGCATGTGGCATGGCCTTCGCTAGTTAGGCTTCGAATCACTGTCAGTCAAACTTAAGCTTTATCCATCACTGTCAAGTTATTTTAACATCGATTTCTGGCCATCAAATAGTGGCAACCCACAGAGAGAAACCAACAATCAAGTTCTAAGATGCTTGTTGGAAGCTACCAATAAGGATAGGGTACAATTCTCAGGAACTGAGAACGCTTTAAGATGACCTAAGCGCTTTAATCTCGGTCCAAACCATAGTTAGGTATATGGGGAATGTCAAACGTCAAGCAGGGAATGTCAAATGTGAAGCAGGGTTAAAACTATAATGCATTTAGTAATTTATTTGCGGCACATTGCTGCTACGACATAAGAATCATATGGGCTAACAACGGTAACTATGGTCTTAAAAAAAAAAGAAAAAAGAAAAAAGACTGGTGGCTAAAACTGCTTGTCACTGAAACTGGTGTTTAGATGCATGCTAAGGGTCACAACTCATAATATTAGTCAAAAATAACATGATACGAAATTACGAAGTCATTCATATATAAGATCATAGACTAGGAAAACAGCCGAATACGCAGAGCCTTAACTTCATACGAACTTGAAGTGGTGTCCCAGTCAGACCCAGATTTGGGCTCCTTGGCCATGGGCTTTCTTGACTCAACTGAAGCCTTGTGATGACCCACATTTACACCCATGTTCTTTGAAGATAGCTCTTCCCCTGCACAAACATTGGTTAGGATGAGCTGCCAAGACCCAAGACAAATCGATCAGAATGGCAGAAGTCTAGACTTGCATAATGTATTCCCTTCATCCCAAGGTTAGAATTGCATTGTAAAAATGAGCAGACTCTATATTGTGCCTTGAAAGCAGGAAACTGGAAAAAGGTTGGAACTAGAACCGATAATATACCACTAAAGTAACAGTTATCTTTGGAGTTTGGACATGCCACAATGGTAATTAAGGTTTCCTGGCCTATGCAACTATGTGTCCTATAAGGTTAGGAGAAATGAGATACCTTCCGGTGTCTTCACAGCAAAATTTAAGATCCGCTCTGGTATCATGGTTCCATGATCAACAAGATGAGACCCTATTTCATCAGACTTCGAACGGTTCAAATTTCCTCTCTTCATATCTGAACTGCACTTTATTATATACACCCGAGAGCTTACCCGGATCCATATAAGCGCCACCTTAGCATGTCATGTCATCGTTTATAATTCTGAAAAAAAAACAAAAATTATTTATTTGAATTTTATTTTTTGTTGGAAAATGGAGCAGTTTATGTCATTTAAGTTAACCGTTTTTTTTTTCAGTTTTACTTTATGTTTTGATTTTCGGTTTTTTTTTTTTACAATAGTTTCACAGTTATGGTGAGTGGGGTGGTATGCTGCAACAGAAGAGGAAGCTAGCAAGTTTCGAAATTATGTGTTGATGAGATTAATGGATTCGTTGATTATGTTAATTTGTTCTCAAGTTTAATAGTAGAATATTTTACGTGAAGTTTGAGAGTGTTTTTGTTGACATTATTCTTATTCAAAATGGACAAGAGCATTGTTCAAGATAGTGTTGACGATTGCAGACATCGCTCCATTTCCAAAAGTTTAATTCGTAAGTTGTGTAATTATTGAATGTTATTATTTATATATATTTGCTTGATTTATATAAGGTTCTTGCTGAATGAGTAGTTGTTGTTTTTATTTTTTGGTAGCTTTGTTTGAAGCGGAAGTTTTGGATGTTGGTCGTAATGAAGGAGATGACGTCGTTTCTGATGAGTGTTGTATGTTTTCAGTAAGGTTCAGTAAATCATATGCTAGTTTTGTGCAGATGTGAATCTGACATGTTTCACTATTTCGTTCGCTTCAGTTCACTGCGGACTTGAGGATTGTTCACTTTCAAATATGATGGGTATTTGTCAGTTACTGTTTACTGAAAATGTCACTTGGATGTGTCGGTGGGTTCACTAGTTACTGTGCATTGGTTCACTGAGGATTTGAGGAAGGTTTAATTTAAAACCTTACTCAATGAAGACCTTATGAAATGTTGTGTTGTTTGTTATTTAGGCGTTTTGAGTATTTACCTTGCATTAGTTCACTATGGAATTCAGGAAGGTTCACTGTAGAACCTACATGTTATCAACCGTACATAGAATATATAAGTGCTTTGTAAAACTTCTACTTTTCATTGCTTTTTTGGGCGGGTTCACTGAGTTCGCAAGGTAAGTTCATTGAGTAACTAAGTGCATACTTCCACTTTAAATTGATTAATGTTCCATGGTTTTGATTAGGGTGTTCATTTTTTTGATTGTCTTCGTTTACTGAGGAATTGAGGAAGGTTCACTCTAATCCATGATTGGTGGTAACCCTAAGTACAACATAGAAGTGCATCGTACAATTACTGCTACTCAATGTATTTGTGGTTATCGTAGTTGGTAGTGGATGTATTACCATTTATTGTGTGTGTTGTAATCCCATGAGGTCGTGTTGTAGATGCTATTTACTACTGTATATGTAATTGTTAATTGTAGATATAACCTACATTCACGGTATATGTTTAATATGTATTATAGGATGTGGGTTCAGTAAACAGGATGTTGTCGAAGCTGAACCTTTGCAAGAAGTGTTGGTTGGGGATGTGGCTAGCTCAGAGCGTGAAGCGTTTCACATCTACAATGACTATGCATACAAGGTTGGATTTAGTATTCGGTATTCAAAGATACGACATAGATGTAAATCCAAAGGAGGAGGCTTATGCATGTGCCGGTTTTGTTGTTGGAAAGTAGGATTCAAGCAAGATAAAGGTTAACATCACAAGGATCATACGAATGTAGATGTGAGGACATGTTGTAAGGCGTTTATTCAGTTTTATGTTGATGAGGATGGTAAGTGGATTGTTACTCGGCATGAGACTGTTCATAATCATGCTTTGTGTAGTCCAAGTAAGCGGCATTTGTTGCCTTCGCGTTGAGAAGTATCTGAGGAAGATATTTCATTCGTTAAACAACTTAGGGAGTCGGGAATAGGTGTTGCTGATGCATATTGTGTGCTTAAGAAACAGGCTGGGGGTTCTCCTTCGTTGGGGTATGGGTTGCGAGACGTATATAACGAATTGTCACAATTGAAGGACAAAATATTTGATGGTGGAGATGTGCACTCATTAATTGAAATATTTAATAGGCGTCTCAAGTATGAAGATGATTTCTTTTTTTGCATTTGAGCTTGATGTGAGCAATTGTTTAGTTGTTTTTTTTGGCGGGGATAAGCAAATGCTGGATGATTATGTATTGTTTGGAGATTTGGTTGTGTTTGACACAACGTATCGGACAAACAAGTACGACATGATTTGTGCGTCATTTGTTGGGATGAATCATCATTCAAAGAATGCTATGTTTGGTTGTGGCTTTTTTATGAATGAGAAGATAGAGTCTTTTGTTTGGTTGTTTAAGATATTCTTGAAGTCTATGGGTAGGAAGCATCCAATTACTGTGATGACAGATTAGGCATTTTCCATGGCTTCTGCAATTGAGTCGGTGTTTCCTCTTGCTCGCCATAGGTTGTGTTCTTGGCACATTATTGAGAACTCAAGGAAAAACATTGGACGCCTTAGATCGTGTGAAGGTTTCACGAAGATTTTAAATAGAGTTTTGTTGGATTGTGACACTGTGGAGGGGTTCCAATTTCTTTGGGAGAGGTATGTAATTGTTAAGTATGAATCAGTGTTATAAATCAGTGTTAAAGATTGTTACTAGCTTTTGTATTTGTAAGTTCACTTCACATGATGTATTAGGTATGCATTTTTTCAATTATTTGTTGATATTATGCTTATAAATTGCATTTTTAATTTCAGGATGATGGAAAAGTATGATTGTAGTAACAATCGTTGGCTTTGTAACTTGTATACTTTGCGTGAAAAATGGTGTCCTGCATTTTCAAAATAGTTTTTTTCTGGTGGTGTATTATCTTCTCAAAGGAGTGAAACAACGAACAGATGTTTGAAACGAAGGTTGCGGGCTACATCTGATCTGTGTGACTTTTACAACATCTTTTTTAATGTTGTATCTGAGTAGGGGAGCAAAGAGAATGGTGAAGATCATAAATGTAGCAAAGGTAATGTGCAAATGGATTTCCCTTCTATAAACATCTTGAAACATGCAATGTCTGTTTATACTGTTGAAGCTTTCTTGATGTTTGAGAAGGAGTTCATTGATGGTGCCGGATATGATTTCAAAGCAATTGAAAGCTCTTCTCCTGATATGTCATTTGAGGTGTGGGGAATTCGGTTTGCAAGGGAATCTCATGGAGGAGAGCCATATGAGTTTCGACATATCGTTAATTTTAATAAAGATGAAGGTGTTGTTGAATGTAGTTGTAAGATGTTTAGCGAGGTTGAAATTTTGTGTTCCCATTGCTTAAGGGTGTTACATGCTTGTTGTGTTGAACACATGCCTGATCGATATATAATTAGGAGGTGGTGTATGGGCATTAAGGATGGTCATAGCCTTGAGTTGGGATCATCGACTGGTGCACATAATGTGGATTGTTCTTCTGTTTGGAAGATGCAAATGTTGAGGAAAATGAATTCAATAATTACAACTAGCCAAATGAATAAGAATGCAATGGCAAATTGTGAAAAGGCATTTTTGGAACTTAAGCAGCTAGTTGAATTTGATGTGGGTTCTATAAATTGTGATGAAAATGAAAATTTAAAGGTATTGAATTATGTTCCAAATGTGCTAAATCCTCCTGGTTCTCGTCAAAAAGGTGTTAGGAATAAGATATTTAAGAGTATTGTTGAAAGAAAATGTGATGAAGTTAAACAGAGGAAGTTAAAGAAGTTGGCAAAGAATGATGTTGGCTTGCCCAGAGCACCATCCCAGGTGACTTTCTGTATGAGTATCCATGGTGTAAAGGTGCATATGTATGAGTATGCATATCATTATACAGTTAGTTATGCATATGTATGCGTATCCATGTCCTGAAGGTGCCTCGTTATGAGTTGAGGCTACTGTAGGTGTCTTTCTGTTGTTTTCTTCTACAGTGAATAACAATCATCACTTCAGTGAACTCTATTATACACACAAGTGAGCTAATTTCTTTGTGAAGTTATGTAAATTTAACAATGAATCTCATCCACAAAACCAGGGAACAGTAGTTGTTTTATAGTGCAGTTGTATGTGGTGTTTAGTTCTAATACGATTTTGATTTTAAAGTGAATATTCATCACTTCATTAGTGAACTGCTGCAAAGTCAATTCTAAAACAACTGAATTTTGTATATGCACATAATTACCTTAATTATCTGTGAACCTTAACCATCCTTAGTGAATTGTCGAAAACTTTCAATCATTGAGTGTGTTTCTGTATTATGAACTCATATACGTTTAACCTATAGTGAACTTTACTGCATTACTCAGTGAACTTGTCACAATATCATAGTGAACAACCCTTGAATCCTCAGTTTATTAGGCTAAAGCAAATGGTGCAAGCAGAAAGATTTACATGTACACAAAACTTGCATGGGTTTCAGTTAATCATTCTCATGTTTACCTCCTTTTGTTACTGATTAAACTAATTCATACTTTGAGTACCAACTGTGTTGAAGTTAATATTATTTTGTTGAAAGTGTCCTTGTTGATTTTGGTTGCGTACATCATAGGTTGTACCTATTGCATGGTTTGTGTCTTATTAGTGTTGCTAGTGACTTATCTTTTAATCTTGTGCTAGATGAAGATTGGACCATGTGTTTCTGATGCTTCTCCGCATATTGGCATAAGTTATTCACAAATGCTTCAACATGTATATTTCTGTTGACCTTTTTGTGGTTATTTCGTATATGTTTTGCTTTTAATTAATATTTGTTTTTAATAGCAGATAACATTGCCGACGTTTAACCATTTATCTGTAGCTTCGCATGGTCAGCATCATTTGGGTGAGGTACATTTTAATTTTGGTTCATTTTCACTCATTGTTTTGATCATGTTTGTCTATGCCATTTGAACTGAGTGAGTATGCGTATGTTACATTTGTATCACCCTTGAATAGCGTCGTGAATCTTGCTATTGATTTATTGTGTTTGTATCTTTTTATGTATGGCTCTTTTCACTTGCCTTTTTCTCATCGAACGTACTATTTTCATTCAGCTGACAGCAGTTCAGTGTTTATGCTAGTCAAGGCGCCGCCTGTATTGCAACAGCTCCAGTATGATGTTATTCATGGAAATAATAGTCATAATAATAAGCATTGAAATAGTATTGTGGAGTTGGAGACACTTCATATTTGTATTGTTATGTATTTATGGCTCAAAATATGTATTGAGTCAGACTATATGACTTATGATTTGGACATATTGCAATGTTGATGGTAATTTTTGTTATAGATTGAATGTACTTCTTACTTATTTTGAGTTCCAATAGCAATTAGGTTTTGCAGTGAACTTCTCCCTTCATACGCTGAACAAATGCAAAATCAATAGTGAACCATGGGTCACTTACACCGTCAGATTTAGGGTGTTTTAGTGTGCACGGATCTCAAATGCTTAGTGGACTACTTCAAAGCTTTTTGTGAACAATTTTGAACGTATACATACTTAGATTCTTTCAACTTCGAGACATCGATGGTTTTAATTTTTCAATATGCTATGTAGTGAGCTCCCTTGTTAAAATTTCCAGTGTTTTGGGTTAGATTTAGCTTGAATACCTATTATGCTATGTTGTTTCACTTGATTTGTGCCTTCATGAGCTACTTGGAGGGCATCCCAAATCTCTTTGGCTAAATTGCACTCAGAAATGCGAGTGTACTCATCAGGACCAAGGCCAAAATACAAGAGTTTTTTGGCCCTAGCATTCTTTTCCATCATCTTAAAGTCTCCGGAATTGAATTCTTCATGCTTCTTGGGAACCATACTTCCATCTTCGATTGCCTTTGTGGGAATGAGTGGGCCATTCTTGATGATCGTCCATAACTCATAATCATCGGCTTGAACATAGTTTTCCATGCGATTCTTCCACCAACTATAATGTTGACCATTAAAGTATGGTGGTCGAGTCACAGATTGGCCCTCAAGCATTCCTTGTGGTGTACTCATGTTTAGGATCTCTCAAGATGTTAATCTTTCTAATGAGAACCTGCTCTGATACCACTTGTTAGTTTTGAGAGTACACAAACACAAGAGGGGGGGTGAATTGTGTTACCAAATTTTAGCAGTTTTCTGGGAACAAGCTTAGGCCCTGTTTGGACAGGCTTTTTGTAACACGCCCAGAAACTGAAATGTAGCGAAAATAAGTAGAAGAAATAGGTGAACACAGGATTTTTACGAGGAAACACCTCTAGCCCAACTAAGGCGAAAAACCACGACCTACCCCTGTAGGATTTTCACACAATTTCACTATACGGGCTAAACTCGTTACAAAGTAACCTTTACCGTTACAGCTTGTAACACACACGTAACTGTCTTCCCCAAGACTAGTTACCCCAGTCCAATAGTCCCCTTAACTTGGACACACTCAACTCACTTTTAAACGAGAGAAAACAAGATGCACACCTTACTTTTGAATGCTTCCCATAAGCTAGTGTAAGGTACAATTAAGCTCCTAGTATGCCAATTTTGAAAACTCAATTTTTGCACACACTTTGGTCGGTTTTCTCTCCAGAAATTTTGCTCATAAAACTCTTGAAAGTTGCTGTGAAAAACCGATGCTGAAAATGAGTGTGGAATCTTGCTTAAATAGAAAACCAAGTGGAATATTTACAAATAAAGAGGAAAAAGCTTGGGCCACAAGGAGTGGAAAGTGTGAGCTAAAAATTCCCAACTACTGCTTGAGCTACACGGTTATTTTCAGCCCCAAAAACTCAGTAAATTATCCCATGTTTTTTTCCACAAATTCAGCTATTTTCTAAAAATAGAGATTTTGTTACTTGGAGAATAAAGCACTCTAAAAATATACTTGCAGTTCTCCCCAAGTTTCTCATAGCCAGAAATAGCATTTTTGGACTTAGCAGTCAGCAGGAAATCTATCAAAAAAATCTCAGAGATGTTAGCCCAAAAATCAAGAAAAAATCGTGCAAAATAAGTTTTGCAGTTTTGGCTTGAAAACACCTTGAACACCCTGTTCTCAGAACTGTTCTGAGACAGTTTTATGAAATTATTTTCAAACAAAAAAAATCATTTTAAAGTGAATGTTAAATTAAGACTTTCTAATTGGCATATTAACAAGAATCTAATAAAATAAAAACCATAGCAAAACAAAGGCTCTTGTTAAATCAACCAGACATCTTGTAGAAACTTAACTTGCTGCTCCAAACACTCCTAAGAGCTGTTCTTAAGGCTGTTCTGAAGTTCTGGAAAGTCTTGCTAGCCAACTAATCTTGAGTACCTGTTCTGAAGACCTATTCTTGAGCATTATTAACCAAACAATTTCAAAGTATTCAATATTTGGAACCTGTTCAATCAACACACTCAAATATATATTACATTTGTGTTTGTTATCATCAAAATCTTACATTACATAAGGATAGGGTCAACACTCCATATACTCGATAACATCTTCCTCGTACACATTGTCTTCTGCAATCTCATTCACCTTTGTTCCTGCATCTAATTCATCCTTATTGATGGAGATTACACCATAATTGTTAGCTTGATCACTACCATTCCCCAATTCATCCTTTGTCCCAATTTCCTTTCTTCTATCCTCCCCAAATTCTTTTCCTTCTACCTCAACATCTCGATCTTCTCCATACCATTTTGCTGCATCATTTCTATTAACTCAATAAGCTTCCTCATCCCTTCACATTGCACCATTTTCTAGCAAAGGACACGATGAGGGCGGTGGCAACAAACTATTTACAGCTTTCTCAGTGCATGCATATGTCACAAATGCGAATCCTACTGGCACAGAGAATGCAAATCCAACAGTGGATAAGACCACAAGAGGAGGAAGCACAAGTGGAGCAGATGCAGTGACAACACCCACAATCATCTTTTTCTTCCCCAAATTTAGCCCTGTTCTCCGTATCTACCCAAACTTCTCATTGCGCTCGTCGATTGTTGAGTAATCCTAAACCTCCCACTCCTCTTGACTAGGATCTTCCGTCCTACCACAATGAGGAGGCAAATGCACAATAAGTCAGTAACTGTTGATCAAATGCCACTAATTAAAGGGATGCTTGTTGCCCATGGATTAACTACGAACACCAGAATTATGTTGGAACATCAGAAATCAACTTAACAAGCTAGCTTTTGTATATGCCCATCACAGGATTAAGCATTTTAGTTCAGCAAGCACTTCAGTCCCATCTTTTACGTACGCCGTACTAGAATCCATAGTCAGCAAATTATGACTATAGGGTTAGAGAGGCAAATTAATGGGATAAAATTAAGTTCATTATTTAATACCTCAAACACCCTAATTTGGGTGTTAAGCAACTGAGGATAAAGATAAGAGGTACTCTCATTACTCCCATTTACCCCCTCCGTACTTCCCTCTCAATCAACCAAATATCTTGTTCTTTTCAACTTTTTTTTTTTAAAAAAAATAATAATTTCAATAAAGCAATTTAGTTTAGCTAAGCAAAAACAAGTTCACTTAAGCACAAATAGGTTCAATGCTATTCAGTTCAAATAAGTTCAACTCAGCTCAATAAGAAAAAGTTGAGAATTGAACATGAACGAGTCCAGTTCCGCAAAAATAAGTTTTAATTCAATTCACTTCAGAAGAAACAAGTTCAAGTTAGATAAGTTCAGCAAAACCAAGTTGAAAAGAACTATACATTCTAACCTCTTAATTATACCCAAGCAAAAGAAATTGATTTGTCCACCTCATTAATAAAAAAATTATAAATCATCAAATGATCCTTTTCTTTTTCCTAAGCTTCCCTTGGCACAAAATTGTTAATAAATCATCGCAAAGCAATGGAAATTTAAATAACAACCCAGAAAAATGAATTAGAAACATTAAAATCATCTAATGAAGATGAGGGGTTAAATGAATGGTAAGATAATAACTAATAAGGTACCTGAAGTACTTGTGTGAACTAGGTGGGCTTCGAATTTAGTGGGTTGGATTTCGAATCTTGTTCTTTTTTATTGGGGTTGGTGTTTGGGTGGACCTGATGAAGGGTTTAGGGTTTAGGGTCTTGGTGGTGGGAGAAATCGGCTGAGAGGATGGGTAGTGCAGAGAAGGATGACACGCGTTTGAAAGCAGGGATAATAGCATGGAGACTCTGACCAAAGCCCAATGCTTGTCAGTTGTTAGTTGTTGCCGCCTCCATGCATGAGCAGGCCACACGGTGACATTGTCTTTTTCTTTTTCTTTTTTAGAAAAAAATATTATAACAGGGACACTAGTAGGGCGTAATTGACGGCTTGAACTTGGTTCGGTCATATAAAAGCTCGGCTCGAATAAAGATTGTTTGACCGCGGGCCTGCTTGGCTCAATGTTTTATTTTGGATTTTTTTTTTTTAGTTTTTTAAGTTTCGAGACTAGAGATAAGAATCACAGTTAAATTTTAGACTTTTGTATTATATAACTTTTTAAATTTATTCCATTCACAAGGTAATTAATTAAAGTATATTAATGTTTTTTAATGATAATATAAGTCTTAGCCTTGCAATTGTAGGAGAAAAAATATGTATAGATGATAGGATATACTCATTATAAAAGAAGCCCTTATAACTATAAACAATAGGATATATTAGGAGTACCATGTGCATCATTTTGGATAAAACCTTATTTTCTTGAGAGAAATTTTGGATAAAATGATTTTTTCTTAGTTTGATTTTTATATTGTGTGTTACCACTTTTACGCTTTATATGTTTCTCAAACAATCTATATAAATACATTGAAACAAACACAAAGTTTCTTTTCCAATCGCCACATTTCACTTTCATGTAGTTTGACTTTTTTTACAAGATTCTTGAATATTATTTGAGTTCCTTTGTTGGCATCTCCAATATTATTATTTTTGATTTTTTCAACTTTTACTTAAATATACATAACAGAGGATTTCACAATGACTGATAATACCAAGTTACTGGTAAAGATTATAATATTGTGATTTTCAAACTTTTATACAACCTTAATTTCAAATCTTGTGAGACTAATGTGTTCGATGAAAAAAACTTATTTTTGATCAATTAAACCAAAATAAATTTATTTATGGTGAACTAAACTTATATTTATATTATTTATAAACTTATATTTATTGAGTTAAATTAAATTTATTTCTATTGAATAGCACTAGACCAAACGTTCTATTAAACATGATTTTATTTCGATGAAATAAACTGAACTGAATTTTTAATTTATTACGTGACAATGATAAATTGATGGAGAGGAGCAGGGCTTCAGGTTGTACGGATCTACTTTCAACCATCGTCGGACCACTTCTCCAACTCCTCTGAACTCTGAACTCACAAAATCCTTCTCTGTCATCGTCTGCCTGAGCTTCTCCACCTCATTGCTGAGCGGAGGAGAGAGAAAGTCGGGGGATTACAATGAAGATCGTTCGGAGAGATCTTATTCCCGGCGGCCCGGGCAGCGTCAAGGTCATAAATCTTCATGAATCCCTATCAATTTATCATCTTAGTTAGTCATCATAAGAAGTGTTGATGTTGTTTGCAGCTAACTATTAGAACTTTTCTGCTGAATGTTTTTCTTCATCTGTTTTTGTTTACTAATTCGCCAAAATTGCTGATTTTTGATGGTGTGAATTTACAATTGGTTGGTGTTTACAGATGGTTCCAGAAGAAGCAGATGACTTGTGGATTGCTTACAATTTGATTGCTGAGGGTGACTCTGTTCTAGCCGTCACTGTTAGGTATCTTTATTACCCGCCCCCCCCCCCCCCCAAAAAAAAATCATGTCTTGATTATGTATCAGAAATTAGAATTGGCATACTGGTTGTGTTTAGAATTCATGCCCATTTAATTTGGAACATTGAGCTGTTGTAATCACTATGATCTACTGATTTAGGTTGATTGCTTCAAGTGGGTTTGAGGAGAAATTTAATTTACTTGCTATGTCCCACGAGTCTTTAATTGGTTCCGATTGTTGCTCATGTCCTCCTCGAGGATTAGTATACTAGTAAGACTCCAAAAAGTTTTCATTGGGAAACAATACCGAGGATAGTGTGTAACTGTTTTACATTTCTACTGCCTGTGATAATTGGTGCAGATGTTGTCAAGTAAAGATGATTGTTGTAACTGTTCTAGGGAACTAAGGTTAATGTTGCACATGCTATGTTTGATGAAAGCACGGTTTCCTCATAATGGGTGGTGGTGTTTTTTTCTACAGGAAGGTTTTAAGAGAGGCGGCTTCTGGAGGGAGGGATGCCGAACGTGTGAAACTGAGGCTGGAAATCAAAGTGGAGGTAACAAGATGGAGCATTTTCTGATATTTGTTTCTGCCATGGAGTCAGTATGTTAAGTGAAAGAAGAGGATTGGAGTCAACCTTTTTTCCCCTTCTGTGATGATATCTCAATAAATTGGTGCGCTGAGAGTTGCAGAACCAATGTCTACCTTTGCATATAAGCGCCCCCCCCCCCCCAACCCTCTGTAATGTGATTTTTCTCTGCTTGCTGGATGACCGCCGATGATTTTCACAGGCTGTAGCGTACGAAAAGGAGGGTTCTGTCTTACGTATACGTGGCAAAAATATTTTAGAGAACGAGCATGTGAAGGTACCTGCTATGCTATCACCACACTTCTACTGCATAGTATACTGCAGCAATAATGTTATGCTCAAATCGTTTACTTTTATTGTTGAAGATAGGTGCGTTTCACACATTGGAACTTGAGGTTCAGCGACCGTTTGTGCTAAGGAAGGTAAGCCTTTTCTTAACATAAATTGTATCTGTGTGCGAAATTGGGAATGCATTTGTTCTTTTTCTGCTAATAGTGATGTAAACATAGAGTAGTAATAACCCTGTTCTGAATATTTTTTGCATATTAGTATCTTTCGCCATTAGACTAGAAGGAGAGGCCTTGCTTGAAAAAAAAAATCCCTATAAGGCACTCTTTTCTGAATGAGAATCCTGTGACTATAAGTGATATGCAGTGATTCCAACCCTAAAAGCTGAATAATAACAGATAGAGCATTCTTCCGAGTATGTTTGATGTGCTTCCCAAAACCTGATCTTCTTGACACAGAAGACAGTTCAATGACCGAGTGGTTTAGTTGTTACAACAGAAGCTAGCCTGATATGTTCATGTCCTGGGGTGGGGATATACTGTAGCATATCACTCATCACTTGCTGGTTTGCACCTAAAGGAAGTAACCGATTGTGAACAGTTTTTTGATCTCCCTCTTCATTTTTTTGCTCGTGGAACTTATTTTGACTAAATATTGTAGGATGTCTGGGACTCCTTAGCGTTGGATATGATCAATCAAGCAGCAGGTATATGTTTTGATGGTGGTTTTGATTTTTATTTTGAGGTGAACATGTAGGAAATTGCTCAGTGTGCTGAAAGCATGCATTAATGCATTAGTTCTTATTTATTGGTTTACCCATTGGTATGAAATGAAATGCCTGACTGTTTTAGGTATCTCTCTACCTTGCCGGCATTGTTTGAGCTGCATGCATGAGTGCAATTTTTTCTTCTTGGAATTTTGATACTTTTTGATGTAAATACACCAAGACCAAGAATAAGAATTGCAAACTGCTCTTGGAGTTCCGTCGATGGAAATGAAATATTTCAGTTTCATTCCTCTTGAAACGGAATGGAGGATGTTGTTTTCTTGATGAGCAGGCTTGAGTCCTAGGGGGATGAAACTTTTGGCAAGCCAGCCATCAGTTGCTATAAAAAAATATATATATATAAAAATGCACCATCCTGGCACTGTGCACATTTTCTGGGCCTGGGAGGTGAAGATGAAAAGAAGTTAATCTTAAAGACCCCCAAGGAGAAATTAAATTTCATTTTCTGAACTAGCGTGTTTGCCTTTATTCTGACTTTATTCTTGAACATCTTATCTATTAGACAGCCTTTTGGTACTGCCTTTTTAGGATGTACGTCATCACCCCCATACTTCGTGATGATGTATAATTTTGACACAAAGCATTCAACTTATTTGCTCTCATGTTGGTGGCAAGAGGTTTGTTTAGGCTCTATAGCTGAATCATGAAATTATCGTTATTTGTTAGAACAATAAACCTTTTGAGAATGACCAAGCTCCCCTGAGGGAAGTCCATGAATATAGGCCAAATTTCTTGTTATGGGCTTGCTCGCTAACATGGAAACTTTCTTGATGTTCTACTTGCTCTTGCGTCTTATCCAGATCCTGCAGCAAGTGCTGATTTGGCAGTGGTCTTAATGCAAGAAGGACTGGCACATATACTTTTAGTTGGTAAAAGGTATCTTGAAATCCTTTCTAAGATGATATGATGATGTCCAAATGGTTTGATTTTGAAGCATGAGATGCTGTAGATCTACTGCAATCCAATTCACATAATTGGCTGCAGTGTCTATCTATAGCTTTTTCATATTTTTAAAAAAAGTTGAATCTCTAAATTGAACTATTGAAGCATTAAAATTGCTGGGTTTTGACTGCTTCTGGTGTCCTGTTCTGCTACGGCAATCCTCTCTATTACATCTTAACCCCCCCCACAAAGAAGAGATTTCTTTTTTCCTAAAAATGAGAATATTATTTCATTCCCCAGTCTTCGTGAGGGAATATCATATACTAACAAGGGATCCTGAGCTTTAACAGTATTGTATCCAAGATGTGTCTGCTTAAAGTTTTACTAGATTGTTGTTCAAGAGCTTTTCGAGTCGTTATACTGGTAACATAGATTTCCCGCTAGCCCTTTTTATTCCCCAATATAAGCACTTATAGAAGTCTGTATGTAATTCACATATGTCCACACTCTAACAAAATTGCTTCTGGTGATTTGGTTGGCCAATTAATAGTGGCTTGCATAATGTAGCATATTGGGAACTTATTATCTGATTTCTCCTGTTATTACAGACAAGTTTTCCTAGGCTGACTCCTTTTGTTCTGGTACTGATAGTGTAACAACTACGCGGTCTCGGATAGAAGTATCGATTCCACGGAAACATGGACCTGCTATTGCTGGATATGAATCGGTATGTTTCAGGACTTAGATGTCCGTGTAACATTATTTCAGAGCCTTGAAAGAATGTTATCCCCTATACATAGAACAAATGCAAACTAACTTGGGGTTTCCTTTTCTCCCAGGCACTAAATAAATTCTTCGAGAATGTTCTACAGGTTTGCTGAACTGATCACTTTCTGTGGGCTTTTCTAAAGTGATACATTTATCTATTGTGGCTGTGATGAAGTGCAAACTCCATGCTTGTGTCACAGGCTTTTCTGAAACATGTTGATTTCAAGGTCGTCCGATGTGCTGTCATTGCAAGCCCTGGATTCACTAAGGTCTGCTGTAGATTTCTCCGATCTTATGTATCACCCTATAATGATGGCTTTAATATTGAAATGGAGGCTTCATGAACCCTTTTGTCTACACTTTTTACCAGTTCAGGTTTTTATTTATAGCCCTTTATTTTCTTTTTGGGCCCATTTGCACCTTTTTACTTGAGCTTTGTGGATCAATGCTGAACTAAGGAAGTTTGCTGTAAGAAAATTTTCAAGAAACAATCAGGTTTACTTTCATTTTATGGTTATTAGGTTAAGTAATAAATGTTTCTGGGTTGTGATGGTGAGCTGGTAGTGACACGTAGTTAAATCTAGTAGGCAGCAGCATATAGTACGCGAGGTTCTGTGATTTCCCATTTCTGGGAGGTTGTGAATGGTCCTGGGTTTTAGTGGCTGTCAGTTGGAATGATATGGGTTAGCGTGTTCTAGAGTGATGAAAGGCATGTTGCGAGTCGGATAATGTCATTGAAGTGCTTTTTCCTCCCATTTTCTGCAGAGGGTGTAATTATTGGGAAATTCACATAGCATGCAATATGAGACGATCAATTGTGATATCAACCTATTTTCTGAAGCTCAGTGTGTATATTGTTTGGAACTGATCTGAACAGCTGTCAGCAAATTACCTTTCCTGTTTGCAGCCTTAGGATTTTTGACTTGTCAGTGTACCAATGTGAGGCTGACTATGATCCGCAGAATGAGACCGATCTAGGATGCTTGTTCTTTCATGCAGGACCAATTTCATCGCCACTTGATGCTGGAGGCTGAAAGAAGACAGCTGAGGTCTATTATAGAGAACAAGTCGCGCATACTTCTTGTGCACACGACATCTGGATACAAGTATGACTTCTGCATGATTCAATTTAATTAGCTACTTTTATACTATGTTGCTGAGAAGCGGTAGAGGTTCGGCCATAACTAAGAATTAGTTTTTAGAAAGCACACTTCAGGTGTTACTGGGCTCACTAAGGCACAAGGCCCAAAACTTCATCCTGGGCAATGTACTTCTTAAGGCTAATTGGTTTGTGTGCCTCAAGCCAAGTGACACAGGTGTGCTTAGGCTCAGGCTCACTGCCTCACTAAGGCACAAGCTTCAAACTTCATCGTGTGCAAATGGGCAATATGCTACTTCTTGAGACTAATTGAGTCATTTGCCTCAAGCCAAGGCACTCGATGCAAGCCTCCATTGTCTTATTGATATTTTCAGCAGAGGGGGGGGGGGTGGCTTAGTAAACCATCGAAACTCTAAATTCCGTTCATAATGATGCTTACCTAAATGATGTGAACTCAAGCAAAGGCTTCAAAACAGTTGCATGAAGTCCCTTCCAATATTCTAATTAATTTGAACCCTGTTTCTTAAATCGTAAGCCTGGAGCCAATAGATGAGTTTTCCACCCAACCATAGAAGATGGCTTCATCAAATTTTTACTCCTTTTTAAATATTTTTACGAAGTTTATCAAAGTTTTTTACTAAATAGGACTATAGCATTATTTACACGCATTATTAGAATAAGTATAAAATATCAGCCCGTAAGAATTTGCACAAGATATAGGCCTCATATCCACGGTTCCTGCACCATAATCTAGGACTTCAAATCCCACCTCTTAGCATTTTGCATATGAATATGCCCTAAATAATTTAGTGTAAGCAATGGTTTCATCGGCCCATCTTACTAATTTTGAAGCGTGATTCCAGGATGCTGAAAAAGTGGTGTACACATATTCTCATGGGGGTAATGGCCCAAAAACAACCTCAAACTTTTGGAGGAGTTAGGAGGGGCATACAGCCATTTGGCACAGTCCTTTTGCCTTTTCCCAAAATCGCAAAAATCATGTGTAATATCCTTTTCTGAGATGGTTTCGGGATGCTGTAGTCATTCTGCTAATTGAGCATACTAGGTTT
Source organism: Selenicereus undatus (assembly GCA_017589665.1). Classification (NCBI taxonomy): domain Eukaryota; kingdom Viridiplantae; phylum Streptophyta; class Magnoliopsida; order Caryophyllales; family Cactaceae; genus Selenicereus; species Selenicereus undatus. Next base: position 16,897,436 of record JACYFF010031955.1, read on the forward strand.
AATATATCTCCGTAAACAATTTCGATGGTCGCAATGGCTTATTGTCTCGATTTTGTAGATTTTGAAATGTGATCCAAATCACTCATAGGGAGAATTTTGATATCTATAATGTGCTTCAAACCATCTCAAGTACTCCTAAATCACCTGAAAGCATGCCGAGGTGTCGAGGGGTGTATAGCCGTCATTGGACAGCTGCTCGTACAATTTTCCCCAAATGCAGAAAATTGGTATAGTTGATTCATTTTTTGGGGTCATGAGAGTCTCTTGGCGCTCTTGATTCTAAACCTCTCAGGTCCTAATTATCCCTGTAAAAAATCAGAATGAGATATAGCTTTGTTAGTATCATCTTACAAGTTGGAACCTTGATACCAGAACGTACATGTACATGCGTATAAAATGCACTGTTAACTGTGTAAGTGTAAGTTGATTCTAAAATACCAAACACATTTGCAGGGGTCAACATGAGCATATACAGTCATCATATGGAAGCCGTAGGACTTCTTTTCCCAAAATCTTGAAAATCTCATCTAATAATAGAATTTATCTTTTGGGTTCCCTAGAATTTATAAGCACTCTACATTCTAGGACTAATGATGCTAGAAATATCCCCCCTAGAAAACTCTGGTCAGTGGAGTGGCTTCACTGCCACCATCTTGTAGATTTTGATTTGTGATTCCATTATGCAAAACAGTAGCATAGTCATTCTGTACAATACTTGTAAAAGCTATCTAGAATGGACGTAAGATACTGCAGAACACTATGAGAAGTTGATAGGAGCACTTAGACACCATTCAACAGCTTTCCTGCAATTTTCCAAAGATGCCTAAAACTGCACATGGCCAATGTGCTTCTGAAACCTCTGAAGACACTATAAATATCTCTTCAAGTAGTGTTATTTTCTTTTGTGCCTTTTTAAACTAAGATGCACGTTCTGCATCTTGGACTTGACCATTTTGCAAAGAAGTCGTATGTTTATAGTCTAAAATGGGATTTAAGTGTCAATACCAACGGTGGAGCATCTAGTGTCCAATGCAAGAGGTGAAACAGATAGGCCAAGTCACGTGGCATTCCCATTTTGGACGCGCCGCCCTCTCATCCCTTGGAGTAGAAATATCTTATTTTAGCCTTGCTGAAGTTAATGTTGTTCTATTAATCTTGACTTGCTGCCTATTTTGCTGCATAGGCATAGCTTGAGGGAGGTGTTGGATGCACCAAATGTGATGAATATGATAAAGGATACCAAAGCTGCCCAAGAGGTACTAACTTTTGTACCATTTTTCTTTCCTCTTTCTAGCTGCCATAATAGATGACTGACTTATTCTGTCTGCACTGTACATGTTCTTCTTTTGATGACTTTTGTTTGAATCAGGTCCGTGCTCTTGACGACTTCTTCAGCATGCTATCAAATGTCAGGTTCTATTCTTGAGATGTATGTTTAGCTTGATGTATATTTTGCTTCTTATTGATATGCTTGCCAAGCCTTCAATGTGTCCTCCCCTTAACTTTCATATAACTCTATGACCTGATCTGGGGCATGCGATGCTTTCTAGAGTGGAGTATTCTTTAAATCGTTTGGTCTTCAGCATATCTGTACCAGGAAGAAATCCCCTTTTCCTTCTCTGCTCCGTCTGCTCCCTCACTTAAATACGCTTGCATAGATTAGTTTTAGCCTTTTAGGCATTTATGGATGGCTTTTTTAAAAGGTAACTTTTGATGTGCAGATGCTTGTTGAGTGCTCAATTGATCCTTTGCAGCGGATTTGTAACCTGATAAATTATTGGAATTCTTGTCAGATAAACCAAAATGCTATTCCTTGAGTGTGCCTTGGGGGGAGGGGGTTTCTGCTCATGGCCTCTCTATGTGTATCTTAATATCTCAATTACATTACATTCTGGTATCGAGACATTGCTTATAAAACCTCATAAGTGGTCATTGTCAAATGTCTGATGTTTTGCCTAATAAAAGTCTTCTCTTATTTTTTGTTTCCTTGCCAATCTTGACCATGTAAAACCTTATTCTTACTGTAGGATCCAGCTCGTGCATGTTATGGTCCCAAGCACGTAGAAGTTGCTCATGAACGAATGGCTATCCAAACCCTACTTATCACAGATGAACTTTTCAGGTGTGTTCTCCTTTCTCCCTCCCGTGTGCTAAGCTTAGTTTGAATGAGAATAAACCCTTGATGGTGATTTTTTTGGGTGGCACCCTTGACTTAAGCAATTAGAATGTTCTGGCATCTCAGAACGTGAACAGTTATTTAAGATGGTAATTGTAATAAGCTTCTGTGGTTGGAAGAGTAAACACTTTGGGATAATTGTCTGAGCTAGTATCTTGTCCTTGAAATTTTGTGTCTTTTGCATGCCTTTGTCAATTGCTCTTGCTTACAGATGTGTCTTAGGGCCTTCTCCATGTTTATGAACCCACTATTCATGGAAACAGGCAAGGAGGGCGGGCCTTGGAAGGAAAAAAAAGAGGGGAGAGGGTTGTTCTTTCTCCTAGATGTTCTTAATGGGATTTGAACCTACACCTTCTTGGTGGAATGTGCTAAATCCCACCGACAGACCCTTTGGTGGCTTCACTAAGCTTAGCTGTTAAGTCCTGGAATGTCTTTTTCACTAGTAAAATTTGCCAATGACTTTGCCTGAGGTGAGAGCTTCTAGGTACTCATTATCTATACATCTGTGCTTTGTGCAGAGGAACGGTGGATTTTCCTTTTGCCCATCCCCATTTCTCCTTCCAATTTTTCCTTTCCTTTCCTTTCTCATGTTCAAATCGAAATCTGACTCTTGTGTAGGCTATATATGAAATGTGAATATGATGTCCTGTCACTGTATATTCGTATGTAAACCATAGTGCCGGTTTTCCCAAACCTTTTCTTCAGCATTATGCTTGCTCTTTTCTCTTCTTCCTTGGGTTAATAGTTGCAATCTAGCCATTTGGACAGTTGATCAGTTCTGTTCTATTGGCTAAATGATTTTACCATATTTTTTGGTGGTTGCAGGAGTGCTGATATTGCGACGCGACAAAAATATGTCAACTTAGTCAAGTCGGTGAAGGATTCTGGGGGAACTGCTCATATATTCTCATCCATGCATGTGTCTGGGGAACGTAAGTGCGTTTGATCCTTGTTATATCCATTCCAGAGCTCAAATCCTCTTGTTGAATTTGGGATGTGGTGTGTGGTCTTTGGAATCATTGGGTGGACAAGAATTGGATAATCAGTGATGATCTTGAATCCATGAATTTGCAAAATCCCTGTAATTGGAATGGCATCAAAAAATGGTCTCTTGTTACATGAGCATTATGAAGTCCCTTTGCCCATGTCTTTGCACCATTTGACATCTGGGACTATCAAAAAGACCTTCACTATGTCAGCTAGGAGCTCTCCTACTATTACTTGTATGTTGAAATAGTCCACTGTGGAATTACTGCTTAGGAAAACTTACCTGCTCTTGATGAATGTGCTTTATAAGAGAGGAGAGTAGTCTGAAGTCGGAATCCCATGTTCCCTAGAAAGAATGATTTGAGAACACACAACAAAATCCAAAGAACAGAGCAAAAAAAAAAAAAAAGTAGCAATGAAGGAACCATGGACACAGATGAGCATAAGATTCTCTGATATTGAGATGGAAGTCTCTCTCTCCCTCCTTCCTGGTAGTCGTATCTGTTTACTAATAATGACATGAAAATGCAGAGTTGGCGCAGCTGACAGGCATTGCAGCGATTCTTCGGTTCCCCCTCCCAGATCTGGAAGACATTGAAATGTGATGGGATATAGAAGAAAGATTCGCAGCAGTGACTGAATATGTAATTTACTGCTCAAGCCTTGTATATTTGAGTTGTGTTATTCATTTCAAAACCCTTATTTCACCTAATTTATCTTTCGGGGATTTGCTGTATCATTATATAAGGCAACTCTGCCAGGATCGTTTCCCATGACATTCCATGTAAGTATATAACTTGATATTTGCTTGTTTAGGTAGAAATTTCAGGTTTCTCACATTGAAATGGAGTTTTTGCTCGTCTCGCAAGTTACATGTATCAACATAGCCAAAAAGGGTGAATTTGTGACAAAGATTGCCAGAGAATTTTGGTGCAGGGTGTCACTGCTGTCTGACATTCCTAGCGCCATGCTACATCATTGTGCGATCTATCACCGTGATAGCAACTGCATCTACCCGCGCCTGATGGCACTGACGTTGGCTTTTTGGAGTTTTGGACCACAACGCCGGAATTGTGCTGGTTTTGATTCTCATTAGAGGTTCTATCGCAAGAGTCGATTTGCCACTATCAGAACCAGCCTTGTCACGTTTCAGCTGGGTTTACTCCCACTAACCCAAACTCCTTCGGTTTTGTCACGGCTTTATTACATAAAGATTAAACTCAAAAGGGCTGTTCTTTCGTTGGAAAATAGGGGTTGATAAATGGGTGAAGTTGGTAGAAGTGAGTTGAAGTAAATATTTATTTGTTGAAGTAGGTTGAAGTTGGAAGAAGTTTGTGTGTGTGTGTGTGTATATATATATATATATATATATATATATATATATATATATATATATATATATATATATATATATATATATTTTGGTATGATAGGTGAAAGTTGGTTAACGTAAAAAAATGTGAATAATTTAATAAATGTTGTTGTAAATGCTAATACATTAATAGCTTTTAAATTATTTATGACTTTTTGCATCAAAAACATTATTTGTGACATTTTCTAATGTATGTATTGAGGGAGATTTTGTACGTATAATTTGTACATAATAATTTATAAATTACTACTTCAATACACAAATACAAAAAAAATTACTATAGGGTTTTTTTTTGAAAATATAATTAATTTTCATATGATAGTTTTTAAATTGTGAACATTTGTAGGAGATGGTTTGAAGACGGTCGAAGTGGGCTGAAATTGGTCGAAGTGTGTTGAAGTTGGAGTTTTTTTTGTTAGAGTTGATAAAAATGAGTTGAAACGGGACGAAGTTGGTTAATGTCGATAAAATAGGATTTGCCAAGGAAAAGAATATGCCCAAAGCCTTCGGGTTGAAAACTTGAAATATAGGTCTTTTATGCACTTAAAGATTAAACAAGAAGGACTTGTTCTTTTTGTTGGTCTTTTTTAATTTACCAACTTCAACCAACTTTAATCTACTTCAACTAATTTCAATTTACTTCAACCATCTCTTTCAAAATTTTCTTCTTACTATTTTAACAAATATAAAAAATATACCAACTTCAACCCACTTCAACAAAAAATATCAACTTCAATCGGCTTCAACTTACCTCAACCAACTTTACCCTTTTATCAACCCTAATTTACCAATGAAAAGAACATGCCCTAAGCATTACAATTGAAGGATAGGTCCCTCACCACTAGGATACCGTTGATTTTCAATTGGAGTTTAGTTACCCTTGGTCCAATTGTGTCGAAAGAGGAAAATTGCCAAAGTTTAGAAGGGATTAGGAAGTCGGGGTCGGTTTTTAATATTATAAAAACATTATATATAATAGTTGGGTTTATAAGTGGAGACCATCAATCCATCGTACAATTTGCGATTTACAAGTGTATTTTCAGTGACTATTGTGGTCGAACAAGAATGAACCCCCTCCCCGCCCTCCCCCCAAAAAGAAAAAAAAGGAAGTTTTAGGTAACATTTATAAATTGTTGACTTTTAGGTATTTTGAGATTTGATATATCAATATTTATGATCTTGATATTTTTAAATTTACTTTTAGTATTATCATTTATGAATTCCTTATTAATATCATTCAGTCCAAAAGTATAAAAATATATTTACTATTGTCATTTTTGCTTTTTTCTTTTAAAATAAAAACCCCAAAAACTATCTTTTTGCTATTGGATAGTCTACCAGTGGTGTTGTAAGTACTTAAAAGAGGCGGTTGGAGCTTTAAAAAAACAAAAAAGGACAATAGTAAAGGTATTTTTGTAATTTGATCACTGAATTGTAAGGAATTCATAAAGGATGACACTTAAAAATAAACTCAAAAATATCAGGTCATAAAAATTAATACATTAAATCTCAGAGTACCTAAAAGTCAACAGTTTCAATATTAGCCGGTCTTTTTGTTGCTTGAATTATGACAAGCAGAATAGTTTTGGTTTGCAGGGCTGTACAATATTAGACAATAGATGTATAGTGTATGAGAAAATTGATGCGCATGCCAGCCTGTTTCATATTGAGGATTTAAGGGTTGTTCTTATCGTTGGTAAATTTTTTTCTCAAATCAATTCAATTAATTTCAACTAATTTTAATGAAAAAAAAAATTCAATCATTGCCAACTTCAATAAACTCTGATTAACTTCTATTAACATCTACAAACTTTTACCAATCTGTTGCAAAATTTCTTACAAAGAAATCCCTACTTATTTATATTTCTTACCAATATGCTTCAACTTCTATCGTTTGAACCAACTTCTACTAATTTCTTCCAATTTTTTCAACCTTAATCGACTCCTACCAATTATTCCAGACAAACCACCAACCTTCTTAGTGTAATTTTCATGATTTTGTAAATGGTAAGGAAAGACTGGCTGATGTCTCGACCTTTTTTTCCCCCTTCCCTTTGACAAACCTCTTGACTTATGCCCATTTAAATTTAAAATTTTTAAATGCAAAGGCCACTATATTATGAGCGGGTGGCGAAAAAGATCGAACTTGAGATCTAATATACTTAGGATTTTAATTTTAATTATTAGGGCAAGATTTAATTTGTAAAACAGAATTTGATTAAACTAAACTGCCTTGTGATTAAGATTGAAAGAATACACGTCCATCAAAATCACTATTGATGGGACTGACATTTGTCTTTGGGGGTGTTGAATTTTCTAAAAGAATAAATAATTGAGGGGCAAAGGCATTGAAAGGGAAAGCAGAGATTTGGGAAAGAAAAAAAATACTAGGAAACGCCAAATCATTGAAATATAAGCAAGTAGATAAGTAACACAAGGTGTAGCTTGCTCAGTTTTCACCAATGCTTGCATAGTGAAACACTTCGTGAGAGAATATTTTGTACCTATAGCTTAGACAAGGGTGGTGTTTTTTTTTCCTGCATTTGAAAGCTAGACCGTTTACTCGAACTAAGGATTGTCATGTGGCAATTATATCATAATGCTCTTCCCTCGATAGGTAACATCATAAGAGTGGATGATACCATGGCAAACGTGGAATGAGGCCAGTACATTAGGATGAGCATTGAGGTGGACTTGTTCAAGCCGCTGTTATTGAAATTTAGACTGAACGGTAGGATATCCAATATGAAGGCCTATGTATGATTTGTTTCAAGTGTGGCAAATAGGACCACAAAGAGGACAATTGCCCCATGCAGCAGAGCATCAACGAGCAAAGGTCGGATGATCTAGTTGAACAGCCTGCACAAGCTGATCTGCAAAGGAAACCTGAAGAAGAAGCCACATATGGTAGCTGGATGATGGTGAAAAAACCAGCACGGAGAAGGAACACCAGAGCACAGAACCAGACCAGGCCCCGAAGACCAATTCAGCCTGACCAAAACCCATCCAAAGCTAATGCAAGGCTAGTTAGGAATGCCGGAATACATGAAAAGGAAACCCCAGACAATTTGGAAGGTAGCACTCCCCAAGGCACTAATCAAGGGTCAAGATTTCGGGCGTTATCAGAATTGGATCTTGAAGGCTATTTTTAGTAAAACAGTCAAACGGCCACTTCCCTCATTTTTAGGGATGTGTGGCCTAAAAATGGGGGGGCAGCTTGGGGTAAAATAACCCTAATCTCAGTGATTAAACAACATATGCAAAAACGCACAAAACTGAAGCAGTTTTTTGGGTCAAGAGCTCACTCTCTCTCTCAGTTTGGTAAAACGTGCTACCGTTCAATTCTTCGGGTTTTGAGACGTGGAATCTACCGGGACTCTAGTAGCCACCGGATTGCAACACTCACATTGTTCGTGGTTCAGGGACAACTGGGAATCACACGCTTCAAGAGGTTAGTTCTTATGCGCTTTTACTAACAGTGGTATCAGAGTCTGCCTAATTGTTTTTGTTCCCGAATAGCATGATTTAATGGGTTTAATTCGACATGCTGATGCAAGATATTGAGGATTTTTTACATGTTTGAAATTCATATGTTCGACGTTCGACCCCCCCCTTTTCGAACCTTCTGCCTTCCACCCTCCCCAGCCACCGTCTACTACCATACTTAATTAAAAAAAAAAAAAGGAAAAGGTAGAGTGGGATACCATCAGCCGCCGCCAAAACCCCTAGGAAGGGTGGCGCGTGTGTGACACGCGCCGCCGAGAGGTCATCCGTTTGTCTCTTTCTTCCTCGGCCCGACCTCCAAACGCCCCGATCTACAACCTTGCACAACCGAACCCTCAAAAACCCAACATAGGGCGGCGCGTGTGACCCACGCGCCGCCGCCTAGGTGGCGTGTTCCCAGAGTGGGTGGTACCGGTGAGATTGTCGTCGCCCGATCTATGTGATGGCGACGGTGGTTCTTCCAAAAGGTTGCCAGAAAAAGAGATCGAGAGCAGTTTAGAGGCCGGTGGGGGGCGGCGGTTCATCACTTGGTGTTTTTTTTGGTTGGGGGGGGTAGACGGCTGGGCTTAGTGCCGGAAACCATGGAGAGCTCGGTGCCGGAAAACCATGGAAGCCAGACCGTGGCTCTTGTGTAGAGAGAGAGAGAATTGAGAAGAGAGAGAGAGGCAAAGGGTCTCGGCAGGGTCTCGGCAGAGAGAGAGGCAGAGAGTCGAGTTCTGGGCCGAGTAACGCGGGGGGGGGGGGGGGGAAGGGGGTTAATGAGAAGTTCTTTTGATAACCAAAGGCTTGGGTTATGTTTTTGTTCCTTTTATAAAATAAAAAAAAAATCCTACTTTGTGTTGATATTTTTTTTTAGTTAATAAAGATGATTATGTATCATACTTTGATTATGTATTGGGTTTTAAATTTGTTTTCATAGCTCGCGATTAATCCGTTTAGGTTGGATTGTGTTTAATTTATTTTTGTTTAGTATTTAGAATTAGGTGATTGAAAATTTTGTTTTACAATCACCATGAATGTGTTTATGTGATGAGCATGTGTTTAGATATGTTTAATAACACATGATATGAACTTGTAAATTCATTTTATAAATTATTAAGTAAATTTGTTTTACTTAGGTTGTTTTGACATTTTTGTGATGTTAAAATGATTTATGTTAATTTGTTTGATGTAATATGTTAGTCAGTTTGTTATGATTATGTATCATGCAATTATTCATTTTTATTTTTGTTTCGGACATGCCAATTAAATCAATTTACATATATGAATGAGTTTCATGTCACATTTAATTTTATGCTTATTAATTGGCATGTGAAGCAACAATATACGCTGTGTGTGTTGGATCAATAAGAGATTAGTTCTTCTTTATTTTTAAGCTTAAATTAGATGTGTTTTATATTATGCTTATTTTTGACGTCTTAGTGATGTTTAGTTTTTGAATGTTAATATGTTTAACGTTGTATCCATAAGAATATGTTTATTGTGGATTAATAATAATCAAATTTTTCTCAAATTCTTAATTCATATAGTATGTGATGATTATGAGCTTAGCGAAATTTTCGAACATATAAACATGAATGATAGTTTTTGAGATTATTTTTGATTATATGTATGATATGTCTAAACGTCCATTTTTTTTTCCTTCTTACTTATAGATATGGCTTCGAACACCTCTATGATTTTTGACTTGTCCACCAGTAACAAGTTGGATGGGTCCAACTATGATATGTGGCACAGGAAGATTGAGTTTCTCCTGGAAGAATGTGATGTGCTAGAGCACATAACGTTCATTATGCCACCCCCTGCGACAACGGACGATGATGGTAAAGATATCACCGCCACTGAGGAATACAAGGCACGCTTGGTTGAGTACCAAGCGTGGTGTAAAAAGGATCGTAAGGCACGATATACTATGCTGTATTGCATGCATGACGATCTAATCGGTGAGTTCGAGGTTTTTCCCACAGCTAAAGAGATGTGGGATAACATTCGGATCCGATATGGTCAGACTTCGGAAACGAGGCTACAAGCAATGCATCTTAAGTGGATGTCTTACGTGATAGACTCTACCCGAAGCGTAGCTGAACATATCAGGACTATGCAGTCCATGATTCGAGACCTCAGAGCTGGCGGGATAGACCTTTCGGAGAAAGACCAAAGAAACAATCTGCTGCGTGCACTAAACCAAGGTGATCCTAAGTGGAAACCGTTTCTCACTCTAATGGTGCATAGTACTCACATCAAAACTTTTGGTGAGATTGCTAAGCACCTAGAGTTAGAGGACGAGCGCCTCAGGGCAATGGCTCCACCTCCCTCAGCATTTGTTGCTAGAGTGGACAGGCCGAAAGTAAACAGGTTTAAGCGAGGGAAGAAAAATGTTCGTCCCTCACAAAAACTTGGCCCTAGAGGTGGGATTGCTAAGAAGCAATCGAAACCTAAGGGTAAGGTGGAGAAGAACATGGCACGTGTGACGTGCTATGCCTGTAGGAAGAAGGGTCACTTTGCTCGGGATTGTCCCGAGCCTCAGGCCAAGGTACCTTCTTCAATCCCTACTAGTGATTTGTTTGTTTGTTCCCATGCATTTGTTGCTAAATCTTTTCCTAATTGGATTATAGATTCAGGAGCAAGCAAGCACGTAGTTCGAGACCAGGAGGGGTTTGTGTCTTTCTACCCTTACCCGGTGGGGACACAGACTGTGACACTTGGTAATGGAACTGCAGAGGACGTTCTGGGTGTTGGAACGTACAAACTCAAGTTACGTGGAGGAAATTCATTGCTACTCCACGATGCCCTTTATGCACCTGGGGTGCGATGTTCGCTTGTTTCTTATGTTTCTCTTTGGAAATTAGGTTTTCAATTCGTTTCGCAAACTGATGGTTTGAACATTGAGTATGGTGGCAATTTGTTTGGCCATGCGTCTTTGGTAGACGATTTCTTTGTGCTTGACTTAGATAATGATTATTATTCTAGTGAAGCACCTTCTGTTTTTGTGTCATCTGTTGATTCTAGTAGTGATTCTGTAACATGGCATGCTATACTTGGACACATAGGTCAAGATAGAATGACTAGACTTGCTAAAGAAGGTCTATTAGGCAAACTTACTAAGGTTAAGCTACCTATATGTGAGCCTTGTTTAGCAGGAAAAGCGACTAAGAAACCTTTTGGTAAGGCTTCTAGAGCGCTTACTCCCTTAGAACTCATTCACTCCGACATTTGCGGACCAATGAATGTTCGAGCACGTAGTGGTGCAGTATACTTCCTCACTTTAATAGATGATTACTCTAGATATGGGTACGTATATCTATTATCACACCGCCACGAGGCTCTAGATGTGTTCAAACGCTTCGTCGCAGAAGTAGAGACCAAGTTGGAACGAAAAGTTAAGACTCTTCGGACCGACCGTGGTCGTGAATACCTTTCTGATTTGTTCAAGGTGTTCTGTGAGGAAAAGGGTATCATAAGACATCTAGCGATTCCATACACTCCGCAGCAAAATGGTGTAGCTGAGCGTAGGAATCGCACATTACTTGACATGGTCAGGTCAATGATGGCCCAAGCTAACCTTCCAATTAGTTTTTGGGGTGATGCCTTGCTAACGGCTACTTATATCTTAAACCGAGTACCTAGCAAGAGTATACCTACTACTCCATATGAGTTATGGAATGGTAGACATCCCTCCTTGGACCATTTACGTCCATGGGGTTCGGCAGGCTATGTGCATAACCCAACCCATAAACATGGTAAGCTTGGTCCAAGGGCCACCAAGATGATCTTTATTCGATACCCGCAACATTCAAAGGGTTATGTGATGTATGGAGAACATCCAGATGGAGGCATGAAGGAATTAGATTCCCGAAATGTCGATTTCCTTGAGGATGAGTTCCCTAGTATTGGTGACATAAACAAGGACTTTCGATTGTATGAGTTACAAACGAACCTATCTCTCGGTGAGGGGAAGGATTTGTATACTGCCCAAGACACCGAGGATATGCATCTCCCTGACATTAGAGATAGTGGGAGTGTACCTACTGTTTCTACACAGGGAGACCTGCCTGTTCAGGACACTCAACCAAAGACTGAGAGTCCTCATTCTCCGGAACCCACACCCCAAGGGGTTAGTGGGAGTGGTTCTTCTCCTATTCGAGGTTCTGTATCTCAAAAGAAAAGGGGGAGAAATCCTGATCCCGAGTCTGAACAGGTTAGACCGCAAAGTCCTAAAGTGTTTCGACGAAGTGAGCGTGGAAGAGTTCCTCGACGGTATTTTCAAATCGAAGAGGAAATTTTCTTTTGTGCTCCTTTAGAAATAGAAGAGCCAACCTCTTATGTAGAGGCTTTGGAATCACCAAACGATAAGGAATGGATGGATGCCATGAGAGATGAGTTGGACTCGATGGCAAAGAATGTAGTCTGGGATCTAGTTGACCTTCCCCCCGGACGCAGAGCCATTGGAAACAAATGGGTTTTCAAGGTTAAGCGTCGGGCAGACGGGTTAATTGATAAGTTCAAAGTCCGTTTAGTAGCGAAAGGCTACACCCAAGTTGAGGGTGTAGACTACGAGGAAACTTTTTCTCCTGTGGTGAGATTAGCCTCAATTCGCTTACTTCTAGCGCTAGTAGCCCATTTGGATTTAGAACTGTTCCAAATGGATGTGAAGACTGCTTTCCTAAATGGAAATCTTGAGGAAGAGATATATATGGTCCAGCCTATTGGTTTTGTATCAAAAGGCCAGGAAGACAAGGTTTGTCACCTTAAAAAATCCATATATGGCCTCAAACAGTCTTCTAGAGCATGGTACTTCAGATTCCATGAAGCCATCACCGTGTTTGGCTTTACCATGGTTTCAGAAGATCACTGTGTATATGTCAAAAGGACAAGTGTAGGAATTATGTTTCTTACCTTGTATGTCGATGACATTCTACTGGCTGGAAGTGATATGGAGATGATCAATGCCACCAAGCGGTGGTTATCCTCCGTCTTTGAGATGAAGGACATGGGTGAAGCTAGGTATGTCCTAGGTGTGGAGATTCTCCGAGACCGTTCGAAGAAACTTCTTGGTTTAAGCCAAAAGGCATATATCGAGAAAGTCCTAGAACGGTTTCGGATGCATTACTCCAAACCCGTTGATACTCCAGTAGACAAGGGTTTGATTTTGAGTCTAGAGCAATGCCCTAAAACAGAAGTTGAAAAATAAAAGATGAGCAATGTCCCATACGCTAGTGCTATAGGTAGCCTAATGTATGCCATGTTATGTACACGGTCTGACATTTGCTTCGCGGTTGGTTTGGTAAGTCGTTACCAAAGTAACCCGGGAGTCGCTCATTGGCAAGCCGTCAAGAGGATAATGCGTTATCTTCGGGGGACTACCGACTTGGTACTTTGCTACCAAGGAGTGGACTTGAAATTGAGAGGTTACTCTGATGCTGACTGGGGTGGTGACTTGGATGAGTCTAAGTCCACCTCAGGATATGTCTTCACTCTTGGTGGGGGAGCCATATCTTGGGGCAGCAAGAAGCAGGAGTGCATAGCTTTATCAACCATGGAAGCGGAGTATGTTGCTTGCTGCCTCGCCGCTCAGGAAGCGATCTGGCTCAGGAGTTTTCTTCAGGATCTCAATCTCACTCCGAGAGTTGATGATCCTGTGGAAATGTGGTGCGGCAATACTGCCGCTATCCAATATGCTAAGGATCCTAAATTCCATAGGAAGGCTAAGCATATTAAAAGGCGTTATCATTTTGTAAGAAACGCCATAAAGTTAGAAGAAGTCATTGTAAAGTATTTACCTACTAGTAAGATGGTTGCTGATCCCTTAACTAAACCTACTCCTAGAGATACGTTCAAAACTCACGTGATGAGTTTAGGTCTTCGTAGGTTTTGGTTAATTGGGATGTCTTGTTTTGGACATATGTAATGAATGTTTCTTATGAATAAAGATTGATGTTTCTTTTTCCTGAAATGTTCATTACGGTATTTTGGTTGTTTGATTAGGCATATCTAAATGTCACTAGGCCTCAGATTATCTTATCACATGGATGATCAACCCTGACGTCTAAGTGGCGAGTAGGATAAGATTTGATCATATTGGCACTAGGTGTGCAATATTGATTATTACCGCGATTTTAATGATGCGGATAATGAATAGTCGCCTTAGTTAGTCTAAGATGAGATTTTAAGTAAATCGGATATAATACAACCTTATATCGAAGCCTAAAGCCGAATTTTGAGTATCAAGGTTATGTTTTGTACAGTAACCAAGTAACTCGGGTCAGTTTTTAGGGAAAACTGGACTTGTAATTCGCATGGTATATAAAGTGACAGCTCACCTAAGTGGGAGTTATACCATGACACACATTCATACTGTGTGTGCCTAAGTCGACCTGGGGAGTGACAATTGAATCCCTTCCTTGTCACTATGTGATCCCTATAGACTTCGTGGTCTATTTAGATGACACCCTTTGACCTAGAACTGTAATGTGGATTTGAGGTATGCTGCAGCTACTTTGATGTGAACTCCAAGGACTATAAAATAGATAATCCAGCGGAACACATTAGGAAAGCTATCATGCTAAAATGAAGCATTATAGGTGTCTAAGGAAGAATCGATCCACCATTGCTATATCATCCCGGGCGGTTATACTGAGGATATAACCATATGATATATCAGACATAAAGGGACGTTGTATGTCGTTAGCAATGAGAGGATGATTCAGGGTAACATCGCCAATGTTGAAAGTGTCTTTGTTAGATTGACGGTATCTTAACAAAACACTACATGTTACTTATGGTCGCACGTCTCATTCCTGGTATGACGCATTTTTTTTGAGATGAAACATTGTTAAGAGACGATGTTACGGCTTAAGTGGCCGAGTGGGAGCTGAAGGCTATTTTTAGTAAAACAGTCAAACGGCCACTTCCCTCATTTTTAGGGATGTGTGGCCTAAAAATGGGGGGGGGGGAGCTTGGGGTAAAATAACCCTAATCTCAGTGATTAAACAACATATGCAAAAACGCACAAAACTGAAGCAGTTTTTTGGGTCAAGAGCTCACTCACTCTCTCAGTTTGGTAAAACGTACTACCGTTCAATTCTTCGGGTTTTGAGACGTGGAATCTACCGGGACTCTAGTAGCCACCAGATTGCAACACTCACATTGTTCATGGTTCAGGGACAACTGGGAATCACACGCTTCAAGAGGTTAGTCCTTATGCGCTTTTACTAACAGATCTCAACACTAATTTGGAGAGGAAGATATGGAGGAAGATTTACTTAACCTCAATACTAAAGAGTTTTTGGAAATTGGTAGCCAGAATAAGGAGAACGTCCCGTAGGATATGGGTGTAATGGGCGGAACGCAGGAAAAGGTTAATCCAATTACGACCCAACCCACAGCACAAAGAGGCCCAAGCCTAACAACGTGCACAATGTCCAGCCCTCAACACACTAGACCAACCCAAAACACCTCACATGTCAGGAGTTTCCCCTCTACTCAGGCCCGCATAATCGCAATCCTAGACTCACATTGCACAACCTCGCAGGCCCAGGCCCAAGATAGACAACGCAGCATGACAATCCCAACGCAAAATACGTTCTATCAGATTAGTTAGCAAGAAGGTAGCCCATTGGAATGGAGGAGGCCTCTGGTAATACTAACAAACGGAGGACCCATGGCCCATACTGGCGACCCACCAGACCGGAACCCTGGATACCCACCAGGAGGAACGCTGGCCCTTGCAAGTGAAACGTCAGAGGCCCAAAGAGGAGAGCTAGGACTTCCAAGAACTGGGGTCGTCCATGCCCATGGGTCCACATCGGCTTTTATAAGTACTAGCTCGAGCAGTGAGCCATTGGGCTGAAGAGCCTGACAATCTACTTGTAAAACTGTTCTCCATGAATCCTTTCATGCAAGACAATAATGCTAATAATGCTATCAATGCTGATAATCAGCTTGGCTGCTCGAATGTTTGTATTTCGGTGTGGAATGTTAGGGGAGCTGGGAGTCGGGAATTCATGAATACCTTAAGGGAGCACATTCGTATACAACAACCTCACATCTTAGCCCTGCTAGAGATATATATAAGTGGTCCTAAGGCAGATGAGGTGTGTAACAAAATAGGGTATCAAGGGAGGTACCGAGTGGAAGCATAAGGATTCCAGGGCGGCATTTGGATACTCTGGGACACAAATGAGATTAATCTAAACTTGGTTAGTAGTCATAATCAATTTTTGACCATACAGGTTAAGAAGACACAGAGCATGGTTATTTACGACCATGTATGCAAGCCCAAATTAGCAAAGCAAAGAAGAGATATGGACCGAATTGAGCCAATTGGCAAATCAAGTGGCCACTCCATGGCTGCTAGCTGGTGACTTTATGAGACACGCTCGCTAGACGAACGTGATCATGGAGGGGATGACATGGCTCGGAGGTGCACTCATTTTAATAATTGAATAGAAAACAATGGTCTTATTGACTTGGGATTCTTGGGGCCACAGTTTACATGGACAAATTAGAATTGCTGGCAAACAAGGAAAAGTGCTCGGCTATACCGAGCACTTTGCACATGAGTTGGTGATCGAGGTTCCAAGAGGGCGCTGTTAGGCACCTGATACAAAGTTACTCCGACCACTGTCCACTTATCATAAGTCCTAATGGTTTTGCCTCGATGCTGAAAACTACAAAACCATTTCGATTTCATGCGGCTTGGATCACACACGCAGAGTTTGATGGGTACCTAAAGCTTCATTGGAAAGGTGATCTACCTCTAACAATGGCTTTAGGTCACTTAGCAGGAGACTTGGAGAAGTGGAGTAAAGAGATTTTTGGAAATCTACACAGAAGGAAGCGGAGAACTTGGGCTTGGTTGGAAGGTATTCAAGCAAGTTTAGCTCAAGGAGGTCCAAGGCACCTACTAAAGTTAGAGGGGAAACTGCGACATGATCTTGAAGATATCTTAAACCAAATTGATCTCATGTGGTTTCAAAAGTCGCGTATGGAAGCTATTCGCAATGGAGACCGAAACACATGTATTTCCACTTGAGCACCATGATACGCAGAAGGCGTAACCGAATTGAAACTATACAAAATGATGATGGGGAATGAATAACTAAACCGAGTGCGGTGAAGAGCTTAATAGTCAATTTTTTTTATACCCTCTACATAGAGCCAAGGGCTAACGGGGATACTGCGGATATCCTAGCAGACTAATTCCCTCGACTAAGTACTGAGGAGTACACAAAGCTGGCCGAGCTGTTCTCCATGAAGGAAATCTGGGTTGCAGCTTCTTCCATGGGGCCATTTAATGCCCCAGGCCCGAATAGTTTTCAGGCTCTATTTTATCAAAAATATTGGGACCTAGTTGGGGGAAGTTTATGTGAAATGGCAATGAGGGTATTGCAGGGCCAACCGTTGCCTGAAGGCATAAATAGAACCTACCTCATGCTTCTCCCCAAAACGGAGAACCCTTACAGGCCACCCTAGTTTCGGCCGATAAGTCTCTATAATGTGGCCTACAAAATCATCACAAAAACTATAGTGCAACAGCTTAAAGAGAGTTCTCCCTGAACTCATCTGTCCTACCCAGACGAGTTTTGTGCCGGGAAGGACAATAGGGGATAATATCGTCATCATCAAGGGCGGAGTTACATTGGGGCAAGGGGGGTCAATTGACCCCCCATCTTTTTGGGAAAAAAAAAATTAAATATGGGATATTTTTGTGGATAAAAAAATATATATATATCAATTCATTCAGTAATACTTCACAAACTTGTGCTGGCCCATGTGGTTAGTGGCTGCCCCCTTGTTTCAACATGTCAGGGGTTCTTGCTAGATGCTTGCTCTTTGTATTTTTTTTTTTTGAGTTTTGTAAATTCATTTCCCCAGACGCAGCAGACCTTTCTTCGACTGTTGCTCCTCAACTCTCCTCCTAACTCCTAAATCTCAACTCCCAATTTGAGGTAATTATCAAAAATACTCATTTTTTATTTTTTATTTTGTTATTTTGTAAATAATTATATTATTTTACTGATTTGAGCTATTTTTTATTTTTAATTTGAGGTAATTTGAGCTATGCATTTCATTTTTAGAACTATTGAATTTTATATTATGTATATTATTAATCTCACCCCCCCTTGGTTTAAATCCTGGCTCCGCCTCTGGTCATCATGCAGGAATACTACATCCAATGAGAAAGACGAAAGGAAAAAGAGCTTGTATGGCTATCAAAATCGACTTAGAGAAGGCATATGACGGGTTGCGTTGGAGCTTCATTCGGGACACCCTCACGGAAATGCGTTCTCCGCAGCGGTTGATTGAGGTCATCATGGAATGTGTTACAACCTATCAATGGCTATCCTATGGAATGGGGTACCTATGGAGGAATTTCGTCCTATTGGAGATTCAAGTGAGCTGAGGGGGACCCAAATATCTAACCTCCTGTTTGCCGATGACCTTATACTTTTTGTGGAAGCCACGATTGACCAAGCTCATGTGGTGATGCAATGTCTAACGCAGTTTTGCAATGCCTCGGGTTAGAGAGTTAATGCATCCAAATACATGGTATATTTCTCACCAAATATCCAAGATCACGAAATGAATGAGATTTGTGGCATATTGGGAATGAGTGCCACGAACGATCTGGGTAAATATCTTGGGGTCCCCACCATTAATGGGCAGATAACGAAAGCCACGTATAAACATGTGGTTGAGAGAGTGGAGAAGAGGCTTGTTGGATTGAAGACGAAATGTCTATCACTTGTTGGATGTGTGACCGTTATCCAATCTACTCTAGCGGCTATACCGTCGTACACCATGAAAATGACAAGATTGCCTAGAATAGTTTGTGATGAATTGCACAGGAAAACGAGGCGCTTTCTATGGGGGGAATGGCTATGGAACGTGAACCTCACTTAATTTCATGGGACATTGTCACGAAACCCAAGGAAGAAGGAGGTTTAGGAATCAAGCAATGAGACAAGTAAATGCCGCATTCCTAGTTAAATTAGGTTGGAAGGTGATATCTGAAACAGATGCAAATATGGGCCAAGGTGATCCTACATAAGTACTGTCGTGAAGGGTGGAGTTGTATAGAATTCTTCCAAAACCAAATGCATCATCCACTTGGAAAGGAGTATTGGAGAATCGAGACATTATTAGTAAGGGGATCAAATATGCTGTCAGGGATGGCCAGAAGACCCTATTCTGGAAGCACTGGTGGGTAGGAAAACAGTCCTTATTACTTGAGGCAGAAGAAGCATCCCTCAGCATACGCAAGAAGAATTAGTTGCGGATTATTAGGATAATCGAGAAGGCTAGAAATGGAATAAATTCTCAAAACTTCTTCCACTTGAATATCATAAGCCAGATAGCATCATATGAATTGTTCTAAGATGGAGATGGAGACCGATCATACTGGGCCAAGGACCAGACTGGGACTTATAAGATGAAGTCAGTGCTAAGCATCATTAGGGGTGTTTTGAGTGTAGAACAAACGGACTCTTGGAAGTGGGTATGGAAGATTAATACCTGTTGACGGTACAAAGCGTTCATCTGGCTGGTGTTATGGGATAGGCTGCTCACAAATGCAAATCGAGAAAGAAGGGGCTTAACTAATAATCCTCTAATCCTCTGTGCCATTTGTGAATTGGAAGACGAGACGTTGGAACATGCAATACGTTCATGTGCAGAAGCAAAGTTGATATGGCAATGGTTCCATAGCCATGGCCTGGAAATCTTAGAGGGTAGATTGGATTTCAACGACTGGATCAGACAGAACATATTGAACAAGGACGTAGGAGAGGATTGGGGGATGAAATTTGTAATCATCATGTGGTATATTTGGAAATGGCGAAACATAGAATGTTTTAACAGCCCATTCACCATGCCTAGTGACAAGCCAAAGTTCTAAGTGGAACGATTCCGCGAAATACGGAATGCTCTAGCCATGGACGAATTGTGCAGTGGGGTACAAAAGCCCGGATGTTGCCAAGTACAAGTGGGATGGGAATGCCCTCCGGAAGGGTGGGTTGTGCTCAACACGGATGGAGCCTCTTAAGGGAACCCGGGGCCAGCAGGAGGGGGAGGAGTATTACGAGGAGCTCGCGGAGAGTGGCTCGCTGGTTTTGCCCTAGGTATGGGGCATTGTACAACAATGAAGGCTGAGATCAAAGCCGTTTATAGAGGGATCCAATTGGCTAAGTGGATGAATATCCCTAAGCTATGGATCCAGCTTGATTCCCTAATGGTGGTAGGCATGTTAAAAGGCAACATACCCTGGCGCCTGGAGCATGCCCCGCTACTACAACAGTGCACCAACGTTATTTGCTCTCAAGGATGGGAGGTTGAAATTACCCATTGTTATCATTAGGCTTACCAAGTGGCAGATAAGCTAGCCAACTTAGATGTTGAACTCGAGTCAAGATATACGATTTATAATCATCCTCCGAGGGAGGTCAAAGATGTCATGTTTGCTGATAATGTGTGGGCCACTTAGCCTAGAATGATTCGAAGCTAATAAAATTTTCATTCGGGGCATGACCCCTCTTCTGCACCAAAAAAAATAATGCTCTTCTCTCAACGGGTACACTTATTAAAAATGGTATAAACCTCGGTCCCTTATGCCCAACTTGCCAATCTGATATTGAAAGTAGTGATCATATTTGTATATAGTATCCTATGACTAGGAAAAGTTGGATCTTGTTAAAAATGATGGCTGGGTCTCAAAGAGGTAATTTCCCAACTCCTAACATGGTAGTTAGGGAAGAATTACATAATTTGCATTCATCTAGAGACAAAGACATCTCTACAATTTCTATTCTGTTATGGAGTTTATGGAAAGTGAGAAATTGAGTTATTTTTAGTAATGCAACTAGCCTCTAAGCCTATGCTAGTGCTACACACCTTTTGTTTTAAAGCTTTAGTTAAAATACTGTCAAAAATATTGGAATTAATCTTATAGTTTAAATTTTAAGAAATAATACTATTAATATATCAGTTAGTTTATTTTCTTTTTCTCTTCATATAAGTAATTGAAAAGATACTCTTCATTATGGTGACTTTTTCACATAATATTTTAATTTTTTTAAATATAATTTTAATAAATGCTTAAGGGATACGTGTCATGATCGCAGCGTTCGCAGTCATACATACATAAATACATACATATGTATATATAATGATGTTTTCCCCACTTAGGATCCTTATCATATATATATATATATATATTAAAAGTTGGATTGAACTCATCTATGAGCAACACGTAAACTTGCCATGTACGATGCCACATAGGAGAGAATAGCCATGTGAGATACTTTAATACAACATAGGGTGTTACATGAGATTTAAAATAAAAAGAAAAGGTTATGGAGGATAGATGCAAATTTAATACAAAATTAATTCTATTTAATAAGGTAACTTCTCATGTACCTTCCTATTATTTAATAATAAAATTTAATCATAAAATATATATAATTTAATGATGCAAATACAACAAAAATATAAGTTAGATATTAATTAACAATAAAGAAAGTATGTTATTAGTAGGGGAAAAACTAAAGAATACTAGCTTTACTTCTGCATCAACAAAATAATATAATACATCAATTCATTGTTTGCTTTTTTTTTATGAAAAAATTATTCTATTAGTAACATATTAAAAAATTATTTAACTTATACCCTTACATCATAAGGGTATAACCTTAGTATAAGATATAAAATTTGATAACTAGACAATAGTTTCAATATTAGTACTTAAAAAAAAAAAACATGAGTTGTTTTCAAATTTTCTACAATAATAAGTAAAGAAATAGTAATTTTTATTGTAATTAATTAGACTTTATAATTCTGAATCCATACTATGACATGATATCGTATTCATTTGTTATCAAGTCATTTGAAGTCAGAAAACCCAATCCATTCATTCAACAACAATCGATTAACATGCAAATCTAGTTAAATCAAAAAGATACAGGGCAGAATAGAAGACTAGAGGTTTAGTCTTCATGACCAAGTGACCATCCATCCTCACCAGCCATTTTCATTTCACCCACTAACACCAAGTGGTCTCCACCTCCTCAAGATCATCAAACTCAATTTTGACGGATTCAAAACTGTCCAAGGAGAGACGACAGAAATTGTAATAAGAGATTTTAGATGTATACTTATATCAATGGGCGCAATCAGTTTAGGAGATATATATATCCTTGTGGCTGATGCTACAACTATGAGAAATGGTGTTAAGAGGGCCATATAGCTTGGATGTAAGAAGATTATGATTGAAGGAGACAACAAGATGCTTATATAAGTAGTGTGTGGTGAAATATGTGTTCCATGGCAAGTTCATATTCTCATCCAAGATATCAAAGGTTTCCTTAGTCAAGCTACTGTTGTTCAAGTTTATCTCATTTATCACGAAGGCAATACAGTAGCCCAATGGATGGTTAAATCAGAGTTTTTACTTTCTTTCTTTACTAGTATTTCATATTCTTATCGTCATTGTAATGAGTTCCGATTTCCTCTAATTGTTGATAACATGGACAGATCCCTTAAGAGAAGGATTGTCTAATATTATGATGTCGTCCAAAAAAATGGTGATAACTTTTATCTTGCTTTTAATTCAAATGATGCCTTCTTATTCCTATTTTCCCATTGCACAGCTTAATTTGTATTGACCATTGTGGCCATGTCTCAATTCCATATCCTTTTGGAATGGACCCCAATTGCCACCATCATGAATGGTATGACATTATTTGCAATTTACAATACAAATTAGGCTAGTGAAACAACTTCCTCATCATCTTTGTTATACATATTTGCAAAAAGAGTAAGAACACTAGACAGGGTTGGAAATGTCCAACTAAAAAATAATCAATAACCTTAAGAGTTATGTGCGACATATGCAATAATCCTACAATATGTGCTAGAGAAATATTGCAGCTAAGTATACTCCTATTATACGATGTGAATTAGATCAATATTTTATTTTGAATGATCTAACTGTATATAAAGAAAGTATAGTCATTTTGCTCTGCATGTTTGACAATTTTTGACGTAATATGAGAAAAGGATTTGGAGGTTATTTGTAGTAAACATAAACACAATATAATACACAACATTAACAGTATATAATATTAAAAATTTTTGACTGTAAGTAAATGTGGGACTAATAAATAGTACAATACACCCCTTGGGGTGGGGCCCTTCCCCGGACCTTGCGTGAATGCGGGATGCTTATGCACCGGGTTGCCCTTTTACTTCATAACCTTCAAAAATCAATTACCGAGCAAATTCCAGGAAGTTCAGTTCATTAATAATTTTGTTCGTAGTTAAGATAAATCTAATTTAACTAATTTTAAAACAAGTAACTTGAAAAGAATGCTCTTAAGAATTAAAAATGCCTGCCACATGTATAAGAAATAATTCGCATCCGATTTGATGAGCAAAAACATACAGATAAAATGTATTGTAACTTGTACAAAATCACAAAATCAATATGTAAATAAATAGATAAATAAATTTGTGATCACCATGGGGTATATCTAGAAATGAAAAAACTTCGTGTGCTTCAACAGTTCCGCTACCATATCTGGTGACAAGCCCAAATTTTTAATGGGATGTTTCCCCAAGATATTGGATGCTCTAGCCACGGAGGAGCTGCGGGGGGTGGGACAGGAAAAAACGAAGTGTTTGTGAGTTGGGAACGCTCACTAGAAGACTGGACAATATTGAATACTGATGGTGTATCCCAAGGAAATCCGGGGCCAGCAGGAGGAGAAGTCCTAAGCGAGCACCAAGTAGAGTGGCTCTGCGGGTTTGTTGAAGGAATAGGTTATTGTACGTCGATGAAAGTTGAGATTAAAGCAGTATATAAGGGTCTCCGATTGGCTAAGAGTATGAACATTTCCAAGCTTTGGGTCCAAGTCGATTCCCTAATGGTGGTTAGTATGCTCAGGCGTAGTTTAGCATGAACTATGGAGCATGAGCCCTTGTTGAGAAGATGTGCCAACCTCGTCCACTCCCATGGATGGAAGGTTATAATTACTCATTGTTACCGAGAGGCTAATCAAGTGGTAGATAAATTAGCCAATATGGGAGTCAAACTTGGTTCATGTTGTATTGTTTACCACTCTCCTCCTCGTGAGGCTAGGGATTTCATTTTTGCTGACAATGTATGGGCTACTTGGCCCTGATTGATTCGAAGTTAATAAAATTTTCATTAGGGTGTTGGCTCTCTTCTGCACCAAAAAATAAATAGATCAATAAATAAACGAATTAAATTAAGTTGACTTAAACCAATATAAGTTGATTATTTCAATCTTAAACAAAGGTCTCAAGTTTGAGCTACGTGAATGGAGAAAATTTATTATAAGAGAACTTTATCTCATTATAAACCAACGGTAATTCAACTACATTGAAATGAAAGATTCATTTTTTTTTAAAAGAAAAAAATCGAGTTAAACTTTACGAAAACGTTATTATCACTAACAAAAAGTATGCTAAAAGTATAGCAACATATTATGATTGGTTCTTTTTATTTTTTTATAATTAAACCCCCTCATTTTAAGCTGATATTTTTTCATCTAATTTAGTCAGAACACATTAATCAAAATTCGGTATTGATTTTATTAGCATTGTAAACTTTATTGGATTCCAATAAAATTAACAATCTTAAAAAGACTTAAACTATAAAATATCAATGCGTTAATGACTGGAAGTAAAGACTGCTTTCATGTTAAGCAGATCAAATACATTTTCTGAGCACACTTGAAGAAAAAAAATTGAAAAAAAAGAAGAAAAAGAAGGCAGAAACAAAATTGTTTTTAAATTACCCAACCAAAAGTAATTCTAATTTGCCTAACTAAAACTCCGTAATTTTGCCCCTAAAAAAAATAAAAAATAAAAAATATCCATTGTCCGTAGTCGTTTGCAATCCGAGCAACTTGGAGCCGATCTATCTCGCGGAGCCGCCGTGGGTTAGTTAAAAACCCTGCCACCTCCGGCGCCATTGATGGCGACTTCAGTGCTCGTTTCCCGCCATCTCCGCCGCTGTCGATTCTCTCTCCTCCGCCCGCTTCTCGCACTTCCCATCCCAAACCCTAACCCTCCACAACCACACCCGAGCTCCTCCGATGTCACTTACTATCCCTTCTTGGCCTCAACGACATCGTTCAGGTGCTTCTCTTCGCGGTCATCTGACTCGGGGGTTTCGTCTCACGAGTTTAACTCAGTTACCGAGTCGGAGCTTCGGAGTCTAGGGCTCGCCGACGGCGCTCAGATTTCCGACGCTGTCCATGGTCTTCTAGACGATTCGATTCTTCCTATTAAGGCTCTTGTCTCTTTGCTTGATGAGTTTCATGATCTCACTGGTCTTCCTTGGTGAGTTATTTGTGCATTTTCTAAGTCTGTTTTGTTGATTAGGCTGCTAGGTGGCCGGAAATTAGTAATGAAATGCGAAATGCATGTATATACTGATATTGTGTCAATATGTTTGATGAAGGCTGAAAGTTTTCTGCTTTTTTTTTTTTTTTTCCTGTGGTATATCAGGTGGATGGTAATTGCCTCATCAACTTTGGCTCTTAGAATCACTATATTCCCATGGTTGCTTTTGCAACTTCACAAGTTGAAAAAGATTGAGCAGCTGTTTCCCAAATGTAAGATTTTCAAATCTCTGTCATCATTGGCCCACGCTTTTTTGTCCCCATGTATTCCTTTTCTTAGTCAATTAACTAACGTTGATGAATCCAAATTTGGTTCATTTTTGCAAATCGGCGATGATGGTTTACTGCATTTCAGACATGCAGATATGCCTAGGTTCTTAGTGCCTCGTGTATGAAGAAAATTGAGGAGCTGTTGGCGGTGTTTGCGGATAATCTATAGGTTTAGCCACCTGTTGTCATTTTCTGAGGAGAGTGGGGGGTTGGTGGGGACAGAAGGCAGTGGTGGAGCATGTTGGGTTTGTTTACCATGTGCAATACTGCAAATACATTCACTTGCCCTGCTGTGACTTGGATTTGAGTGTGGATTTTCTGAGATGTATACATCAAAAAGCTGATGCACTTGAATACTGGATGTAAAGAAGTGTCTGGTTTAGTGGATTAATTCAGTGTAGTGTCTTTGGCTATGTCGCTTGAGCTTGAGTATTCATGCCTGGTTTAGCGGATGCTTTCAGTTATAGTTTAGGCTATTTGCTGTGTTGCTCGAGTGTGCATATGATTTTCCAAAAAAGTATGCCTACATGTGTCAAATTCATTTCAGAGTTTGGTACAAAATAAAGTGTCAAGTTC
>JACYFF010031955.1:16926461-16974019 GCA_017589665.1 Selenicereus undatus
TGCAGGGTGAATGGAAGCATATAGTCACCATTTGACAACTACTCGTACATTTGCTCAAAAATCAAAATGCTCTCATAATAGTGTATAGTAGCCTGTGTATTGGGGATCCTGATGGGCTCTACCTGCTTGCCTGTGAACCTTTCAAAATGTTCTAAATATCCCGTAAAGCAATTTCAGTGTGTGCAATGGCTTAATACACTCTCAACAGTGAATAGTCCTGAGTATCTTGGAGTCTACTGTTATTATATCACTCAAAACATTTTCCCAGAAGTCGAAATTACCATGTGTAATAATCTTTATTGTAGGGTTTGTGTGGCTTTTGCCACTTTACTACCTAAATATGCTAAGATGTTTTAAGAACATCCATAGGTAGGTGTGATAGCTTCATCAGCACCGTCTTGTAGATTCTGAAGCATGATTAAGATGTTTTAAAGACATCCTTTTTTGGGGGTGGGGGTGGGGGGGAACATTATTGTATTACATGAAACCATTTGGACAATCTAGAGTGTCCCATCACCTTTTAAGGGGTCAAAAGAAGCATAATCAACATTTAACTATGATAACAGTCTCCACAAAATTCCTAATGCCCTCTACAATAGCATTTATTTTGGGTTTTGAGATTCTTTTTGCTCCCTGCAAAACCTTTTAGGACATTTCAAATATCCCCTAAACAATTTCAATGAAAATAATGGCTCCATTAGCACCAGTTTCTAGATTTTGAGGATTGATTATAGAATGCCCATTGATGTGCATTATGGTTGTTCACAATGCACCCTACACTGTTTGACATGATCCTGGAGCATCCTCAAACATTTGTGGGGGTTGGCTTGAGCATATAGTCATCATGTTTCAACTTTGTAGGGATTTTTGTGAAAATGGTGAAGATTAATGATATCTATGATAGACTACATTATTTGTTGCAACAGCTTTTTCACTATCTTGTTGGTTGCAACAGCTTTTAGACAATATTATTAGCTGCAACACACTCTGGCGATATAACTCCTTAACCTCAGACATTCTGTACATACCTTTTAGGCAATGTTATTAGTTGCAATGGCTTTATGTTTTTTCACTATCTTGTAGATTTCAAATCATGATTTGAAATGCAGAAGGGATGTTATAATGGTATCAAAGGCACACTAAGCTTTTTTATGATGGCTGTGAAGTACTGTAAAACAATTTGAGGGGTCCAATAGGAGAATATAGTCCCTATTTGACGTCTACTTGGATGTTTTTAATTGAACCCCCAAAAATCACAGAGCCTTCATTTTGGATGTTTCGGGAGTCTTTGAACTATATTTTTGAGTTCTGTTATGACATTCTAAAATATCCTGTGAACAATCTTTATTGTTACTATCTTGTAAAATTTGAAGGGGAACTCTAAAATACTGATAAAGGGGCACTACAGATATATAATTTGGCCTAGACTGTTAATAATTGTCCTAAACTGCTCTAAAACATTGAGGGGTCAAAGAGGCACACAATCAACATTGAATAACTCCTTGGGTAATTTTCTCAAAATTGCAGGAAGCATGTGTGATACTTTGAATTCCCCCCCCCCCTACAGACTGAACCATGGTTCCAGAAATGCCAAAATAAGGGCATTGTGGTCTAGACATATTAGAATGGCTCTTCGAATGCTGTAGAACATTTTGTGTAATCTTTTGTAGCATGCTTTCTTTGCGTCCATCCCATCTTCATTTTATATAATACACATTTTTCCTTTTCAAAGACAATAATAATGTTGTAGAACATTTTAATGGGTCAATATGGATGTCTATCTGTGATGACAACTCTTGGAGAAGTTTTCCTCTTGAAAAGTATGTGGTCGTGTACTGGGTTTTTAAAAGGTATGCTTTCTTTGCATCCATCCCATCTTCGATGCATATTGCGTCCTATTATGGTTTGAGGCCATTTCTGGTTTAAGAGCTAACTTGTCGAAGTCCTCCATTCTACCTATGGGGGAAGTGGAGAACGCCTATGCTATTGCAGGCCAATTAGATACACTTCCTTCATCATACTTGGGGCTTCCCCTCGTTGTTAAGTACAGGGAGAAGTCCATTTGGGAACCAGGTGTTGAGAGATTTGAAAAAAGACTTTTTGTTGGAAAACCAAATACCTCTCTAAAGGAGGAAGACCGATTCTTATTAAGAGCGTCCTCTAACTTATTTTCCTTCTATTTTCCCATCCCCTCTTTTGTGGCTAACAAGCTGGAAGCTATTCAGAGGAGGTTCCTGTGGGGTTCTTTTGGGGATGATTTTAAGTATCACCTGGTGAAATGGGCCATTCTTAATTAACCTTTCCCTAAAGGTGACTTATGCATTAGAGACTGATCACATGCAATGAGGCCCTTCCGGGAAAATGGTTGAGGAGGTTTATGACCAAGAAAGACAAGCTTTAGAGAGCTATGATTAAGGAAAAATACGGGGCTGAGGGTCTTGATTGGATACAAAGCAAGTATAATGGCTCTTACGGAGTAGGTCTTTGGAAGTTTATTACTAGAGGTTGGGATCGTTTCTTCTCTCACATTGTTTTTGAGGTAGACGATGGGTCCTCCATCTTCTTTTGGCATATTAGATGGGGATGGTGTCTGCTTGAGGGATCATTTCCCTTTTCTCTTTGTTCTTGTAGGTGACAAGGATGTGCGTGTATTTGATTATTTGGAGCACTCCTTCTTCAGTCGTTTGGTCCCCCGTTTTTGTTCGTCCAACCTTCTCGGAGGATGATAGTGTTTATCATCTTTTCACCATGCTTGATACGGCTTCCCCAAAGGCCTCCTCTCTTGATATGGTTGGGTGAAGCCTTCACCTCCACTGGGAAGTTCATCGTCAAGTCTTATTTCCCTCACCTTTCTTTTCTCTTGGCAATACGTCCTTGTCATTATCAGATTGCGACTTTCCTTGGAATATTATCTGGAGGCTTCGGGCCCCTTTGAAAGTGTCCTTTTTTGTATGGGAAGTTTGTCAAGGCAAGATCTTAACCTTTGAGAATTTACAAAAGAGGGGTAAGATCTTAGTCAACAGATGTTTTATGTACAAAATGGTCTAGAAACTACAGGCCATTTACTTCTCCATTGCCTGATTGCTAGATGCCTCTGGGATTTAGCCTTTAGCTGCTTGGGCCTTTGTTGGGTGATGCCAAGTTATGTGAGTCATCAGTTATCGATGTGGGAAGGTTTTCTTGGGAGAAGGGCCAAGATTAAAGTCTTCCAATCCATTCCTCATACTATCTTTTGGTTATTGTGGATTGAGAGAAATAGGAGAGTTTTTGAAGGGACGGAAACCTCCTTAGAGTGGTTAAATGATGAGTGGCTCAAGACTCTTTTCGTTTGGGAAGAGGAGGTTTTTTGTTCCTCCTTGTTGGAAGTTACTAATTTTGTGGATAGCTTATTCTTGGGCTGTAATTAACTGTGTGGAATGCTGAATTAGCATCCTTCCTTTTATATCCCTCTTTTTAAATATATATCATAATTTGTTTATCAAAAAAACAAAAAACAAAAAACTGTGGTCGTGTACTGAACTTTATTTTGGGTGTCCTAAGTGGCTCTAGCCACTCTTCATTAGAGATGTTCTGAATATCCTTTAATTTTAATTATCATAGTGGTTTCATTGGCATCATCTTTAGATTTGGTATTTTGATTCCAAAGGACCATAGATCAGAGGCATTATGGTGGCATACAGTATCAATTATACTACCCAGCATGGACCGAAGTTGAACAATTTGAGAGGCTAATACATACTCGCCATTCAAAAATACCAAAGAATTGTGTGTAGTATCATTTATGTTAGAGTTATTGAGTTTTGAGGACACTTATAATGTCCTAAACAAATGCAAACTGTTACCATTTTGTAAATTTTAACATGGAATCGAAAATGGGGAAAAATGTGTATTATGGTGGTGAAAATACCAGTTTTAATGTTCTAGAATTATCCTGAAATATTTTAAAACTTGCTGAAGGATAAGTGGCAGCAGATGGTCATCATTTGAAAGCTTTTTGGATTTTTTCCCTTGAAACTCAAAACTGCATATGATAGCCTTCATCTTGGTGTTCTATCCGAAAGAATTTCGCTGACACTCTACCTTTAAGATCTCTTAGGATGTTATAGCCTAGGTATCATCCCAAAGAATGTCGATGACCATTATGGTCTTGTTGAGTCATCTTATTGGTTTGTTATGCATTCTAGAATGCCATAGCCCATAAACACTGGCATGATGGTGACATATTAGTAAAATGGACTTAGAATACCATAGAACATTTTGAGGTAACGCACATTGTCACAATTGGACATCTTTCAAGGCATTTTCAGAAAACCATGAAAAATCACATGTACTCTATTGTAGCCTTCGTTATGGGATGGGTGGAAGGCCTTCACTTCTTTACGTCCAATGGCCACTTTACCTCTAGAACCTATTAGGAAATTTGAAGTATTCCTCTAACCAATCTCAATGAGTATGATGTCTTTATGGGCACCATCTTTTAGATATTAAGCACTGTTACATAATACCACAAAAACCAGCATTGTAGTGGCATACTGCACCATCTAACTAAAATAAGCACATGGATGTCACATTGTCAGACGTCATGCTCATGTATGACCTGATATTTTGTGATTCGTCATTTGTTTTGTGCTTCTTTGACATTTGAAATTCCCTTGCTGTACTTCGATTCTCATATCTTCAACTGTCTTGACAGGGTAGTCTTGTCTATTGGGTGACCAACAGTTCTCTGACACTCATTCAGGTCAGTGCATGCATTCTTTTGGTTTCTAATTGACAAGTTACGAGGGGATTTTGTTTTTTTGGTTTCTATGGATGTATAGTAGATCATGTCTTTCCATGTTTCACTCAACCCCACAGCCTCCACCAGTCAACACTAATGAAAAAAAAACGGAATAGGCATGTCTAAAAGTGAGGGGAAAAAATGTTTGGGAAGTTGTTCAAGTGAAGCCCTCAGTTCTACCCATTTCCATCGTGTGACTCGGGAGGAGGGTTCGATGGGCTCCTTAAGAAGTTGTTCAGGTAAATGGAAGGAGTTATAGAGGTAATATTCGGGGTTCAAGGTCAAGTCATAGAGTTAAAAATTCAGCAAAAATTGTTCTAATAAGATTTTCGAGAGTGCATGTGTATTGGCTATACAAATATGTCATTGCTGTTTATCATTTCCTCTGTAATTTATGCAGATGATGGTAATAATAAATAAAACTATATTTTGCCTTTCAGTGGCCACGTCAATTTGTTAAGAGCTGCAGTAACCTTTTTGCTAGTGGTTTTGTTTATTTCCACTTAGATTTATAGTCTGTCTATTATTCTTCTGTGCTGGTGGATATTTTATATGGCGGTCTGCTGATCTTGGGACCTGTTGTAGCTGACTTGGGTTTCGAAATGAAAACCTTTAATAGCTCATTCTTCCCTCTATTGCTATTCCTTTTTTCCCCAAATGCAGACTGGTGCATGAAACTGTCTCATTCAAGACAAATGATGGGATGTCCTTAAGGGATGACTATTTGGGATGACTAATGAATCATTTTGCAAAATAAAAGCTTATAGTAGCTCCTTCTTCCATCTATGTACTATTCCTTTCTTTTTTTTTGGTTGGTTTCCCCAAAGTAAGTTGTTGCATGAAACTTTCTCATTCAAGAGATAATGGGATGAATCCTTTAGGGCCCTAGGGTGGCTATTTAATATTTTTGGGATGACTAAATCATTTTGGCTTAACTTTTTAGTTTGAGCCCCTGAAGTGTCTGTCTCATGAGTTCCCTCAGATGAGAAAGTTTTACCCATGCCCTGCTTTTTCTTAAATCTTTAGGATGTGGGATGGTTATAGGTCATGCTACTGTGATTTGTTTCATAAAATGCTCATTTGCCTGCAATCAATGGTGCAGCAACTGTGCCTTCAGCACCCTGCTATTCGCCAAAAATTGGGATTACCTGACAAGAAAGCTCTAAAAGTGGCAGCAGATTCTAAGATGGATATAACTCCATCAGAACGACCAAATGCTCCAAGAAAACCAAAAGAAATCTCCGCTTTCAACCTTTCCCCCCGAGAACTAGTTGATGTAAGTGGGACTCATCACAAACAACTTATATTGTTCACATTTATAAAAAAAATCCATTTTGTTGAATGTATTGATACTGATTTATTGTGAACTCATGGAATTGAATTAAGCATTTGAATTTCGGTCGTATCTTACTGCTTTGGAATTTTTGACAGTACTCAATATTTTATTTATCAAAGGGCAACAAAGATAGAGCGATTCCTTTGCTGAGGTAAATTTCATTTCTTCCACTTCCTCATTTCTGATTCATCTGGCCTCAATTTCATTCTGCTGCTCAATATGCTGCTTACTCTTGCAATAGGGTGGCACTGGACAAGGATCCTGAGTGTTTTAGAGCTTTGACTGTAATGGGGCAGGTTATGGTTCAGCAGGGGCTTTATGAAGAAGCCACTGAATATTTGGATTGGGCTATTGCCAAGGTTCATTTTTCATCTATTCTTCAAAAATAATTTTCTTAGTCTGTGAGCTTAGTCCATCTAACTTCTTCAATCCAATTACTGCTGGGGAAGGTGTTCAACTCCAGAACTGCAATCCTGAACAAGTTGCAATATCCTTCACTGTGTAGCTGAGCCTTGAGGGCATGGAATGGCCATTTAGTCCCTTTTGTTGACTTTAGTCTTTCATATCATTGTAGATCTCTCTTCATGGGGAGCCAACTGATGCTGAGGCAGTAGATTTTCTCATTCTGGCATCACTGTCGGCTGGTGTTGCATTTCGTCGGCGGGTATGCTACCGGACAATCTGCTGGTCCTTCCTTTCAATTATACATGGGAATCACCTTAGATGAAAACTGATAGTGTGTTCAGCGTATTGTTGGTAAATGAATATTGACGCCATGGGCATTTAATATTCTAATATTCTAATGTTTCTAGCTTGGTGATGACTAGAAAATAATTGCAGTCTTTACTTATTACCACCGCATGTCCTTGCGACTTGCCATGGTTTAAATTCCAAGGTTCAATTACAACATTTTCCCATGCCATGTAAGCGGTCATCTCTGGGCTGTTTTTGAATCTTCAATAGTGACTGATAGTCAAATCTGCAACTTCCTCTGCTTTTCTTTGTCAGGGTAAGCTAGCTGAATCACTTGTTCACTTTGAAAGAGTGAGAGACATGAAAGAACCAGAAGACCAAGCAGCAAAAGCTCGTTATTATGAGGGATTAGTGGTCTATGCCAGGTATATTTCTGCTTGCTTTTGGTGGATGTGGTTATATTCTTGATCCTCACAGAAGTAAAACTTGCCCGAGGAGACCACTTATAAAACTGTTGCCTACGGTTTCAGTATATTGGCCGAAGAAGGTCGTAAAGATGAAGCTGCCGAATATCTGCGCAGAGCCGCTGCTTTTGATCCTCAGTATCACAGTTTGTTGAAAAATTTAGAAAACGAGGCCGCAGATGATTTTTTTGGTCCCCTAGTTAGCAGCAGGAGGGCGGACTATTGATATCCTTATACTGTAGAAAGCATACAGAGTTTTGTTAGTCATTCTTTCATCTCTCTGAAGTTTGAACTTTTGTATACCTACAAGTTTTTGAAAGTCTTTGCATGTAATTTCACAGTTTCTGATTGTATTAGAAGAAGTACGTGTTAACTTATCACACATTTAAGATTAAGACGTTTCGGTAGGTAACAAGGAATAACGAAGGCATGTAATGTTTCTTCTCCGAGTACGTATGTGTGACATTGCCAAACGTTTGTTTAGCCTCTTAAATCTCGAATCGTGAGAGTTTATAATGAGACTGCTGTATTTAGTTTATATGTGTGACATGTATCTTTCTTACAGCACCAATTATGGAGGATAAAATTGTTCAACTATCAACCAGAGAAAGAGAGAGAGAGAGAGAAGTAGGGCATGAGGCCAAAGAGGCATGACAAGGAAACATGATGCAAAATGTACCTGGCGTAGACCACTAATGCCTCATAATAACGAGCTTTTGCTACTTGGTCTTCCGGTTCTGCCATGTCTGTCCCTCTTTCAAAGTGAACAAGTGATTCAGCTAGCTTAACCTGACAAAAAATAGCAGAGCAAGTCGCAGATTTGACTATCAGTCACTATTGAAGCTTCAAAAACAGCCCAGAGAAGACTGTTTACATGGCATGGGAAAATGTAGTAATTGAGCCTTGGAATTTAAACATTGGCAAGTCGCAAGGAGATGTGGTGGTAGTAAGTAAAAAGTAAAGACGGCAGTTATTTTCTAGTCATCACCAAGCTAGAAACATTAGAGAATATTATATACCCATGGTGTCAATATTCATTTACCAACGATACGCTGAACACACACTATCAGTTTTCATCCAAGGTTATTCCATGCATAATTGAAAGGAAGGACCAGCAGATTGTCTGGTAGCATAACTGCCGATGAAATGCAACACCAGCCGATAGTGATGCCAGAATGAGAAAGTCTACAGTCTCAGCATCAGTTGGCTGCCCATGAAGAGAGATCTACAATGATATGAAAGACTAAAGTCAACAAAAGGGACTAAATGGCCATTCCATGCCCTCAAGGCTCAGCTACACAGTGAAGGATATTGCAACTTGTTCAGGATTGCAGTTCTGGAGTTGAACACCTTCCCCAGCAGTAATTGGATTGAAGAAGTTAGATGGACTAAGCTCACAGACTAAGAAAATTATTTTTGAAGAACAGATGAAAAACGAACCTTGGCAATAGCCAAATCCAAATATTCAGTGGCTTCTTCATAAAGCCCCTGCTGAACCATAAACTGGCCCATTACAGTCAAAGCTCTAAAACACTCAGGATCCTTGTCCAGTGCCACCCGCTTGCAAGAGTAAGCAGCAGAATGAAATTGAGGCCAGATGAACTAGAAAGAGAAGTGGTAAAAATGAAATTTACCTCAGCAAAGGAATTGCTCTGTCTTTGTTGCCTTTTGATAAGTAAAATATTGAGTACTGGCAAAAATTCCAAAGCTGAAGATATGACCGAGATTCAAATGCTTAATGAAAATCCATGAGTTCAGACTAAATCAGTATCAATACATTCAACAAAATGGATTTGTCTTGTAAATGTGAACAATAAAATGCAGAGTCTCACCTTAAAACTTAGGAGGATTTTAAAGATGAAAATTTTAAAATCAAAAGAAATTGGATTTAGTAATTTAGCATTGGACATAAAAGAAGAAAAATACACTATATTATGTATAATCAATGTCAAATTCATTTGTATATGTAAAACATTGAAAACAAAAAGAAATAAATTAGATCTCAGTAATATTGTTTTTGCCTTTATTTTCGCCTGCACAAATACAATCACTCAAACTTCTGGAAAGTAAGTGATCACAATTTTCTTAAATTTCTAAATTCTAATAACCAGGGAACCTTCCTTTATTTTATTTTGCTTGCTTACTGTCCAAAAAATAAATGTAATTAACTAATAATGCAATCAGATGATTCAGATTTCAGCGGTTCTACAACGAAAGGCATGATCTTTGTGTGCTAAGCTAACAGCCATTCGTTGGGTTCTCACTCTGCAAAGATTCCCCACAATTTTGATTCTGCATTGCACTGTTTATCCAGATCATTTCTGCTCATCTCTCTCTGTCTCTCCTCCCACCCTCCCTGTGCTCTGCGCTGTTTCTTCTCTGGCTCTAATAAAGCTTCTCAACTTCAATTCTCAGCATTTTGAACTCTTATCTCTTCTTCAGGATACAATTATTCACTCTGCACGAGGCTACTCTTGCACGCTTTGACTAACCCAGAATTTCAATATTCCTCCCGACTCTGCAACTTCATTTTCTTTTCATACTGTTCTTACTAGAAATTGTTGATTGATTAGCTGATACCCTAAACCAACCACAACCCAGTTCACAAAAAAAACTACCCAACTCCGAAATCATGCCTTTTTTGAGAAATATATCGATTACGTCCTCTTAAAGACAGAATCTTGAATACCCAGCTCAACACTATGCACTGTAAGGAGATGGGCAATTTGGGATTTTGACAAATACCCTACAAAACCCCCAAAGTCCCTTTTTCCCCCCCTCCTTATTTTGAGTAGAAATGTCAGCTGTTGAAGTTCAGTGCCCAGGGCATTCAGTACTATACAATGAAACTCTCTGTGCTTGTGTACCTGGGTATCTGTTTAATGCCACCACCAAAGGCTGCACTTTGTTCACTGTCTCTCCTTCTGAATGGATGATGAATTCTGGGGTTGATTATTCAATTACATTCCCACAGACCATATTTGCTTTTGATCAACTAAAGAAGTTTACTCAGTCCCAAGCTGTGTTCTTGGAAGGCACTGTGGTTTTGTTGGCCTCGTGGATCTTGTTCTGTTCGCTCGTAAGGCCTGGAAAGTTGGGAGATGGCAGGAATATTTGGTTCAAGATTCGTTGGTGGATCAGCCGCCTTGATGTTTGTTTTTCCACAAAACATTGGCTGGTAAATTGGGTTTCTCTTATTCCTTTGTCATCTTTTGTTTTTCCTTTCTAGATGACTATTTTGTGTTAATTTAGCTTGTGTTCTAGAGCTCAATTATATGGGCTGATGTATGAATAAGTTAATCAGCTGAATAAGTGAATTGAAGAAGCCAAAATGTGTGTAGGACAGTTTTGGTGCTTATGTTAGTCTACTTTTTCTGTGGATTATGTTTGATATATTTGATCAGCATGGTCTGTGAAATTCATCCTCTTTTTTTGGTGATGTCAAATGCGTCAAGCAGTTGATTAGGAACTTAAGAAAGTTTCACGGAATCACAATATGGAGTTCAGAGAACTATGTTTGAGGGTGTGCTTTTGAGCCCTTGACGTACCAGGCTTTATATCTTATTCCTTTGGCATTGTGTACTGTTATCTGCGGTCCTTTCCACCTCTGTGTGGATCTTTTGTTTCAGGCATTTCAGTTGTCATATGGTGCTTTGGTTGTCAAATATTGAGGATTGTCATGGCCTGAGATAGGCTATGCCTTGAGTGAGTATCGTATTCATCTGTAGTCACCACTTGAGCCTTCGTTTGGTAGTCCGAAATTGTCTACATCTGTACAATACCAATCCTTGCATTAACTTGTTGCGATTACGATGGATTATTAACGCCGGAGGACAATTGCCTAGTTATTTAATTTACTCAGAAGTTATGATGGGAAGTGATTAACTTCGGCCATCCTCCACTGGATCCTGAAAAATGAAAGGCTATAATAGCATCCTCTGTCCATATCTTATTGTTTTAATGTTTGAATAACATACGTACTTTATGGCCTAATGGACATTATTGTAGTATTTTTTTTATATGTAACTTCTTTTTTTAATGTGGACATTATCACCATATGGCTGCTTATATCTTCGTTTACCTCGGAAGAAATTTTGTCCCCTACTGCCAGGGGGAACTTATGTATCCAAGTCCTCCTTCCACATCCCACGCCCCCACTTGGCTTTCTTCCACCCAGGTTGACTGCATTGTGGTTTATATGCTTAATTGTTCATTAATCTTATTATTTATACAATGCCAGAAATTTGTTGTGCTGAGTAGTGCTGACCATTGCCTTGGCGTCCGTAGGAGGATCAGAAGGTAGTCAGAAAGAGGAAAACTGAACTTGGTGGAGCATTCTCTGTTGCTAGCTGCATACTTTTTATTGGTCTATTAGCAGCGTGAGTATTTATTGTATGCATGCTTTCATCAAATCTATGGCACATATGTGGTACCTAGATATCAATAAGCCGCTGCTTGTCCGCGTTTCTTGTTATTTTGATTCCTCCTGTTATATACAGTAAATTTGTTGACTTTCTCTCTCGGCCATTCCTCAGGCTTTTATACCAGATTATATCAAAAAGAGCTATCGAGATGCATAACGTTAGACCAGCAAATGCTCTTGATTTAGTATCTTTCGTGAATGATTTGGAGTTCAACATCACAACCATTTCCTCTATGAGCTGTTCTCAGTTGCGCGGTCTTGGTACCTTGTTCTTGGGCAACCCAGGGTCAATTGACTACAGGATAGCACATCTTTCAACCTTTGCAAATTATTCCTGTCTCAATACTAGTCGTGGCCCAACAATAAGTCTCACATGCAATAACTGCTCTCTTACATGGGATAATGCATACATCTCATGGCAATTTGTTGACATCCCCAATAAACCTGCAATGGCAGTTGGGTTCAAGTTCAATCTTACAGCAAGAAATCGTGCACAGAACAGACATGTGAGTGTAGTTAGTGGTATAGTAAAAAATGGAATTGGTTTGGATGTTGTACCTGCAACTTTCAGAGGCAAGGATACAAACATATTGAAATTCAATTTATTTCCCAGAATATATCACAATTTTCATAATCTCAAGCTTGTTCAGCCTCTGTTCCATGAGTTTCTACCGGGTTCCTTTATTAATGATGCAAAAGCGTTGCAAGCCTCTCTTCAAGGTTCAAATAGTGGATTGATCAACACCACAGTGTTTATCAATTTCCTATCGTCCTACATTGTTGAGATTGATCACCAGAGCATCTTTGGACCGGGTAAGTACTCTCCACACCTCCACCAAGGGCAACCCTTTCCTTCTAGTCTCTTCCTTCTCTTCATGCATGAGGCTTGTGGTTGCTTTGTTCAACCAATTAGTGAAGATGACATTTTGCTACCTTTAAATATGACATATAATTATTGGAAAAGTTGGCATTAGGGCATTATGGAGCTCATATGTTCTTTAGAATCCAGCCATAAGAGACCAAAGAGATTGATGTTTCCTTCATTAGTTGAATCTTGCTTTCAGTGATCGATTAGTAATGGCATGTCTTTCTAAACAAATGCTTCTTCAAGCACTTAGGTCCTTTTGTTGTTTACGATGACTTTATAGTAGGTGTTCGCTCATATGTTCTCTAAAAGCTGAGGCTGGAAACCAGACAATTTGATGTTTCCTCATTTTTGATGATGAATTTTGGAAGCTTGGATCTTAATCACTGACAGAAAATAAGGTGCTCTGATACCAATTGATAGAGGTTAGTGGAAAGTAAGAGGGAAGAGAAGAGGGTATAGAGAGAATAATGGAGAAGATTAGAGGAGACTAAGAAAGAGGAGAAACACAGAGAAGCAGAAAACTGAGAATGTGGGGATCCTGTAATCTTCAACTATTCAACAATCATTGATGGAGAGAATTTCACCCATTCACTTTCGTTTGTCCACCCGAATGTTGGGGGTGAATGTGGGTGAGGGGAGGATCTTATGGATTCATTTCCAAACAAGTTCACTACTATCCCTTCCCTCAATTCCCTTCAGCTCTTAGTTTTAAAAAGCGTGAGGCGCGTAGGGTCCCAAAGCGCAAGGCGCGAGGCAAAGGCGCACACATCATAGATGCAAGGCGCACTGCTATGCAAAAATGTTTAGAAGTCATTCACATTTCATAAAGAATATTTTGTAGAAACGAGTTCAACAAATGCATTAAAAAAGTTATTAGACATGATTATAGCTAACACCCCAAATAATCTTAAGATACGTTATCTTATTATCGCAGTTCCCTAAAGCATACACTTATTGTACAAGTATAGCTCACCTTTTAGCTTCCAAGGAATAAAAAGAAGAAAACAGGTACAAAAATGGCCAAGAAAAAGAAGGAAAAGGGGGACGATATAGCCCTGCATCCTTGAGACGCACCTCATCCCCTCCGAAGCGCTGACCTTGTAGCCTCATGCCGAGGCGCACCTAGGCGTGCATTAGGTGGGCTTTTTTAAACTAAGTAAGCTGTTAGCCTCCCTTCGGCCTATAAAATTTGAGGTCTTGAGTAACGATTTTTTGCCTTTGACCCAACCTGACTCTCACACTTTGGGGACGTCACTTCACTGAGGGCCTGAATTGGGCAAAGGTCTTGACATGCCGACATGACTATTAAAGAAAAGAAATCAATATTGTGAAATTTTGCAAAAGAAAACGTAGGGTGTATTATACTGAGATTCTCTTGGGCAAGTTTTGGTTCCTTATTTTGAACTAGATAATTTGCCAAAAATCAAGGATTATGAGAAGAGAGTCACCATTGCAGGAGCTAGAAGATCAAGTTTCCTAAGTCGGTATTGCATGCCTTTGACTAAGAATCAGGGAGAATCCTGGGGGATGACATGATCTGCACTTGCTATGGTTTCATATTTCTTGTGGCATTTTGTGACACCTTTTCTTCCTTGTGTAGCTGTTATAGCAATCATCCTCTACTTAATGAATCCTGTGAGCTTGGATTCAGTTGGCTAATCCTGATAGTCATGTGCTATTGAGAATTTTAACTTAGAGGCTTTGTTCCTTTAACAGTGAGTTTGGCACTCTGAGTCCAGAAATAGATCTAGTCTGTACCATGGAGTTAGTGATGCTGATCTAAATACACAACAATTTTTTTATAATTAATTTCTCAATGGCCTACATCTAGATATGAGTCTCGTGGAATTGGTTTCTCTACTGGCAGGTGGGCTAGGAATGGCACTAGGAGCTGTCTAGATGCAG
This sequence comes from Selenicereus undatus, assembly GCA_017589665.1. Lineage (NCBI taxonomy): Eukaryota > Viridiplantae > Streptophyta > Magnoliopsida > Caryophyllales > Cactaceae > Selenicereus > Selenicereus undatus. The sequence continues at coordinate 16,940,931 of JACYFF010031955.1, forward strand.
ACCTCCCCAGAGCCTACAACATTGAAAGTTGTTATTAATTAATTTCTCAAATGCTTCTGAGGTTCTGGAGAACCTTTGAAAAGTAAAGTCCTTTGCAACTTGGTGATGCTGATTATTTTTGAGTTGGCAAGTCTTGTATCTTATGCTGAACTAGCTATCTGCTCCGAGTCCGACACTGATGTGAGTGTACTCAGCATTGTCATTACGCTGCAGTTGAGATTTAGCAGGGGCTGTCAGTTGTTGATGCATAGCCATATTTATGAGAATGCAAGATGCTTTCAATTTTAGTTTCACTGTTTAACTCTTTGTTTTTGAATATTTTTCTTCACATGTCATTCTAAATGTTATTGCGCTTCTCGTGTTTTTTGAAAACTGCAGTGAGCTTTCTTGCGGATCTTGGTGGCCTTTACTGCTTTAGTATTGGGATTTTCTTCTGCCTTTTGGTACAAGTATGTATCCTCTAACTATTGATTGCTTACTTCTTGTCTGGTTGCATTGTAGTACTTGGGGGTGCTTTCACCCCTGTTGATTTCCTCGTACATCTTCACTATGCTTGCAAAATGTGCCTTCCACTTTAAGTGCTTTATCATTTGGTTTGGTCATTGTATCATGCTTTTAAATGCATGTGTTCAGCTAGTCACATTTGTTGTAACTCAAATACCCAAGGTAACTAAATTGTCGTGTAGATCTTTCGTGCACAATTGTAACGGTTGCAAATTTGCTTCCATGTTGGGGTTTTTGCTATATAATCAACTAAAAATTTGGATTTCTCATTGTCATTGGCTCTTTTCCCTAATAAAAAGGACATTCAACAATTCGGTTTTCCCCCTTCATTTCCTCTTCTATTTCTGTTCCGTAGCAATTGAGAGGATTCATAGCACACAAGTTTATGTATATGTTATGTACATAATTTTCATCCGTAATTATATATGTAATTTTCATTTGTATCAATGAAATCTCATCAGGAATTAGTGTGGTATATTTATCTTTGTTATATGTGAAATTTTCATGTGTAATTATATATGCCCGAGATCAAGTTACAGTTATTTCTTTTTCTGCCTTTTTTGTTAAGCTCATCAATTCTTCTTAATAAATGATTCTTGACAAAAAGGATTTTATTTATTTATTTAGGGAACATGTCACAAAGCTGTGCCAAAATTGACTTGGTTCTATGATGTGGAATCCATGTTAAATTACCATTTAGTAGGGCTATTAGGACTTTTGATCTCTTTCTTGGGCGGGGCATCAAGTTCAATGCCTGTTGTATGCCCACCAGTAGATACCGGAGACCAAGTTACAATTATTTCTTTTTCCACCTTTGTGTCAAGCTTATCTAGATTCAAATTTGTTAATTCTCGAGTACGAAGGTATCAAATGAGCTATATTAATAAAAAAATGTGAATAATTATATATTAAATTCATTATATTTCCGATTACTATCTTCTAGGAAAGGGGAGCGATGGAATACACATTTTGAGAGCAAAATGTTCTCAGAATCTTGATGAAACTCTTAATCTTGATCCATTATGCGGTCAACTGGATCAAAATAAATGGAAGTATAGTTTCTTGTCTATCATTTTTTTTTCTCCTGAAGATTTTGTGCATTTCAGTGTGAGAACAGGATCAAAAGGCTGCGCAATGAAGATCAGGTTCTCCTGGACGTCAAAAGACGGCGGAAAGCTCAGGATCATTGGGATAAGGTTCTACTATTTGTCCATCTTCTCACATATCTATCCGACTTGGCTTAATAGTTTTCATCTTGGATTTTCTATTCCATTCTAATGTACTCCTAGTTGACTTCACATTCAGTTGAGAAAATATGTAATATATACATGGTGTCGTCACCCATTACTTGAAGAAGACAACTTCAACAGCGATATTTGCTGCACTTGCGTCATGATGGACCCATACAAAAAGAATGAATCTATGCAAAAGAGGATTCACTGGGAGAGCAGTTTGCACAGCACTGGTCTTAAGAAGAATGATTGCTCACAAAAGAAAATGGTAAGGCTTTATGCTTTTTAGTGACTTGATATGCTGATTTGAAGCCTGTTCTAATGGGTCTACAGGTTCAGATTGCAGTCAAAATGACTAACTTCCTTTCCCCCTGGGCCTTACCATTTCCCCTCCCCCTGCACATCGCCCAGAGAAAAGCAACATCAAAAAAGGAAAGGAGGGGAGACCCCAGCTTTCATAATCCCCTGGAGACTCATGATCTTGCATGTGTTTAGATTTATTTCTCATGAATTACAACCGTGAACCGCATTAATCTAATTAATGAAAGCTCATATTTGACCAGGCCAAAAAATGTGTGTCAGAGCCTACAAGAAGTGTGAGTTATTTTGTAGAGGTCGCATCTCCTTGTTTTTCATCTGCACATAAAGATGAGAACATTCCTGCCCCGCCAATTCCACCTGGTAAGTTATTTCTGGAGGTTTTGATTTGACCTTGTAAACTTTTGTCCTTTCATTTGTCCATATGGTCATATGCATTTTCTGCCGGCTCTGCGGTGAATCAATTGTGTATTTTATGCGGAAGTGAATGTAACAAGGGAGTCTTTATCATCTGATGGAGGATCGCTTAAGATTGTAACATTAGAGGCATGGAGCAATATGTATATTTTCTGTGGAGAATACTGTGATAGAGGGGAGCTCTGTGCTATATATTGCCATTCTTAGATAAGCAATGGTGTGGGATAGGTTTTGCTAAATTAGCTGCTTCAATAGTTATTAGTGAACTCACTGGCCGTTAGTTCTTTGGATGGGTGATTAAATGTTCTCTGAAACCAACAGTTGGGCTGATTAAGGTAAAATGAATTAAAGAACATTGGTTATTAGTTCTGAAAGAAAGGACTCACAGTCAAGGTTTTTCTGGAACAAAAAGAAAGACAAAGGTTAAACGCCTTTTAAAATATGAAAGACTACTTTGCCAAGCCTTTCAAAACACTAGTCAACGTTTTCCCTGGAATACTTGTTTGCTGAATGCTGACAAGCGAATAAGATGAAGCCAAAATTCTCAAAACACTGATCACTTCCTAAAAGCTATTGCCTAATAGGAGGAGATGGTATGATAACCTACAGTACACTGGCATCTGTTTCAATATCGTCGTACACATATTAATGCAACTAGTCATTCAGGGTGATCTTGTTTTGCAGACTTCAATGGGAGTTCCAGTGTTGATGGGTCTGATATCAAAAAGAACCTTGAAAATCTGTACGAATATAATGCAATGCTGAGGGAGAAACTGGTGAATACCCAATCTATGCTCAATGCTCTAACAATGAAGTACCCATCAGCAACACCAGAAGGTCAAAGGGAAAGAAGGTTAAGCTGTTAATAAAAGTTAGGGTTGTACTAACTGCATGAATGACCTGTGAAACTCAAGTTGGGGACTTTGGGGCTCAGTAATTACCATCATTGGGTTTTAGTTCCAGAGGAGAGTTGGCAGGATCATTAATGGAGAGGGATGGCATATGGGGGATATTGGTATATTGTTTATCGGTATAATCCTAGGTTTTCACTTGTGATCTGAGTACAGTCGTTTGATGTGGTAATGAGTCTGCGGCTGCATATTTATGCCATAGGTTATGGATCTGATATTCTTCACTCACGATTGTTATATTCTTTTATTTGTGATGTAAATGCAATTTGTTCATACCAGAAATACTATTGTTCATACGAGACATATAATCTTTGAAATACCAGCACATCACCATTTGAGCAGACAGCGGTACGCCTCTTGTACCTGTACAAATACAACTATATAGTAGTTAAACAGCATAAATTTACTTGAGCATGCTTTGAAAGTACAATAAGCTATTAATTCTTCGAAGGAACATGAGGCATGGATAAATGTGAGAAATTGTCCATTCATCTATGGGTTGAGGCCAGTAGGATCAAATGTTGGTAATGTTTTTGCATCATCCATGATTGAATAGTAGAGACAGTTCAGCAGAATCCACACTACGATTTTCCAAATATGATGAGGATGAGCTGAGACTGGAAATGCCTTGGTGGATGCTCTGTGTTCTTCTGGTTAAAACTTGCTCAGCTTTTGGTCGGATTTCTTGATTTGTTCGGGCTGGATGAAGCGATCTAAGTACTTCAATCTCAGCTAGGGCTTTTTGCATGGTGGGTCTTTGTTTTCCTTCTAAGTTTAGACACTGCTTGCCAAGGTATGCAACCCAGAGTAACTCTTCTTCTGAACCTTCTTGCAAGACTTGGGAATCCACAATATTGAAAAAACAAGAGTCTTCCATGTGAGGAAGAAACCACGATATCAAACTTTTGTCATCTTCAGTTGTTGAAGGCATTGCTTTCTCTTCTGTCAGAACCTCAACAAGAACTGCTCCAAAACTATACCCATCTCTCTTTTCTGTGAATTGACTTGATTGGAAGTACTCGGGGTCCAAATAACCAAATGTGCCAAGAACATGAGTAGTTATATGAGTTTGATCAACTGCCACTGATCTCGAAGTCCAAAAGTCTGATAATGTTGCCCTGTACTTCTCATCCAAACGTATGTTGGAGGATTTGATGTCCCTGTGGAAGATGGTTACTAAAGAGGAGGAATGCAAATAAGCAAGTGCTGATGCCGAATCAGTAGCAATTTGCAAGCGCATTTTCCATGTGATTGGAAACTCTTAACTCGGATAATGAATATGATGACTGATGATAGAGCGTCCCATTTAAGGATGAACTCATAAACAGGCAGTGGAACTTCGGTTTCAAAACAACATCCTTGTAACTTCACTATATTCCTATGATTGATTTGAGACAAAATCGCCACTTCTTTGATGAATTCTCCTCGCTGTCGCTCGTTCACTGCTTCAGACTTCTTTATAGCGACAATTCTTCCTCCTCGCAACATGCCTTTATATACGGTACCTTGGCCTCCTTTTCCCAGTACTCTTATCTGTACTAAAGTGATTGGTAGCTTCATCCAACTCATCTGATGTGAACATTCTCATTCTCTCTATAACCGTTTCATGGGAAGGCATTTGTTGTTGCAACAACAGTCCTCCATTTCGCTCAAAATATTTACGCTTTTGTTTGATAGCCTTTCTTTTCTTGATCACCAAATACATCCACCATCTACCAAGTAGCAAAAGAATTGATCCCAAGGCTATCCTTGGGACTGCATTTCATGGACAGTGCACATGGAAATGAATGATTATTAGTCTTGAGAATATTGGTTCACAAGCGCAGCAAAATTCCTACACATTTGCGAACTTTGATCCATTTGCATGGCCAAAACTTCAATAATTTGCGTACACTAGTATTCACAAGAAGTGAATGGATTTATAGATTTACCTATAGTGATTTTCATGAGGGAGTTGTTCAAAATCTTTGTGCAACCTGTCCCGGATTTGTATCCATCAACATAATACCCCCTGGGCAAGAGCATTTGTACCTGCCTGGAGAGTTAACGCAAGACATCTATTTCTACCTGAACCTGCTGTGCATTCATCTACTTCTACCAAAAACAGTTACGAAAGACGTTCGTTCTGAAAGTCAAATTTTAAGGCAACCCTTGGGGTGGAGGTTTTCCGGGAGGGGTGGGGGGGGGGGGGGGAGAAGCCTGGCAAATATGTATTGATTCATATTCGATTCAAGTCAAATTTGAGGTTGGAATTTCTTGTCAAACCTGATTTTGGTATGGTGATTTCGTATTTGGGGTCTAGTATCCCTTTATCTGCTGACTGTGTCTTGAAATAATGTAATCTCAGGCAGGAAAATTTCGGACTGGGTAAGTTTGAGTCATCAAAACTATGTCTCTTGTTTCAGGTATTAAAGTCGTTCAAGTCTAAGGCGATGAGAGGGATTTATGACAACACACCTGTGCAATCTGGTTCAAGATGCGGATTACCCCCATAATCCGAGAAGCACTTGCAGTGATACCCTCTTCCACGAACATCAATACAGTCAGTGTTCATCTGACAAGCATAGGTAGCTGAATTCTTTCTCGCTTCACTACATGTAGGCCAAGTGTTAGAGCTGAAACAGTAGACCAACTAAGCACCATAGGCTTCAGCAGTTATTCTGTTCAGCACTAAATTTCCAGCAAAATCACCAACCCCACCAAAGATGAAGCGATCATTCCCAGCAAGGAAGGCGCAAGCCAATGGAATCTTTTCTTACAAACAAAAAATTAACAAAAAAAGAGCTCCTAATCTTGATTGTACAAAGAAAATTAAATCCCTGACTCAAAAAGGCTTGCGGAAAATTTTACAAAGAAAATCCTATTTTGAGGACCAAAGAGCCAGCCGAAAAATGAGGACATAGCATAAGCATTTGCAGCAAATTCTCTTCCCAACACAATAGCAGAACTGCTTTACCAACGGTTGGAAGCAAGTTCGTGGACAGCAGCTCAGAGAACATATTATCTGTACTATGTTTCACAAACTCTTGACATCAGCTACATATGTGTGCTGTATCATCGACTGTCTAACATGCATGTGGCCGCACGACCCTTCCCTTGAAACCAAAATCATGCCTGGATCCCAGAAAGTGGGATAATGACATGCTTAAACACGTACCTGTTTTGGACACTCGTAGGTGACGGAACAAAGCTACTGCATCTTTGAGTTCCCTCAGCTTCAGACATGCCATCCAATTGTGCTAATTGATAATTTACATCCAATTAACATAGGCAATGGCCCTTCTCTGGCACCTGTTTGAATGCTTGAAGTGTGTTAGACTCGTCCATCCTTAGGCCATCTGTTAGACTGCAAGCTTGTTTAAGGTTTTTGAATTCTGCAATACCCATGGAGTTGTGACTCAACCCTGGTTTGCCATTGCAATAGTTCTTTCTACATCAACCCTGTAAATTTGAAGCTTTATCCAATATTTGAGATTATAATTGTGACTACAGTTTACTAGTTTAGTAGATTATGTGTTACCAATGGATGTTATCAGACATTCAAAATCCCAATCCCTCAAAACAAAAAAAGAAAAAAAAAGAACAGGCCCCTACGTGTTTTGATACTAAAATTCAGAGTATTGCATATGAGATTAGACTTGCCGCAAGGAGATAATTGTTTGGACGTCGAAACATGTTGAAATGAAGTGATGGAAAGTGAATGATACGATTAACAGTTCTAGTTTTATTTCTTAGAGGAAGAGCCACAACAGTAATATGACATAACATATGGAACAAACCAGCAAAAGGATGCCAGCCACTGCAAGCTCAGGATAAAAGCTTGGATCCGTATAGACTCGTCAAGGGCTAGTGACTGACTCCTAATTCACCTGTTTTCTCGACCTTGCATTAGCCAAAGCTCGCTAACAACTTCAATCATAGTTGGCCTCTCAATCCCTTTCTTTGCAACGCATTTCAATGCGAGCTGTGCAAATTGTTCAATCTCGTCTCTGCTTCCTTGATCCAAGATCTCCTTGTCTATCATCTCCATCATACAATTTTTTCTCACAGCTGAAAGAAACATATCGACCAAGTCCATCCCGTCTTTGGCCATCATATGGGGCTCCCTTCGAGTTAGTAGCTCCAACATCAAAACTCCGAAGCTGTACACATCACATTTTTCGGTCACCTCTTTGGTCTCCATGTACTCCGGATCAATATATCCTGCAACTCCTTGAACAGGCCAGCTTTGGGTGGACTCTCCCGGGGTAATCAACACAGATTTCCCCAAATTTGATAATTTGGCATGGAATGAGTCGTCCAGAAGTATGATGTGTGATCGAAGACCCCTGTGCACTACTGGCTTAGACAAAGCATTATGCATGTAAGATAGAGCATAAGATATGTCAATAGCAACTCTCAAGCGGTAGGCCCATTTCAAATTTGTGAAGCCAGTACCAACATGTAGATGTCTAAATAGGCTTTGATTTGGCACGAACTCATAAACGAGTATTGGTATACAAGTCTCAAGGCAACATCCATAGAGCTTTACCAAATTGCTGTGGCTCATTACTGCTCCTATTGAGGCTTCTGTTAAGAGGAGATCAATCACCCAAGGGGTTGGTGCAAGATCCACAGGGGCTCGGATAGCTACGATCCGGTCCGCTAAGGTACCTTTGTATATTGTGCCAAGAATCTTTTGAATAACGATGTCAGGGTCAAAGCAGTTTGTAGCCTTCTCCATGTCCTTTACTGAGAAAATTTTAAGCTGTCTTGATCCAATGTTTTGGCCTTTGCTAAAGGCAATTTGTTTTTCCAGCAAAATACCTCCATTTCGTATGAAATACTCATCCTTGATTTCAAATTTCACCTCTTTCTTTTTCTTGTTCTTAGTCAGTGGTTGACCCATCTTGACTTTGCACTTTGGTGCAGAGCAGGTTGTATGTCCTCAATCTCTGCTCCACAAACCCTGAATGAACAGACAACTTTACCCTCTTGTTTCTTATCTCTGTTATGATATGGCAAGAATACACAATAGGAGTATGCCCGGTTAGCCCTTAACGAAAAGATGAGGGGTCCATTTATATTCTTATCAGACCAGAAACTGTATATCACAAAAAATATCATGAGACTAATAGAAGAACACCATAACTAACAAACTAGGTTTAGGAGGCCACCCAAGTCAAACAATTTCTAATCCTATCGTTTTCAAGTGATCAAGCATTTCTACCTACAATGTTAAGAGGAAAACACCCATTCTACATTTCAATAATCTTTTATGATACACAGGGTATATAACCTGGTATATGTATCTAGTATAATCCCCTTTTCACCTAAGCACTTCTACTCAGATATTTTCCCATAGCCGTAGCCAGGTGAGTTAGGTTGACTTCACAGCAAAGAAAGACAAACGACTCTGAATTTGTTAAATATGTAAAAAGAAGGAAAAAAATGCAATTGCCTCACTGTAGCTTGCTTTCTTGTTTTATCATTCTGTACCTTTCTCAATAAGTTTGACACAGAGGTTTGGATTAGAACTTTCATTGCCAAGAGATCACATTAATTCACTTACTGTCTAGACATTCTACCAGCCAACCCATGGTAACCAACCCAATCTTGATGAAGGCGGAATCAAGTTGACTTAATCAACAACAACAACAACAAAAAACTCCCAGTGTGGGTCCCGCTTTAGTCAAGTTGACTTAATCAGAAACCAAAATATTAGCAGGAATAGGTCTCAAACGATTTGAACAGTGAATGAAGTGTGCAGCAGAGGATTTCAGATAGAAAGGAAGCAGAGAGAAGCAAAGCATATTTTCATTGACAAATACTAAACAAGGTTTTTATGAGACAAAGCTACAGCAATATACTTATGTGCCCCTGGCTAATCCTTCCAGCTCATTATATTCTAGGCTAGGCCTCCAAGTCAATGAAGTCATTGCCCAGGAGGACAGCAGCAGCCTGAACATAATTGGCGTATTAGTGTCCAGACTGGCTCTCTCCAATCCATGCACTTCTCTATGATTATATCATTTCCGCTGCTGCAAGATCTAAATATGCACAGTACATCTTCACACATTGCATCATGACAGGATGCCTTACAATTAGTACATCCAGCATCGAAACCCCAAATCTATACATGTCACAGCAGTATCTAACATTTTATAATTATAGGAAAAGTTAGGAGCTAAAGTACACCTATTCTCTGGTGGCTCATACCCTTTGACACGTTGGAAATCAGTTCCAAGAAAAGCTTCTCGGAAAATATCTAATGGAACCTAATGCTCTGTATGATATCATCTTTTTACAATGTAGTCGAAGTCATCCTTCAAAAGGTTTTTTCACCTTGGTCTGAATGCAGTTATTTGAGATATCCCACACAAAGTCCTCTAAAGTAGATCTCAGATTACATCAGGACCGACAAGTATAGTAAAATGACCACCACCATTGACTTAACTGTCCTTAGTTGGAAAACTTAGTCAGAAAATATGTTTGTGGGATGAAAGATCAAGCTCTATATCCCAGCAAAAGAGGGACAAAAAAAAATCATGAAGCTCTGTATTACCTACTCGTGAATTAAGCACTACTACAGTAGATAGAGAAATAATTTATCTACTGCTTCAATAATTATCTGTAGACGAAAACCTTTGATGATGTGCCTCTCCAGCCAAGATCAGATTCATTTTATTCTAATTATCTCCATGAAATAACATAGAATGATACGAAATTCACGATGTAGAGACTACTATTTCCAGGATAACAAACGACTCACTAGCCCAATATACCCAAACAACTATTTTCCACTACATATCTAAAAACTTGTGGTCCTGCATACTGTTCTATTTCTTGAGATACTGAAGGGGAAAGACCTGCCATCCTTTTAAAGATATCCCTAGAGAACAGAATGCAAATATATTGAAATACACTTACATTACCAAAACTACCAATTTCATTCCATAATCCTAAGCTTCTCATTTCCGTTTCCTGTAATTTGTATCGCTCTATTCTTGACCTCAAAAAGCATGACCATATTCAAAGCAGAGAGACTTATGAGCAGCATGATGACAACAATGTCTGCAAAGCAAGACTGAGGCATTACGAAAATGCAGGGTGCAAATGAAAAAGTTCTAAAAGGCAAAAACGCAAAAGAACTAGGAGGAAAGATTTGACCTCAGAACAAGAGCCTGAACAAGGACGGACTTGTTAAGTATTGTACCAAGTTAGATTTCTATCAAAATCGATATTCTTAGGTCCAGGTTATGGCTGGTTTTGTTGAAATGTATCCAAGTGTATATAAGAAAATCTGGAAATCTTAGTTTGAAAAAGCCCGCGTGAGGCACGCCTAGGCACGCCTCAGTGTGAGGTGACCAGATCAGCTCCTCGGAAGGAATAAGGTGTGCCTCAAGGATGCAAGGCTATATCTTCCCCCTTTTTCTTCTGTTTCTTAGCCTTATCTTTGCCTTTTTTCTTCTTTTCTGTCCTTGGGAGCTAAAAGGTGAGCTATGCTTGTACAGTAAGTGTGTGCATTGGTGAATTATGATCATAAGATAACATATTGTAAGATTATTTGCAGTGTTAGTTGTTATATTCACATCTAATCACCTTTTTAATACATTTATGTAAATTGTTTCCGCATAATAATGTGAAAGGCTTCTAAACTTTTTTTTGCATTGAAGCGCGCCTCGAATCCATCATGCGTGCGGCTTTGCCTCGCCCTTTGCCACTTGCGTTTTAGGACCCTATGCGCCTCAATGCGCCTTGCGCCTTTTAAAACTAAGCTGGAAATACAACCATCGATTAAAGGGTGTTTAAAAGATATGTCTCTTGGGGGAAAAAATATTTGGATACGCATGATATAACCACAACCACCATTTAACCTATGAATACCCCCTATTTACTCACCATTTAGATAAGGGTGACATGTAATGGAAAGGAAAACAACTCCTTTTGAAAGGTTATGGCAGTGAAAAATCTATATGTTGCCCCCACATTTTCTACAATCCATGGGGTACACTGTACACCAATGGCTTGATAGTATAAGTGCAAATGGCAGCAAGTACAAAGGTTCCATTTAATGACATAGCCAGGAATCAAACTAAGGGGTGTTGGGATTAAAAATACACATAATATAAACCTTAGCATAAGTTCTTAAAATGAAGTACATAGCTAATACACATAATATAAACTTGGGTTCATGTTTTTTAGTAAATAACTAAATCCACCAATTATTTAACATAAACAAGCATGAATATGACTATCAAGATAATACCTTACAAATCAAATCTCACACTACAATTCACATTTCGTTATCGTTTGGTTGATTATCCTAGGTTATGCCATTTGGATTCTTTCACCCCTGGCCTTACCAATCCCTTTGCAACCGCTTTAATTAACAGACTCAATTGAACACGTCATATATACAAGAGAAACACTATGCCCACTGCCCAGCCTTCCTGTCTCTTCCAACACAACACAATGTATCATCCCTAGAAAGAGTTTCACTTAACAACACCACCCCCCCCCCCAAAAAAAACACCCTAAGCTTTACACAAGCTATCCATACATTATCATAAAAAAGGGGGAAATCTAGAGACAAATTAGATAGCTAAGAATATATGCAATTTGGAATAGCTACAAGCAAAATTAGGGTTTCATAGAGCAAACAAGCAGCAACCAACAAATTACCCCAACTGTAAGTCCCCGGTCAAGAAGGCAAAACCCTAATTTCTTAGTTCATGAGCAGATCACTAATTAACCACTCATTTGATACGAATTTAACTAAAATTAGTAAATTAAACAAAAGTATTTACGAAAAGAACATAAATATAAACTAAAATTGGGGATTTACCGCCAATTTCAAATTAGAATGATTGGATGAAGGAAGGAAGCATGCCGGCGACCAAGCGGCTTGCCAGCGGGTAAACCGGCAAAGGCGGCGGCGAGCAGTCACTGCGACGGAGAGAGAAAGCGTGAAGGAACAGACCGCAGAGTGCAGCGAGTCGAGCGCGGGACACAGAAAGGAAGCCAGTATTGTGCGGAAAGTGTCAGTGGCCAGTGTGTTATTTGTTTTTTTTTTTAAAAAAAAAACCAAAACTGTGACTCCCTGGATTCGACCACGCGCACTTACACTGGCAAGAACAGAGAATAGTTATAGACTTGCTCAGGTGCCAGACAATCGCATGGATTCTTTCAGGCCCCACTATACTACTAGTTGGTTCAATCAGTTTGTCTTGAAAGTACGAGCACAGTTGGTGTAGAAGGCTAGAAGCACATGTTTGGGTCAGATTGGGTCGGGCCAATGTGTTGACCTAACATAAAGTCGGTTGAAAAAGAAAGTTTTCTATAGTTGGTTGGTAGAATTTTTAGAATATGGTCTCTAGATACATAAATTCAAATTTAAATTTGAACACGCTTTCTCTTAAAATTTCACTTAAGTCATGGTTCTCTAAAGTGGTTGTGGTCCTCTGGTATCTTGTCGTTGTTGTACTGCAATTTTACATTTGACTAATCATAATATGATCCACCTGTTGAATAATCTTATGTTGTTCCCTAAGCAATTTGGTTGTAGTGTTCGTGAGAAAAATGTCAAATCCAACTTTCACATAACCAAATAAAGGGCAGCTAAAGCAAATGTTGAGCCATAAATTTTGCATCGTTTTATTAATTACTTTGATTATATTTTACACATTATTGAATCTAATTTACGTTATTTTCATATATTTTCAGGTTAGGCATTGTTTTAATAAAGAGGAGAAGACGAGTCGTTGAGGCTCGGGTTTTACATGCTTGGACAGAAGACGGTCCAAAAATGATAATTATGAAAATATTGTTAGGGCTAGGATTGCAAGAGTTGGAATAAAGTTAGAAGTCGTGGGAGAGAAGAAGTCTAGAGAAGAAAGAAGAAGGAAGCTTACAATCACACTCCCATCCAACCTCATGCCTCATTATAATTATCTTTCCATCAAACTCTAAACCTCCACACATCATCTCCCACACAAATATCACAAACCCTAGTTACTAACCCTAATCACACCTCTCCTTTCCTCCCTATATATATATCATCATCACCATCACCATCAGGATCCACATCTCCATACACTCCACGCCACCACCCCTCCCCTCACAATCTCACCACGGCTAACTCTCCATCACCTCTTGATCACCATCCTTCATCGTCTCATCATCATCATCTTCCCATCATCACACCATCTTAATTCCCACCCTCACGGCAACTTCCTCCTCTTCACCAAGTAGCCTCTTTTATTATATTTTTTTTCCTTTTTTTGTTCTTACTTTAATTTGTTTTTGTGTTGTTAGTTAATTATTAAACATGAATCATTTGGTTAATTGTGATGTTACTTTTAATATGAGTGAGTATTTTTTTTATGCTTAGTATAATCTTCTTGAAACCATGCTAAATTAATTATTTTGAAACAAGTTTTATACTTTAATGCCTAGTTGATTTCTATTAATGATTCTTTAGCGATTAGCGTTTATAGTTTATGAAATTTGTATTTAATCGATTAGAATGCATGCTAGTTGAATAAATACAATTTCGATTGATAGTTTAGAAGACTATAACACGTAAAAGTTATAGTTTTTTAAGGCTTAGGTATCACCTTAATTAATTATAGATGGCTCAAACCCATCTCTTTTAATTAGGTAATCGCTTTAGATCTTTATTAAATCGATTTGATGGTAAATTGGTTACAAAGTGTTAAATGATATTTTTCTAATTCTTAATACTCTAGTTTGGTTAAATTTTTGCACTGGTGTAAAGATTATCAAATTAGTAGGATTTATATTAGGGCTGGACCTAAGTAAACTAGAATCTAAGGGAAAACGGGGAAGAACCGCTGGTGGATGTCTTCTACAGTTTAACTCATGAATAAAATTAACTTGTGTGTTGATGATAAATATTAATTTGCATGGTGGATTGAGATTATACTAAGTATCCTTGATAAATTTGACAACTTTGATAATTATTTGTTGCTTAGAGTTAATTTGATTAGTTTGTTAATTTTTGTTCTATTATTATTAGCTTCAATATAATTTCAATCGACCCCCCCAAAATTATAGTCTTTTAGGAGTGTCTAGGTAATTTTAGATAGTTTAGATTTCGATTTTTTTACAGTGGTTATAATTTTAGATTGATTTATATTCAGTTTTAGTATTTCATTACCGGTTTGTTAGAAATTAGACTAAAGATAGTTATTTTTGTTCTTTTTTGATTTCTATCAGTTCCTAGGGTTTATTTAGCGTCCTAGTCTGCCCATATTTAATTTCGTAATTTTTGGAAGTTATTTGATAACTTTTCAGAATTATTTTGTGAAATTGATATGTGCAGGTTTTTAGGTTATTAATTCTGGAAATTTTGATTCTAATTGTTAATTCACTATTATTGGGTATTGTGGAGTCCAGAAAATTGTGTCCTAGAATTAGGTTAATTTTATTAATTATTTTCGTATTTATATTTATGCAGATTATTTTATTTCTGATTTCAGATCTAATATTCTGCATTGATATTCTGTGCTAATTTTCTGATCTGATTTTTCTGAAATAAATTAGATAAAATTTAGGATTTATAAGCTTATATACCTAAAGAATAATATTGTAGGTTACTGTTTGATATTTTTAATATTTATTTTCTTACTATTATTTGCTGTTATTGATTTTTAATTAGAATTTCAGTTACTATTCTGTTTTTATTTTTCTAAATTATTTAGGAAATATTTTTACTGTTTTATTTCCAGAATATGATTTAGAATATTTAGGAGCATCATTGGGTATTTTTCTAGATTTTTATTCATTAGATTTTAATTATTTTATATTAGACTTAATAAATTGGATTAGTAAAATCATTTAGGATTAAGCTAGCCTTTTTACAACAATCTTTCCTCGTGGATCAATCTCTACTTTCCTATGCTCTAAAAAGTATTTAATAACCGAAGTAGTAGTTAAATTTGTAGTTCTCGACTAGCTTTACAGCAAGCCCTAAAATTTCCTTAATGTTTATGCTCAATCTAATTTCTTAGATCATGGTTTATTTCCCGTTAATGCTATAGATCATTCTACATTTTTCTTTATTACCCAAAACAACAGCATTAATTAGGAAAATTGATGCAGGACAAGAAAGGAAGAAGAAAAGACAAATCTCAGAGATAGGGATATGTTCTCATATTTAGGATATTAGAGTATAAATCTTATTTCTAGGTCTTCAATCATTAGCTCAAGCTTTTGTTAAATTGGTTCTTCAACATGGTATCAGAGGCTCTTTTGAGCAAAAAGTCCCATATTCTGTTAGATTTACTCACACAAGGACACAAGATGGGGGTGAATTGTGTCTACTAGTTTTTTTGGGTTTTCTCAAAACACTCGTCAGAACTGTTTGGAATGCGTATTTGCAGTAAAGCATAAACAAGTATAATTGCTGAAACAGTAAAAGAGACACAATATTTTTACGTGAAAAACCACCTCTGGCCCAACTGATGTGTAAAAACCACGACCTACCACTGTAGGATTTCAACAACACTTTCACTAAACGGACCGAATTCGTTACACACGTAACGCACGTAACTAGTCTACCCCGAGACTCTAGTTACACGGACACCACGTCCAACATCTCCAAAGAGACCATGTCCAATGACTTGGACAACACGGACAACACGTCCAACGTCTCCTAAGACTTGGACAATTTCTTGATTCAATGATGAAAAAAGAAATAACAAGACATCTTACTTGAATGCTTCTAGACAAGCTGAATGTAAGGTACAATATAATCCCTATTATGCCAATATGAAAGACTCGATTTAGCACTCTCTTTGAAGGTTTTTCTTACAGAAAATTATGACTCTCAAAGATAATTTTTGCACTTGGAAAACCCTTGAAAAACCTTAAGAAAGAATGAAGGAGAGAGCCACTTAAATAGCGGGATGTGTGCTTGCCGTGCAAGAAGGCACTCTCCCATATCTTTCCACAATCTTAGCCATTCCCTAAAACTAGGAGTTATCAAACCTCTTTGAAAGATATGCTTAAATATTTGGAAAATCTTTGGAAGATAGGATCAAATCTTTGAAAAATATTCTTCCTTAAGAGATAAGATTAAATCTCTTAATCAAGGAAGGAAATTGTTTTAGACTTAACTAACTTAAATTACTCCCATTTATTTCCCGAAAATTGTTAGTAAAAAATATTCTAAAATCTTGAAATTCATTTTTTGTCTTTGACGTTAGAACACCGCAGACCTGACTTCTCAGAACTGTTATGAGACAGTGTTCTGAAGTACTTAAAAACATTTCAAAGCAAACGCTAAGTCAAGACCTTATAATTGGCATACTAACAAGAATCTAAAAAATAAAACCAATACTAAGCCTAAGACTCTTGTTATCAGCTGAACTTCTTGTACATGATTTTGATGTTCCATGCGATGCTCCATGCTCTGTGCTCAGAACTGTTTTGAGGCAATGTTCTCAGACTTTTGTTCTCAGCTGGGCTCCTTGTGCATGCATCACCTTTGATGTTCCACGCTCATTCGAACCGCTCCAAGTATTTTCGGATCCTGTCTCAACACACAACTCAAGCACAACATATTGGCTGGTCCATTTGCATTGTTATCATCAAAACCTTACACATTAATTTGGTCAACATATTCGAATCTCAACAGTTCCAAAATTGATCTATCACGCAAAATTAGAAAAGCCTTTGTGGCATCCGCTCTTCAAGTCCAAAGCATGTAGGTGTGAGTGGGCGTATTCAAGCATAAATCTTATTCATGGGCCTTCAACCATTCCTTAAGCTCTTAGTTGAGTTGGCTTTTGAACAAGTGGCACTTTTACATGTTGAATTGTTATTTTCGCTTTGACGAGAAAAAGAAGCACCAATTATTGTCACATGCAATGTCATAGTAACCCTTAAATGTTCAGTTGTATGAGTGCAATATCAATGCCGTCATTCTTATTTAGGCTTCTGCTTTTACCTAGGCGCTTAATGGGAAGGATTCTATAGCCACCTACTATCCCTTCATGTACGATCCCCTGACTTACAATGCAGAGTGCGATCAGGGAAAAACTTTGAAAAGCATCATCTAAAACTAAAGTATCTAAAAGTCAAAAATGGAGAAAATCTACATTGACTAGCTTGCTTGATACTGTCAAAATTTATCATAGACACAACAATGTTTCGTTGACATTTATGCATAGAATTTATTCAAAATATGTTGCTCTGAGACATGATCTAAAAAGTCCTTACAGCACCACAGAGGATGATTAGACTACTGGGTAATTTTATCAAACTATAACTAGGAAACCAGCAAACACTACTACCCAAAGACATGCAAGAGGTGCCTGGGTGATCTATCTTCCTATGGTTGCTAGAATACGTTCTAGCCTAAACTATGAGTCAAGTAGCTAAAATGACTAGTTTCTAGATTTTTCAGTAACGACAAACCATAGAATGAATGCAGCTGGATCAATTGAGAAGATGAGATGGTTCAAAGGAATACCCTCAAACTAAAGTAACACTCCCACAATCCAGGGAATTTGCCATTGCACTCATCAGATAAGGTACCTGGTTGATTACATTCACACTGAAAATAAGAGATCAGATAGGCATGTGTGTGCAAGTGTTAGACATGAACTTTTTCAAGTGTGAGTTTTCTATTAGTTCGTCCAATAAGTTTGTCTGGAAGACACGGGGAATATTGGTTAAGAAGTTTCAGTCTAGGTCAGACTGGATAGCTAGAATTCAAGATAATTGATATTTAAGGTCCCAGTCTAACATGGTCGCAGGTCATTTGTTCTCTCCCATATTAGTCAAGGTATCATATCATCATAGCAATAAATGGAGTTAACAGGGTAAATACAAAAGCATAAGATGTAGTTGAAATAATCGTAGAATTCGCTATGGTAAAAGTACTTACGTTGCACAGAAGAAGAAACTGTTAGATAGTTTGGTCAAAAACTCAAAATATATGAAGAACCATCACAGGGCAACAAGGTAATAGGCTCAAACTAAATGGCACTAGGGAAATTCATCTGGCAGACACTACTCTAATGCATGCCATGTTATGTCATGACTCATTGAGGTGAAAAAGTAAACATCATGACTGAACGCATCACTTTTCACCTGTGATAAAAAAAAAGCATATTCTAAAGAGAGAAAAGCAACAAGGGAGGCGGTAATAGGATGGAGGGCGCCTGGTGGTGGAATGAAGAGGTAAAGGAGAAAGTCAAGGCAAAAAAAGCGGCTTATGCGGAGTTCTTAAGCAGCAGTTCGGAGGACGAGATGGAGCAAAAGAAGATTGGATACAAGGCGGCCAAGAAGGTAGCCAGCAAGGCGGTGGCAATAGCAAAGAGTCAGGCGTTTGATAGACTGTACTATAGATTGGGGACGAAGGAAGGGGAGAATGAGGTTTTTAAATTGGCGAGGGCGAGGGAAAGGAAGACTAGGAATTTGGGGGTGGTAAGGTATATCAGGGACGAAGAGGGTAAGGTGTTGACTGAGGATGCCGACATTAAGGAGAGATAGCAAAGGTTCTTTGCTAAACTCCTCAATGGGGAAGGGGGGGAGACGACTGTAGTAAGGGTGGAGGGTGTAGCGATCAGCGTGCGGGCGACTTGATCACAAAGGAGGAGATTAGGGAGGCCTTGAAGAAGATGACGAATGGGAAGGCTGTAGGCCCGGACCAGATACCAGTGAAAGTTTGGAAGTTTATGGGGGAAGTGGGTCTAGGGTGGCTCACGGAGCTTTTCAATGTGATTTTCAGAACCGCTAAGATGCCCAGAGAGTGGAGGGCCAGCACAGTCATCCCGCTGTACGAAAACAAATGGGATATCCAAGATTGTAATAACTTAGGGGCATCAAGCTGCTCAGCCACACTATGAAGTTGTAGGAGAGGGTGATTGGGAGAAGACTGCGAGAGAAAGTCGCGATTTCAGAGAACCAATTTGGTTTCATGCCAAACAGATCGACTACTGAGGCGATCTACCTCCTCAGAAGGCTCATGGACTTGTTCAGGGACAGAAAGGTGGATCTCCATATGGTGTTCATTGACTTGGAGAAAGCGTACGATAAAGTTCCAAGGGAGGTATTTGGAAGAGAAAAGGGTGTCACCCGGGTACATTCGTATAATCAAGGATATATACGAGGGAGGGCGGACGAGGGTTAGGACTCCGGGAGGGGTCTCAGATGACTTTGCTGTTAGTTTGGGCCTGCATCAGGGCTCCGCCTTAAGACCGTTTCTTTTCATTTTAGTTTTGGATGAACTCACTAGAGGAATCCAGGACGAGGTGCCTTGGTGCACGTTATTCGCAGACGACATAGTTCTTATCGATGTGACCAGGCAGGGGGTGAATGACGGGTTGGAGAGTTGGAGGCATATGCTGGAGGCTAGGGGCTTTTGGTTGAGTAGATCGAAAACAGAATACCTTCACTGTTGTTTCTGCGGAAGGATGGAAGAGGGGGGAGAAATTGTACTTGATGGAAGGGCAATACGGAAGGTCGCTAAATTTAAGTATTTGGGCTCGATCATCCAGCAGAATGGGGACATTGACGAGGATATTAGCCAGCGGATTCGAGTGGGCTGACAAAAGTGGAAGTCAGCGTCAAGGGTGCTGTGTGACAAGAGAGTGCTCATGGGATTGAAAGGCAAAGTCTATCGGATGGTAGTTAGACCGGATGTTCTTTATGGATCGGAGTGTTGGCCTCTAAAAAAGACGCAGGTCCAAAGGTTGATGGTAGCAGATATACGAATGGTCAGGTGGATGTGTGGTTTTACGAGATTGGACAGGATTAGGAATAGAGTAATCAGGGGCTTAGCTGAAGTGACCCCCATAGAAGAGAAGATGAGATCATCGAGGCTCCAATGGTTCGGCCACGTGAGGAGAAGAAGTGTGGCCACCCCAGTGCGAAGGTGTGAGATGATCAACCCCCCGGGGGTAAGAAAGGGAGGGGTAGACCGAAGAAGAGCCTAGAAGAAGTGGTTAGAGAGGACCTGAGAGTTGTCGGTCTAACGAAGGACATGGCGCAGGATAGGAGGCTGTGGCGGGACAGGATTACGGTCTCTGATCGTAGAGGACCGGCTTCGTAGGTGGCAGTAGCTTAGGCGGTGGGGGGCAGGTAGGGTTTTGGTGTGTTTGTCTGCAGGTCGTGCTTTTCTGGGATGGGACGGCACCACGCGCCCCCTGATTTGTTGAGGTATGTCTCCGCTCCCTCTTTATTTGCTTTCCGGAACCTTTTCTCTTCCTCTTCCTCTTACTCGATAAATGGTTTTGCAATCGTTTTCTCTATAAACCTTTTTCACAAAACTGTTTTTGTGGGTCTTATGGAACCAACCTCTCTATGGGTAGAACAAATACCAGTAGAGGTAAGGTTGTCTACAGCTGGATCTTCCCAGACCCCGCGAAAGCGGGACCCACTTTGGGAGGTTGTTGTTGTTGTTGTTGTTGTAGAGAGAGAAAAGCATGAGAGATGGTCTCTGGTCCCTTTCCTTGGCCCTGAATTCTAGACTCTCTCTCACTGCCCTCTACGTATCCCCAGCCCAGCTCTACATTTACCATACCCTTTCCATGAAGAAACCACCAGATCCTGATGGTTCTTTCTGCTATTCTCACTCGTCCTGCTTCTCTTTGGTCTGCTACTGTTCTTCTGCTCCTATTTCACGTAAGCATGGAGAGAGAGACGGTGCTTCCACCGATTCTTCTTCTTCCTCAGATTCGGACCTAGAAGCTCAAGCTGCCCCTGATTCTGAGGCTGAATCTCATCCTCAACCCAACCCAGAAGCGTCAAAGTCGAACTGAAGGGGGGAAAGATCCGTCCATTTTACTGTCAAATTTGCCTTCCTTTGCCACTAGTCGGATTCGGGTCAGCCCTGAGCTTTCCCAACAGAGCTACTCTGATGGACCTCAAGTAAGTATTTTGTTCTCTGAGTACTTAGTTTGTTTGCTATCCTTTGAGCTTGCAAGGTTCCGTCCTTGTATCTGCAGCCTTTGATTCATGTCTTTGCTAACTCCCTTTGGGTACCTAGATATTCAATTGACAACTAAATGTTTGATAATTACGCACGATCTTGCCTGTTTGGGTCTACTTTGCACTAGTTTTCTCTTTGTCAAACCACTGCTGAAAGTTTCTAACCAATTTACGGTGAGTTGGTTTCGATTTGTGATTTCAATGTGTTGGATGTATGTGAATCGGTGGCTTCGAGGCTTCTCTTTTTGTGAATCTGTTGTCACAGCTTTGTTTGGGAATTTTGTTCTACATGATTGGGGTTTGAATATTTATATGAATTACGCATTTGAACTCTGGGTTGAGGCTTTTACTGTGTTCAAAAATTTTGCCTCAGCCCTGGGTTTTCACCGGCTACCTTCGCACGGCTACAGAACCATGGAGCTAGCACATGGGGCTGGACAGAATTTCAGGGATTTTATTCGAATGAAGACCTTCTTATTTCACTGCATAAGGATTGTACCTAACCCAGGAGGGCTCATGACTAAACTAAGAGCACGCCAAGGAGGCCCTGTGCGAGATGGCATTGTCAAAGTGATGATCCTTTTTTATTTGTTGCAAATATATGGTTGTATTGTGGATTGGCGTCCTGTTCGAAGTAGACTCTATGCGGTATCTATATTGTTTACTTTGTTGTGGGTGTCCTTGAAAAATTTATTTGCTTTGCATGCATTGGTGAGAGGAACAAAGCAATTATGCTTTTTCCCAAGACCATATTTCCGACCGATCAATTGGATCAACCGAACTCTATTATGTGTGCTCTTAAGCACTAGTCACTACGCATGATTGTATCCTTCACGGTTGCCCAGTGGGGCTGAAAATTTTGTCATGAGCGTTACTCGGACTTCTTCTGCTCTACTTGCTTGTAGTCATTTCCACGCAAGTACTAGGACCATGAGTCCCTTTGTAAGTCACCAAGCGCAGAACCCCTCATTGAACTTAAGTCTTATCATCCTTCTCGTTTAATGAAAATTATTGTATGGAATGTTCAAGGAGCTAAAAAGGCTCGGCTTCAACCCGAGATTGGGTTCATTAATCGAACAATTAACCCTGATATACTGATCTTAACTGAGACCATGGTCAATGAACAAAATACTCAGCGTATTATCCAAACTCTAGGATACCGTCACTTTGATTTCGTTTTACCTCATAATCATACTGGGGGTATATGGCTTTTGTGGAAAGATGATAATGTTGTTGTCAATGTCCTCGCTAAGGATCATCGTGTCGTTCATTGTTCAATCCTTGAAAAAGGAACGAATAAATAGTGTATTGTCACCGCAGTTTATGCACCGGCTCAAACTCACAAAAAAATGACTTTTGGAATCATCTAATGAGCCTCAACGACATTTTTCATCTTCCATGGTGTGTTTTAGGCGATTTTAACGAAATGCTACATGTCTCTGAAAAAATTGGGGTTGTACCGTTGAGTGCCTCCAATTTGTACAGGCTTAACAACTTCTTGTCCACTTGTTAAGCACATGACGCTAATGTTCAAGGGAGGGATTTTACATGGAAAAAATTTATATATGGACAGCTCATTTATGAAAAACTTGATAGAGCCATTCTTTAGGAGGACTGTCTCCAACTGTTTCCGAATTATTGTGTGACCAATGGCCTGTTCACCTGTTCGGACCATTCTTATGTCTGTCTTGATACTGAGCCAATTCACCCGCCCAGGAAGGGTACCAATTTCCGATATCAACATTCTTGGGCCCAATATCAGGAGATGCATTTTATCGTGAAAAGAAATGGAAATTATCTGTTCTTGGCACGTCCATGTATCGGCTCGCCCACAAATTGAAAAAGGTTAAACTTGAACTTAAATCGTGGAGTAAAAGTACATTTGGCAACTTTAAGCATAAACTTCAACGTAATGCTGATAAGTTGCTTCATGTTCAACAGAAACTTGTCGTTCAACCTCTTAACGCTCAGCTAAATAACTGGCATTATAGGCTTATTAAGCAGTGTGAGAAAATGCATTTATTTAATCAAAAGTATTGGGACACGTTAGCACGCAAAGATTGGTTAGTTAATTTTGATCGGAATACCCGTTATTTCCATCAAACCACGAAAGACAGAAAGTCACGCTCTGCAATTATTAGAATTAAAGACTCCTCCAAGGTTTGGGTTGACGACCCTGTGCAACTTCAACATGTATTTGTTAATGACTTTAAGTTATGATTCAAATCTGCACAAGGCTCCTCTCCCATCAGGGTGGACCTCCCTACTCATGTATCGGAGGTAGAGAATAAAAACTTAATTAAACCTGTTGAAGATTTTGAGATCAAAGAGACCGTATTTCAAATGGATAAATTCAAAGCACTTGGTTCTGATGGCTTTGGAGCAGCATTCTTTCAAGATCATTGGCCGACTATCCAGATGGATGTATGTTCGGCAGTCAAGTCATTCTTTCAAGATGGAAAACTCTTAAAGCAACTTAATCACACGTTAATAGCGTTGATTCCTAAAGTGGCTAACCCAGCCACGATAGCGCAATTTCGACCGATTAGCTTGTGTACTACGATCTATAAGATCATCACCAAAATTCTAGTTAATCGCATGCGACCGTTACTATTGAACCTCATTGATCCTACCCAAAGTGCCTTTGTGCCAAATCGTTCGATTCATGACAACATTCTACGAGCCTATGAGGTCATCGACAAATTCAACAATATGAAAGGAAAGAAATCATGGGTAGCCCTCAAACTTGATATGGAAAAGGCTTATGACCGAGTTGAGTGGAATTTTATATTTGAAAGCCTGCACAAGCTAGGTTTCCATGACCAATGGATTAACTGGATCAAACAATGCGTGACAACGGTGTCCTATTCGGTTATTGTGAATGACAAGGTCTCCAGTTTTTTTTCCCTACTAGGGGATTGAGGCAGGGGGACCCGTTATCACTGTATCTTTTCTTATTTGTATGGAAGTATTGACAAGGCTACTTCGCCAGGAAGCTTTTACGGGCAAAAGTGGACTTGGGGTCAAAATTGCACCATGTGCAACTAAACTACCATGTCTTTTATTTGCAGATGACAACCTTCTTTTCTGTCAAACAAATCTTGAGACATGTCAGAAGCTTAGCGAGATTCTCGCTTCTTTCTGTAGCAATTCATGCCAACTTATTAACTTTCAGAAATCCGCTCTTTTGTTCTCAAAAAATGCTACCTCCCAAACTAGACGAATTGTTTCCTCTATCTTTAATATAAAGCATCACGATAGTTTAGGTAAGTACTTGGGCTGTCCCGTTTTAAAAGGACGGCCAAAGACTGATACGTTTGTTGATCTAGTCAACAAAACGGCCGCCAAGCTTCAAACGTGGCAATCTAGGAATGTTTCTAAGGCAGGCCGAGTAGCACTAATTCAGACAACTCTTGAAACCATGGCTGCACATACCATGCAGTGTTTCCAGTTACCGTCTTCAACTAGCAGGAAAATTGACTAGATTAGTCGTAACTTTTTCTAGCAGAAATCCGACACACACAAAGGGCTACCAATGGTAGCTTGGGATAAAGTATGTAGGCCAAAATATTTGGGAGGCCTTGGACTTAGAAAGACGGCGGCAGTTAAAAGTGCATTTTTGAGTAAGCTAACTTGGAAACTTTTTCATCAAGATTGTCTCTGGACAGAACAAATGGTGGCCAAATATCCTATCGACGAAACTTTCTTTACAGCTAAGCCCCATCCTACTCACTCGTGGGCATGGAAGTATATCATGCGGAACCGGCACCAATTCCGTAAAGGACTACGGTGGGCAGTTGGTGATGGTACTAACGTCAATTTCTGGTTGGACAACTGGTGTGATAACTGCTGTCTTACAGACCTTATGGGCTTTTCAGATACCACTGCCATTGACACGTCCCTTAAAGTTTCGCACTTTATTTTTCCAAATAAGAACTAGGATTTAGCTAATCTACAGCAATTGGTTAACTCACATTGCCTTCAGACAATTTTGGCAATACCAATTCCGTCTAACCCCATCCCTGATTCCATCTGTTGGGGCCTTTCTGGTAGTGGTGATTTTTCCACAAAGGCCCATGGCCTCAATTTGCGAGAATCATCATCATGGGAATTCAGCTGGATTTGGAAACTTGACATTATGCCTAAATTAAAAATCTTCCTATGGTAATTATGTCATGCATCATTACCCACCCGGGGTAACTTGTTGGCTAGGGGATTGGATATTGATCCTCTCTGCTCTCATTGTAATACTACAATAGAGAACGATGAGCATCTCTTTCTACGGTGCCCCAATGCCCAAGTGATATGGCAATTAGCACATGATCATAACTGGGTCACAGTCGACGCCACTACCCGGTATCCCTTAACACTACCGAACTGGCTGTCTGTTATTAAGCAGTCTGTAGGTACCACTAAACTGGATAAAATTGTCGCACTTCTCTGGAGTATTTGAAAAACTCGGAATAACATAATTTTCCATAATGAATCTGCTAGTCCGAACATAACCCTTCTCCGAGCAAAGCGTGCAACTGCAGAATGGCGTATAAGACACAAATTTTCAACCACACTTTTTCCACTCTCATCACCTACCCCAAACCACAGCCATAAGAAGACCAGGTGGATCTCTTGGACAAAGTCTAATGGAGGATTTGTCAAACTCAACTTCGACGGATCCAAGAGTTCGTAGGGAGCAGCAGGTGGATTCATCATCCGTGATTGGAAAGGAGGCTTCATCCAAGCGGTAGCATTTCACTTAGGAGCAGCCTCAGTCCTAGTCACCGAAGCCACTGCAATGCGCAATGGGATTCAAGCGGCTGCACAAGCAGGATTCTCACACATTCAAATAAAAGGAAATAATAGTATCCTTATCCACGCAGTACAAGGGAAAACTCATACTCCCTAGGAAATTCAAGTGCTAGTTCACGATATTACTATTTTTTTAACTAAGTTTACCAATGTAAAAATCAGCCACATTTTTAGGGAGGGAAATAGGACAGCCGACTGGCTGGCTAAATTTGGGTTAACTATTCATTTTACGATTGTATGGTCTATGGTTCCTCATAGGGACCTCTGTTGTATCCTTTAGGCAGATAATTTAGGACGAGCTCTTGAGAAAAGGGCGTCCTAAACTGTTTTTCTAACCTTTCTTACCAAAAAAAAAAAAATTACTTTTCACCTTAAATTGACTCAAAATCATATGCCTTTGTTGGAAGTTCAAGTTGCAGTACCTAATCATTAATCAGGCCCCCCTACTGGGGATGAAGAAATAATTTAACTATTGCATACACCATCTTTAGAAGATCACCTTCTATACTAGAACTTGGAGCCAGATGGTAGATAAGTACCAGTTGCATCAGTTTACAAAATGAGGTGATGATTCCCAGCAGACAATTTGGCACAGGGCTTTTTTGCAGCATCTGACTTTGAAAACTTACCACGGTATAGCTTGAATCAGGGAGACAGGGACATAATAATCAAGCACTGCGTGTGCCTTCCACTCACCTATTATATCGAGCTTGTATCAGCCAAAGTTCACTAACAACTTGTATCATATTTGGTCTCTCCTTCCCTTTCTTTGCAACACATTTCGATGCAAGCTGTGCGACCTGTTCAATCTCTTCCATACCTTCTTGGTCTGAGGCCTCAATATCTATCATCTCCATTATACTTTTTTCTCAAAGCTGAAACAAAAACATCAACCAAGTCTATCCCAGCTCTAGCCAGCATATTGCGTTGGCTTCCAGTTAATAGTTCCAACACCAAAACCCCAAAGCTATACACATCACACTTATCTGTCACCTCAAGGGTCTCTGAATACTCAGGATCAATGTATCCGGGAGTTCCTCGAACTGGCCATCTTTGGGGTGCCTCCCCTGGAGTGATGGACACTGAGTGTTCAAAATTTGATAATTTGGCATGGAATGAATCATCTAGAAGTATATTGAAAGACTGGACATCCCTGTATACAACTGGCTTCGACATAGCATTATGCATATAAGAGAGGGCATATGACACATCAGGTGCAACCTTCAAACGATCAACCCCCTTCAACCTCCTTGTAAATGCAGCACTAACATGTAGATGTTTAAAGAGGGTCGATTTGGGAAGAATTCATAAACAAGTATTGGTATACAGGTCTCAAGGCAGCATCCGTAGAGTTTTACCACACTGTTGTGATTCATCACTACTCTGGTTGATGCTTCTGTCAAGAAGATATGTATCAGTTCAGGCTTTGGCTTGAGGTTTAGAGGGACCCTGATGGCTACATGTAGCTCCTTCAATATCCCTTGGTAGACGTTGCCAACGACAGCACCAAGAATGAGATCAGGATCAAAGCAGTTGGTTGCTTTCTCAATTGTCTTTGATTGAGAAAATTTTTAGCTGCCTTGAACCAATGTCTTGTCCTCAGCTCAGAGCAATTTGTTCTTCCAGCAAAATGCCCCCATTTCTAATGAAATATTCTTCTTTGGCTTCAAACTTGCCCCCATTTCTAATGAAATATTCTTGTTTGGCTTCAAACTTTAACCCTTCCTCTTTCTTTTGCGTGTTTGTCAAGACTTCAACCGTCTCAGCATTAGCAGAAAGTAGCAAACTGGATGCCTTCACATAATGCTACCGAAAATGCTAGATGAACGGACAACTTTACTCCTTTACTTCATATGTAATATGTTGTCATCTGATCAAGGTTGAAAACTAACGACGAAAAATGGCCCTAGTTATTATCTCCGGAAATGACTGGAGGCGATCCTATGAATCAAACTACAAAATGATGTCCTACATAACACAACAAAACTACTACAATACAATAATGCTAAAAATATGGGGAAAAGGGCATTACCAAGCCAGTCAACTGGGTCAACCTTACCCCTAATGTATACTGTTCCGTTGACTTGAGTTATCACATTTGTCTAGTAGCAACTAGGGCATATTTTGACTGGAGAAAAAGGCTCTCCTACGTCCAGCTGTATCTAATGCTATTCTTTCACATTCTATATTCAAATGAATATTACAACCTCTCCTGTTTCAAGGTTTAACTCTGATCTCATAGTTTCAACCCTTCACAAAACGAAATAGAAGTATCCCTACTCCAGCGGTATCACCATTGTGCTCAACCAGACGACATGCCTTGTTGATTGTAATAATAGAAAATAAGCTGGGTATGTATCCAAGTATTAGGCATGGTTTTTTTCGAGTTTGAGTCCACTATTGGCTGGTCTAATAATTCTGTCTTCAAAATATGAGCAATTTTGGCCAAGAAAACCACGTTCTTGTCAGATTGGGCTGGGCCAACCGGCTAACTCAAGTTTCGGTCAATTTGGATATCTAGGCTCTAGTCAAGTCTGGCTCCAACCCGAGTGGATCAAATTTAGGTATGGTGTTACTAGGTTTACTGGTGCATTATGGTATTAGCAGATGCTAGACGATATTGAAAGATGGAGATAATAGGCTCAATACAAAAAGATAGAACACAGTTGAAATGATGATTATATATGGTATTTATTTACGTTTTAGTCTTTACTTTGCAAGTGAAGAGTAAGAAACAGCAGACCAGCACATGGCCATAACTTACTAGCAACTTCAAGGGAATTCATCTGCCAGAGAACTTAAAACACATGGCATATCACATCTCCCTTGTTTATAAGATCAAGTTCTATTGTCTAATTGTCAATCAATCACTCTTACTGGAAATGGAACAACAATTTATCTACTGCTTACAAATATATCTTTGAACAATACCTTACATGGTAGAACTAGGATCGACATAGCAAATGTAAGGCAGTTCGATTAAATTGGAGTCCAGTTGGTGCTTCTATCCCAACACAAAGGATCCAGGGCTTTGCTGCATGCCAGCATCAGCCTTTCTAATCTCAGAACAATAGCACGAATCAACTCTGACTTGTCAATGTCATGCCTCGTGGCTTTAATCCACTTAGTTTCTCTCTTGACCTTGTATCAGCCAAAGCTCGCTAACGACTTCAACCATAGTCGGTCTCTCCATCCCTACCTCTGCCACACATTTCAGTGCAAGCTGCGTAAACTTTTGAATCTCATCCCTACTTCCCTGTTCCAAGATCTTCTCGTCTATCATATCCATTACACAATTCCTCTCCACAGCTGAAAGAACCGCATCAACCAAGTCTACCCCTTCCACAGCCATTACAGTGGGCTGCCTTCCAGTCATTAGCTCCAACATCAGAACCCCAAAGCTGTAGACATCGCACTTATCCGTCACCTCCTGGGTCTCTACGTACTGAGGATCAATGTATCCTGGAGCTCCTATAACAGGCCATCTTTGAGGTTTCTCCCCTGGAGTAATAGACACTGAGGAGCTAAAGTTTGCTAATTTGGCATGGAAGGAATCGTCCAACAGTACATTAAGTGATTGAACATCCCTGTGAACCAGTGGCTTTGACAAAGCATTATGCATGTACGATAGAGCATAGGCTACATCAGTTGCAACCCTCAAACGATAACCCCATTTGAGACTCTTGTTCAAAGCAATCCCACCATGCAGACATTGAAAAAGGCCTCCATTTGGCAAGAATTCATAGACCAGTATGGGAAGACATGGGTCGAGGCAACATCCATAGAGCTTTACCATGTTATTGTGATCCATCACCGATGCTGTTGAGGCTTCTGTAAAGAAAAGATCCAGTAGTTCAGGCGAAGGCACAAGATCCACAGGAGCTTTGATGGCAACCATACGGTCATCCACAACTCCTTTATAAAGAGTAGATCGAACCTTCCCAACGACGAGATCAGGGTCGAAGCAGTTTGTAGCCCTCTCAATGTCAGCGATTGAAAAAATCTTCAGCTGCCTTGATCCTAGGTCTTGACCTTGGCTTAGAGCAATTTGCTTTTGCAGCAAAATACCCCCATTTCGAATGAAATACTCCTCCTTGATTTCAAATTTCACCTGTTTCTTTTTCTTCTTGTTCTTCTTCATCAGGGCTTGTCCCATCCTGACTTGCCCTTTGGAAAAAAGCAGCTACTTGGATGTGTCTTCAATCTCTGCTCCCAGAAAGCCTGACAAACTGCTTTACCTGCTTGCTTCCTCTGCACCCGTTATGATATGGAATTCCTAGCTGTTGGTTGCCCCCTTTCTTGTTTCATCTTTCTGTATCTTGGTCTCTTCAGCCCATTCTTTGCAACACATGTCGACCCACCAAAAAATATCTAGTCAATCATCACTACAGGTTCTACAATGTGATTCCTAATGGAAAGAGATCAATACATGCGGAATTTGACCAAAACAGAAAGCCCTAAACCAAATATTAGACCACCCATATACTAGAAGGGATGGATCTCAAGATGGCTTACTGGAACACTGACTGCAGTGTCCGAGAGAGACAGGGAGGGAGAGACAGAGTCAAAGGTTCACCGGTTCACGCAGCCAAAATAAGCGTCTATAACAAGATAGATGTGGCGTGGTCAAGATAAAAACGAATGAATGGATTGCAATTAGATCTGTCAATTCAGACAGGCGGATAAAATACAGATTAAATATATTCGAGTTTGGATAAAATATGATTTAGGTGTATTTCAGGTTTGATAAAATACGGATCGGGTGTATTTCGGTTTTATGAGTTTCGTATCAACTCAACAAATTTAGAGCGTCTTTTCTGTGAGTTATTTTTCTTTTTTCAAAATCAAAAATTATGCATATTTATTACTAAAAATTTTCAGTATTTAATAAAAAAACATAATAATTGTAATTTCTCAAAAGAATACTTAAAATATTCAAACTTTTCATTATAATATATGAATATCTTGTATAGGCAGATAAAGAATCAAGCTCCACTTGGTATTGAGTAGATCGACTCGTACATTGAAAGAAGGTCAATAGTGGGTTGGCCATTTATGGGGCAGCCTATCTAGAGCAATTTAATGGGTTTTAGCAGTTTGACCACTAATAACCTATTTAATAATTTGATATTTTTATTAACTAACCTACGAATATCTAATCGGGTAAAGCTTTATTAATGAGCTGACCTCAATACGAATATGGCTAGCCGTTTTCCTACCATTAGCATCATAGTTCAAGACTAGTTAGAACGAAAACCAAATAAAATTGAATAAAAGAAGTACAAGATATTATCTTGCAATTATAACATCAAAAATTAAATTATTACAAATTAATTAATTTAAAAAATAATTAGACATATTTGTTTAGCTAAGTATATATAATGGTATGACTTGCGTATCTTTAATGCTTGTCTTCTTTTAAATAAACTTTTTTGAAAAAAGAGTAGATAGCTATTTCATGCAATTTTATACTTATTTTGAACGTTTTTTCATTTAAAAATTGTGTGCAATATTATTAGAGTTGAAAAAGTCTGATCCGACACGATAACACGACATGAACCCGACCCGTAATTACTGAGAGAAACCCAAACCGGACCTGAACCGAACCGATCCGATTTCGACACGATTTCGCCATTTAACGTGAAAATATGTCATTTTTCAATTTTAGGCAAATCTAAGTCATTTTCAATGCGGACACGAGATTGCCCCGTTTATTAAATGGGTCGACCCACCCAACCCGTTCCTAACTCTAAATAATATTTTCAGATAATGGAGAAAAAAAATGAGGTTATTATTGTTTAATTTGTAAATAGATGCAATTGGTACATAATGTCTTCAAACTATTTGATGAAAATGAGTAATCATTATTGTTAAGATGGATAAATTAGAGAAAAATAAAAACTAAGGATATAATGTTCGGGTCAAGCGGGTGAGTTCAGGTTCGGGTTCGGGTCGGATTTGACCCGTTAATTTGCGGGTTTCTCATGCTCGGTTTATTTCGGGTTCGGGACGAGAAAATCGTGTTCAAATCCCAAAATTTTCGAGCGGGTTCGGGTCGGATCAATTTTTGCCAAGTCTAATCGTAATACTTTGTATAAATGTCATCTTTTACCCAAAGAAAAGTCTTGCAAATGACTATTCTTCCTTTTATGCTTGTTGTTTTCGTTGGGAAATAGAGGTTATCAAACGTATAGACTTGATAAAAATTTATAAAAGTGATTAGAAGTTAGTAAAATTGGTATTTTTTTGGAAATAATTGGTAAAAATTGGTTAAGATTAGAAAAGATATGAAGAAGTTGGTAAAAGTTAGAGGATAATGATAAAAAATGTAAATAAGTGAGGATTTCTTTATGAAATTTTTTGACGGAGATAAGAAAAGTTGGTAGAAGTTGGAAAAGATTGAAATTTTACAAGTTGGTAAAAATAAATTTACCAGCAAAAATAACATGCCCTAAAAAGCATTAATTAAAAATTATCCGTAAGATCTTAGGCATGTGGTTAAGATTGAGACTTTGAATGTGCTAGATTTTAGGTCTAATTTTTGAAGACATAAGATTTTAGGTTAAAATTTTGAATATCAAATATCATTCTGTATTTTTTCCATCATTACTTTGTAATCTCTCATTCTTTTTCATTTTTATTGGACCCATCCTTTTAAATTGAATATTAAAATTTAAATTTTTCTATGAAAAATATAGGTGTTAAGAAAAATATATAAATTTTATAAGCAGTAAGATTTTAAAAATAAGATTAGAAACAGTTCAACAGTTCAACCTAAGGTTAGAAACTATGAAGATATCGATGTACTAGCTAGCGATGAAATTCAAATCCAATTGAAGTATTTTAAATATTAAGTCAGAGAAAAGGAAAAGAACATTTCAATTCATTGTGTACAATTTAGCTCTATGTCGCTACGTGCATGTGTGTATGTGTGTGTGTATATATATATATATATATA
>JACYFF010031955.1:16980485-17035884 GCA_017589665.1 Selenicereus undatus
ATTATTATTATTATTATTATTATTATTATTATTATTATTATTATTATATATGAAATGAAGAAAAAAAGATGAACATATTAGAAAATTTTCCAAGCAACAGATGCAAAAAAGAAGATGAACATTTACAAATAAAACTTGAAAAATAGAAACATGTTTGAAATTTGAAAATGACCCAAAGAGGGGGGGAAAAGGAAAATTGAAAAAAAAAAAAGAAGAAAAAACTAGCCAGCCAAAAGCAGTAGCAACTAGAGAATAAAAAAGAGCCGTTGAACCCATAACAAGAACTGCAAGCGAGAACAAAAACTGATTCCATAAAAACAAAAGAACAAAAATTGCTTTTAAATTTAAACTGCCAAACACGAATGATCACAAACGATCAATCGATCAACATATTGAAATTTGAAAAAATACCCCACTGATATTTGAAACAAACCCTAGCCAATAGCAGTAGAAGAGAAGAGGAGAGAAGGGTTAAACCAGAACAAGAAGAATGATTTTCGAATTTGAGGTGAAATAAATTAAAGAAGATTGGCACATTCACATATTTGAAATTTGGGGTGGGGGGGGGGGGGGGGGAAAGGGTCACAGCAACTAGAATAACGAAGAGTGGGTTGAGGACAAGAACAATCAACAATGAAACTTGATTTGGTTGAGGCCAAGCACAACAATCAAGAAGTTTGATTTTCATCTTTAAACATCAAAGAAACGAATTGGGTAAGATTTTTTGTCCGTTTCATACACACCAATGCCCCCCCTCCTTCTAATTTTGCACTAAATAGTAAATTCTATGATATTCACTACTTGGAATGTGAAATTTGGATAATCTAACTCTACATGGGAGACAAGCAATTACTTATTATAAATTTCCAATTACAATAACAACAAACAACAACAACAAACTCCCAATGTGGGTCCCGCTTTCGCGGGATCTAAGGAGATCCAACTGTAGGCAACCTTACCTCTACCGGTATTCCTACCCATAGAGAGGTTGATTCCATAAGACCCACAAAACAGTTTTCTAAAAAAGGTTTATAGAGAAAACGATTGCAAAATCATTTATCGAGTGAGAAATTTCCAATTACAATGTGATACATTTTTAGTATGCATGCAAACACATTATAAGATTGTACAAATAATTTTTTCTTTTATACATAAGCTTATATTATCCTGAATTCACATGGACATCTATAGTAATCTATATTAGATTTTCTTTTTTAAGAAATATCTAAAAATCAAGTAAGAAACTTTTTTGGCATTTAGGATTACAACATATTTGACAAAACCAACAATCGTATGTCAAGTTGTCAACTCTTTGTAACATAAGGTTAAAAATTGATAATAAGGAACTAGCAGTTTAATAGTCTGATTTGACATTTATTGAAATACTCTCTTTAGAAAATAAACATCTCAACTATAGTAGTATGGTTGATATTCCTAACATGATCTATCTCAGTATTCAGTAATAAATAACAGACTAACTAAAATACATTAGATAATATATAGTCAATTTCACTTAAAAAGTTTAATTGTGAAAAGTCAATAGTTAAAATTTTCAACTATACCTCTTATTTAATGGGATCCACAAAATTGTAATTTAATTGTGTAGAAAAAAAGACTATTCATTATTATTAAGATGATTAATTCAATTTATTGTATATTAAAAAATAACTATTACCCATGTATAACATTTCTATTAGACAGTTTAAAAGAATAATCTAGTCATACTAAAAGTTTTAAACTACCACTTGTAATTAATGTTTCAATAACTTTCCAAAAATATTTATTTTAGTCTTTATGTTGTTTTGCTCTCAAATTACATTATTTCATTAAAATGAATTAATCATAAGTTTGCATTAGCCAATCATATGAAGACACTTATCTAAAGCATATTATTTCACTCATTTTCGATACAGCTATATAGATTCTCCCCTCTTTTATTTATATTGCTATTGTACGGTAGAATTTTTTGTATAACAAAAAGAATACATCATTGACTAAATTGTAAATTTGGGTGTTTACTGAGTCAAATCATCTGTCTTTTGTGTTGAAACATCCAGCACTACTGTCAAAGATGCATAAACGATGTTAGCTCCATCTTCTATTATCTTTACAAGATGTCCTATGGAGAACTTCTAACTAAGAGTCATTGCGCTTAGTCTGGTCAACTCCAACAAACAAGTATAGGGAATATTCACAACATAAAAACTAGCTTTTTGGAGGACAATAAAGTAACCTAGGTTTTTTTTAAAAATCAACAAAACAAACTAGTATTCTAGTATATCTAAAAGACTACTTTAATTTCTAGGACAACATATCTAGAGAGTTGCCACAAACAACAATAACAATTAACAACTACTAGTCTCAATGTGGTTGCTGCTTGTTTGGAGAAATTCATATATAGGCAGTCTTATCCCTACAAGTGCTCGTTCAAGTAAAAAGATGGTTCCAACTTTCCAAGACACCCACAAAAACGGAAAAAATGTACAAAAATACTATTAGATTTTGGAACTACATATTTGTACATAAATGATCAAATTCTTATTTGCATTTCTTGTGATTTGCGCCGTCCTCCTTGTAAAAAACAAACTTAACAATAGAATTTAAAGAAGAAAAGGAGAAGCAGCTCAATGAGAGCAACCTACTTGAAGCAAAACCCAAGCAACCCAAGCATGACAAACATGAAATGTACAGCGGGCAAATGCAGAAGGGTCTGATGGTGAATATGCTAAAGATAGAGGGGGGAGGATACAATCTCAGAACAATTGTTCAAACCAGGACTGACATGTTTAGTACTGTGCCTTTAATTCACTTTTGTAAGATCAAGTTCTATTGTCCAAGATCATGCACACTACCAAAGCAGAAAGTCTAGCTATTGCGTAAGTTATGTTCAGAACAATCCGTAAGTAAGACTTGGATTCAAATAGAGTATTAAAGGTTGTTGTATCAAATTATAAATTCAGCGGGTAACCTGCAATTCTATACCAACACAACCAAAGATCACTGCAGGGCATTTCTGCATCAGCATCCGTAATCTAAAAACTGCACCATGAATCAAGACTGGCTTGTCGTGCTCTTAGTCCACTTATTTTCTCTCTTGATCTTGTATCAGCCAAAGCCTGCTAATGACTTCACTCACAATCGGCCTCTCCATCCCTCTCTTTGCCACGCATTTCAGTGCAAGCTGCGTAAACTTTTGAATCTCATCCCACCTTCCCAGTCCCAAGATCTCCTTGTCTATCATCTCCATTACACGATTCCTCTCCACAGTTGAAATAAACGCATCAACCATTCCTACCCCAACCCTGGCACTTGGGTTGCTTTCCGGTCAGTAGTTCCAGCATAAGAACCTCAAAGCTGTAGACATCACACTTATCTGTTACCTCTTGGATCTGCACATACTCGGAATCAATATATCCTAGATTTCGTTGAGCAGGCCATTTCTTAGGCTTCTTCCCCTAGAGTAATGGGCAATGAGAAGCCAAAGTTTGATAATTTGGCATGGTAGGACTCATCCAGAAGTACATTAAGAGATTGAACATCTCTGCGAACCGCTCAGACAAAGCATTATGCACGTAAGATAAAGTGCAGGGTATACCAGTTGCAACCCTCAAATGATAACTCCATGTAAGAGACTCTTGTTCAAAGCAATACCCCCATGCAGAAAATGAAAAATGCTTCCATTTGGCAAGAACTGATAAACAAGTACGAGAAGACAGGCATCAAGATAACATCCATAGAGGTTCACCATATAATTATGATTCATTGCCAGCCCTGTTCAGGACTTTGTGAAGAAATTTTTGAGCTGCCTTGATTCAATGTCTTGTCCTTGGCTCAAAGTTATTGGCTTTTCCAGCAAAATGCCTCTATTTCTAATGAAATGTTCTTCCCTGGTTTCAACTTTAATCTTCTTTCTTTCTTTTTCGTCTTTGTCAGAATTTGAGCCATCTTGGCATTGGCAGAAACTAGCAAATTGGATGCCCTCACATAGTCCACCAGAAAGGCTGAAGGAGCATACAACTTTATTCCTTCGTTTCATATTGTTGAGTAATGGCATTCATCACTAGCCCCTTGCTTCTCTCCTTCCCTTTTGTCCAACATTGGTAGTTTTGAGAGTTGGCCTGGGGTGTATCTAAACCTTTATTCTTTAGCCTTACCGAATTCCTTTGGGCTGGCTTTCACTAGGGATGTGGGGGAGAGTGTGAGCACCACACACGCGCATGCCACTAGCCTGGCTTGGTAGAAGTTGGGTTGTGGGCTTGGGCCTGAGCTATTAATCTTTTTGGAGGTAAAAGTTTTATTTTTTGACGTTGGCAACTCTAATAAGGAATTGTGCGCAAATTATCCCCCATACTTTGCTCCAGCAGAAGCTATTTTTATCAAACCGCAACAGCTAGTTTTACCAGTCATTTCCTAGCTCAACAGCTATGTTGACTGGATCACGTGGCTCTGTTGATTTCTTGCTGCTTCCTCTCCACTCCAACAGCTATTTCTCTCCTATAAATACAACACTCTTCAGTTGCAGAAAACATACAAGTTCTTTCCTCTCTTCTCCTCTTGTACTATTCTGTTCTCTCTCTTTTCTGAGAAATTTCTATACTGCATGTTCCAAGTCTCTAACCTCGAGCGCACGAGTTCAAAGGCTCACTATGTTAGCCTTTGGCAGCAATCGGCGGATTTGACTTGCACCTCGGTTGAGCCGAAATTGCTTTCAAGGCAGTAGTATAGCACGGCACAATGTTAACTCTCTCTTTCTGCCATTGATTTCCTCACAATATTTCCTACACATATCTGTTATGTTTTCATCTGGTCAAGGTTGGAAACAACGAGAAAAATGGCCCGAGTCATTTATCTCAGGAAGTGAGTGGAGGTCATATTATAAATCAGACGATAATCACTTCCTAAATAACACCAGAAAATAATAAACCAAAACTGACAAAGGGGGAAAAAAATAGTGATACCATGAACCACCCAGCCAACCAAGTCAAAATCTCACCCAACTATCACTTCCAGTTGATCCAACGTTACCACATGAACAGCAACTTGAGTGTGCTTTGAGTCTTTGACTGGAAAAAAATGCTTTCTATGTCCAATTGTGTCTAAATTCGAACGGTATATTTTCACATTCTACAGTCAAGGGAATTTTATATCTCTCCGTTCCAAGGTTTGACTCTGATCTGATAGTTTTAACCATTCACAAAGAGGAGACAGAGAGTACCCCAACTCAAAGTAGTACTCCCAGGTCTAGAGTTCACCCATTATGCAGGTGAGGTCTCCTGGTCATTACATTTGTAGTAACAGGAGACAGTATGGGTATGCATCTGGGGCTTTAACATGGCTTCTTTCGAGTTTGAATATGTTTGTAGTTGGTCCATTCAGTTATGTCACTTTGTCTTCATGTGCCCCCCCCCCCCCCCCAACCCCAAAAGTTTGGTTTGCAAATATAAAGCAAATTTAATGGCAAATCTAGAACTTATAACTTCAATAAAATTTGACAATCACAAATTAAGTCAGCCAACCAATAGATGGAGATATAGACTACACATCATAGCATAGAAATTAGAATGCAGTTGAAATGATGATTATACGCAGTATTTATTTACGTTTAAGTTCTTACTTCTCAGAAGAAGAGGAAGAAACAACAGACCAGCACATGGTGACAGGTTCCTAGTCAGTCGCATCAAGGAAATTCGTCTTCCAGAGAACTTGAAATACATGCCGTGTTACATATTCCTGGTTCATAAGATCAAGTTCCATTGTCCAATTGTTAATCAATCACTCGTATTGGAAATGGAGCGAAAATTTAGCTATTGCTTAAATTTATCCATAGAATGATACCTTACATACTGGAACTTGGATCCAAGTAGTAAATTAAAGGCAGTTGGATTTACTTATGAGATCAGTTGGTGGTTCTATCTCGACAATATGTGTGCAGGGCTTTGCTGCACCTGCTTTTTTTTTTTTTTTTTGTAATCTCAGAATGGCATCATGAATCAAGACTGACTTGTCAATCTGTGCGCATTTAATCCACTTATTGTCTCCCTTGGCCTTGTATCAGCCAAAGCTCCCTGATGACTTCAATCATAGTCAGCCTCTTCATCCTATCTTTGCCACGTATTTCAGTGCAAGCTGCATAAACTTCTGAATCTCACCCCTCCCTCCCTGTTCCAAGATCTTCCTGTCTTTCATCTCCATTACCTGATTCCTCTCCACGACTGAGATAAACGCATCAACCAAGTCTACCCCATCCCTGGCCGTTATAGTGGGGTGCCTTCCGATTAGTAGCTCCAACATTAGAACCCCAAGACATCACATTTATCTGTCACCTCCTCGGTCTCTACATACTCAAGATCAATATATCCTGGAGTTCCTTGAATAGGCCATTTTTTAGGCTTTTCCCCTGGAGTAATGGACACCGAGAAGCCAAAGCTTGCTAATTTAGCACTGAAGGACTGATCCAGAAGTGTACCAAGAGATCGAACATCCCTATGCACAACTGGCTTTGACAAATCATTATGCATGTAAGATAAAGCGTAGGCTATATCAGTTGCAACCCTCAAACGATAACTCCATTTAAGATTCTTGTTCAAAGCAGTACCACCATGTAGGCAATGAAAAAGGGTTCCATTTGGCATGAATTCCTAAATGAATATTGGCAAACAGGTCTCCAGGCAACATCCCTAAAGCTTTACCATATTATTATGATTCATCACCATTCCT
This sequence comes from Selenicereus undatus, assembly GCA_017589665.1. NCBI lineage: Eukaryota > Viridiplantae > Streptophyta > Magnoliopsida > Caryophyllales > Cactaceae > Selenicereus > Selenicereus undatus. Next base: position 16,987,203 of record JACYFF010031955.1, read on the forward strand.
GTTGAGGCTTATGTGAAGAAAAGATCAAACAGTTCAGGCGTCAGTTTGAGATCCACAGGGGCTTTGATGGCTATCACAAGGCCATCCACGATCCCTTTGTAGACAGTGCCATGACCCCAACCAACAATGAGAGCAGGGTCAAACCACCTTGTAGCCCTCTCCATATCCTCGATTGAAAAAACTTTCAGCTGCCTTGATCCAATGCCTTGACCTTGGCTTAGGGCAATTTGCTTCTGAAGCAAAATACCTCCATTTCGAATGAAATACTCCTTGATTCCAAATTTCACCCTGTCCTTTTCCTTGTTCTTCTTCATCAGTGCTTGGCCCACGCTGACTTTTCAGTTTGACACAAAGCAGCAGGTTAGACGTCTTCAGACCTCTGCTCTGGCTGACCTGACACCCCCCTCCCCCTCCCCCAACAACAACAACAAAAAAAGGGAACCCTCTGCTTCCAGGAAGCCTGAATGAGTGGACAGCTTTAATTTCTTCTTTCCTCTCTACCTGTTATGATATGGCCAAAATACATATAGTAGTATTTTCAGTTAGCACCTCAACAAAAAGATGCAGGTCCTACTCATTTTCTTACAAGATTAGAACCTATGTCGCAAATATATTATGAGACTAATAAAATTACATATAATTAAGGTTTTAATAGCCACCCAAGTCAAATGACTTCTAATCCTATCTTTTTCAGGAACTTCAAATACTTCTACATGTGACGTTAGTTGCAATGAACCCATATTTTGTAAAATGTTTTCACAAAATCTTGTTTTGTGAGTCTCTTGGAATCAGCCTCTCTACGGGCGTGATGCCGATAGAGGTAAGGTTACCTACATCTGGATCTCCTCAGACCCCGCGAAAGCGGGACCCACATTGGGAGGTGTTGTTGAAGGTGTTCTCCTAGGTATACTTAGTATACTCCCCTTTCTCCTGAGCTCCTTTAACAACGATTTTCCCATTGCCAAGCAAATTAGTTGCAATGACAATTGCTCCAAATTCACTAAACCTCTGTACCAAATATAATTGCCTGGCTGTTGCTTGGTTGCTTTCGTATTTCATCTCGATATCTTTCTCTGCAAAGTCACCATTGCAGCTTAAAATAGGACTTTCATTGCCCGAAAAATCATATTAATTCACTTGCTGTCTGGTCCTTGCAGCTGTTAAAGCGTGGCAACCATTCTGATCAGTCTGTTTGCTCTCTTTCCGCCATACATGTCAACCTGGAAAACAAAATTCTATTCAATCATCACTACTGGTTCGATCATGTGATTCTTAACAGAACTTAAAACATACTCAATTCACTGAATTTAACCAAACCAATAAACCTTGATGAAGGCTAAATCAAATTAAACTTCAAAAACCCAATTGTTAGAAGTGATAAGTCTTAAAAAATAAATACAACTGTGAATGAAGTGCACAGCTTTGACAGAGATGGAGAGGTAGGAAAGGATAAGCAAATGAGGGTTACATCAGGAAGTCTGCTCTTTGCTAACCCTTACAGCTCATTCTGTTCTGGGCCCTCCGAGTCACTATCCAGGACATCAGCAACTACAGCATCATCATCATACATTACTTTGAGGCAGCTTTTCCAGTTTTCGCCATAAGCTCTTCTATGATCATATGATTCTGCTTTTACAAGACCTAATTATGCAGAAGAGCACAATTTAGCTACAAAGCATAAACAAACACATTGAATCATAATCAGATGCCTTATAATTAATTCTTCGACATCAAAACCCCAGTGCTATATACATCATAACTTAATCTGTCACCCCATGAATCTCTGTATGCTCCAGACCAATACATCAGCAGTACCTAACATTTTGTAACTTTGAAAATTAGAAGCTAACAGATGCCTATTCCCTAGTGTAGGAGGCACTAAACCTATCCTTCTACACATCGTTGGAAATTAGTTATAAGAGAAGGTTCTTGGAAAATATGTAACGGACCCTAATGCTCTTCTTTTATAAAAAAAAAAAAAAAGAAGAAAAATCATCTTTTTGCAAGGTAACTGAAGCCATCGTTCAAAAGATTGTCTCCCCTTGGTCAATCAAGGCATGTAATTTGAGAAAGTCCTCTGAAGTCGGTCTCAGGTTACATCAAAAGTCACAAGTCTAATAAAGTGATCAATACCATTTACTACACTTTCCTTTGAGGTGGCAACTGAGTCAAACCATATGCCTTGTGTATTGAAAGACGAAGCTCTATATCCCACCAGAAAGGGGGGAAGGGCCTCTATTTTACCTACTCAGTTAATCAAGCAGTATGAGCTGCTTGGCGAAAACAATGTACTGCAAGCAAAAAGGAGGCGTCACAAATACGTAGGGTGCAAATGAAGCAGCATTAGATGGAAAAGCAGCAAAAGATCCAAGAGGAACGAATTAACCTCAGAACAACAGCTTGAATAGTTAAGTACTGCCAATTCAGGTTCATGTAAAAATCGATATTATAGGTCCCGTTCATGTTTGCTGGTGTTGATACTAACCATGCTCAGCCTACAATCAGAACAGCTCAGCACACACCTTAGCATAGTTAGTTACATTTGTGAATAGTTAGTTGTAACTAACTTATGTCCAGGTTGTAGCTATAAATACGTCATTCTGTAGTAGCTAGAGCTTATTATGTACAATTCATTTTCTCTCACTAAATCAGACACTTTCTCTCTCCGTAAGATGCTCTCTCTGTGTGTCTTTCATCTCTCTCATTTTGTGAAGATCAATTTGTATCATGGTATCAGAGCTCCAGGTACCAAGATCTGAATCATTCCTTATTGCTTTTCTCTTTCTATATTCAATAAAATCGATTAGCATCATCGATTGATTAACCCTGACATTTCATCAAACACATAGACTACTTCTTGATTTCTCGCTTGATTGATTTGTTTCATCAATCAAGCTAGCTGATATTCAGTGGTTCAGATCTTTAGCTGCATTCCTTAATTTATGTTGTAGATCATTGATCTTGTTGTTGCTCAAGAGTTGCTTGTCTGGTTGATTGATCATATTACTATTCTTCTTGATGTGGTTGAAATGGCTAAGATTTTTTGACAAATCCATCGCATGTTCTTTATCTGCATCCTTTAAACAATCCTAACAATGTACTTGTTAGTGATTCTCTGGATGATCGAAACTATGGCCATTGGAAAAGAGCTATGGAAGTAGCTTTAATTGGTAAGAACAAACTGAAATTTGTACTTGGTGAGTATCCTAGACCTGGTCCTGATGCACCTGTGTTGCAAGCACAGTGGGATAGATGTGGTAACATGGTTCTTGCCTGGATAATGCATGCTACCATCAAGAACAAATCAGACAGCATTATGTTTTCTTCCACCTCTCATAATGCCTGGATAGAACTTGAGCAAAGATATGGACAGGCTGATGGAACAAGGATTTTTGAGGTGCAAAGAGATTAGCGCTCAATGGGTCTAAACAATCTCTCAGTTGCTGATTACTTCACCGGGATCAAGAAACTGTGGGATGAATATAATGCAATTACCACCATTCCTCATTGCAGCATTGGAATTGAATGTGCTAGTCTCATTGCTGTGCACAAAATTATAAAGAATCAACAACTTATGCAGTTTCTTGTTGGCCTTAATGAACAACACAAAACAATCAGAGGCAATCTGATCATGATGAAGCCATTGCCTAGCCTAAGTCAAACATAAAATGTGATTCTCCAAGAGGAAAAACAAAGAGGCCTTAACACTATGTCTTAAATCATAAACCAATCGGCTGCATTTAATGATCAGGTTAACAATACTCAAGTCCAATGTCAAGACCATTGATTTAGCAGATCACATGGCACTGGTTGGACAGCAAAGAAATAATGGTAACTATCCATCTAGAGCACCACCTAAACCTGACAGAAGGCAGCTATTTTGTCACCATTGCAAGATGACTGGCCATACCATTCAGCGGTCATATAAAGTCCATGGTTATCCACCAGGACATGAGTTTCACAACAAAGGATGAACAATTACTACAGCAGTTCAGGCAAATTCAGCTGACAACAACACATTGGAGAACACTCAAATCAGCAATGTCAGTTCATACAACTCTGTTCCAAATTCACAGAAAGCTCCAGTGCCAGGTCTGACTACTGTGCAGTACAGTCAACTCATGGCTTTGCTCAATAAACAAGCTAGTGATGTTTTTGGAGGCTCTAATGACAATGCTCATCGAGGATTCATGGCAGGTAACAAATTTTGTTTACTTACCTCACTTGGTAAGACTACTTGGGTGATAGATAGTGGTGCTAGTGATCATATCAAACCAAATTTATCTTTACTTGTTGACGTCAAACCTGTACATCAGTACTACTACATCACTATGTCTAATGGCAAGTAAGCACAAGTCAAACATGTGCACTCAATTCAGGTTGGAACATATTTGTTCTTTGAAAGATGTGTTACATGTACCTGAATTTCAGTTTAATGTCCTATCAGTGAGTAAATTGACCAAGCCATGTCATGTCAAGGTTGTTTTTTCACATAATGCTGTCTGATTCAAGACCACACATTGAAGAGAGCAGTGGTCCTCGGTAAAGAAGACAAAGGAATTTACTTGCACACTGAACTTGGCAAATAAGCATGTGGCTGAGTGTGGCTTATAATCAAGAGAAGAGTTGAAGAAGTTTTGCTTCTGGTTTTGTTGCATCTCTCCACTTCAGAGATGTGGCACTTCAGGCTTGGACATCCTTCTTTTGAGCAGATGCAGCATATGAGTCCTAGCTTCAATAAGAGAACACATCACTCTATTTGTCAAATATGCCCCATGGCAAAACAGCATAGATTACCTTTTCCCCTAAGTGATAGCAGGGCTTCCAAGTTGTTTGAAATCCTCCATGTAGGTATCTGGGGTCCTCATATAGTACTCATAATGGCTGTAAATTTTTCCTTACAATAGTGGATGATTTTTCAAGAGCTCCTTGGGTTCATTTGTTGTCACGCAAGAGTAACGCTACCCCTCTGTTAAAGTCTTTTATTGTGTTTGCAATGCCAAAGTTAAGATTGTAAGGAGTGATAATGGCATGGAATTTCACAATGAGCCGGTTAAGCAGTTTTACAGTGAAAAAGGCATCATGATTCAACCCTTTTGTGTGGCTGCCCCACAACAAACTGGGGTTGTAGCAAGGAAACATCAATATCTGTTGCATGCAACCAGGCCCTCATGTTTCAGGCCAATTGACCCCAGCAATACTGGGGAGAAGCTCTTTTGACAACAACATATTTGATTAAAAGGTTACCAACTTCAGCATTACAGTCTAAAGCTCCATTTCAGCTGTTACATGGAAACCAACCCACTTATGATCATCTCAAAACCTTTGGTTGCCTGTGCTATACGTTGAAGACAGATAGAAACAAACTGCAAGCCAGGGCACAACCTTGTGTCTTACTAGGATATATCCTTAAATACAACTGTGAATGAAGCGCACAGCTTTGACAGAGACAGAGAGTTAGGAAGGAGATAAGCAAAGGATATCTTTCATTCACAAAACCCAAATGATGGTTACAACAGGAAGTCTGCTCTTTACTAACCCTTACAGCTCATTCTGTTCTGGGCCCTCCAACTCACTATTCAGGACATCAGCAACTACAACATCATCATCACAATATAAGAGCATTCCCAGTGGGAGTTTCGGATTTTGGAACTCTGGCCTGCTACGTCAGTAAAAGTTCCACAATTTTTGAACTTGCATTCCATCACTTCTCCAACCTATGGAACTCAATTTTAATCATCCAATAAAAATATTTGTCATAGATCCACCTTATAACACACAACCTATTCTTTAAATCATTTAAAAATTATATACTTACTTTATAAAAAAAAAAAAGCAAACAAAATTATTTTAAAAAGCCAAACAGTGACCCGCGGGGAGACACGCACAAACGTGCTCCCCCACATGTCACATGTGTTTCCAGACGGCTGAGGAGACAAAAATGGCACATACCAGACACGCGGGCCCCACCCTTTGCCTTTTGTGTCTACGGCTGGGAATGCTCTAAAAGTTGCTTTCAATAAGGTATTATAACAAAAGCAATTAAGCAACCTAGTATTCTGATGTACCTTTAAACGAATACAAATGTACAAGATATCTAGGAAGTTTGCCATCCTAATAAGATATCCTAGAAAAGGGGTAAAATGTGTAAAATAACATTACATTCTAAATTACCAATTCATGCGAATAATTTTCCCAACCTCATATTTGCCAAAGCTCACTAACGACTTCAATCATCATTGCCCTCTCTGCCCCACTCTTTGCCACACATTTTAGTGCAAGTGACGTAACTTTTGAATCCTATCCCTCTTTCCTTATTCCACGACCTCCTTGTCTATAATCTCTATCGTACAATTCTTTCCTATAGCCGAAATGAACACATCAACCAGGTCCATATCTTCTCTAGCCATCAGAAGGGGCTGCCTTCCAGTCAACAGCTAAAACACCAAAACCCCAAAAAGCTGTACACGTCACACTAGGTTGTCACCTCTTGAGTTTTAATGTAGTCGGGGTCAATATATACTGCCATACTGGATCTCCTTGCCCAAGACATTTATGAGATTTCTCCCCAGGACCAATTAGCATAGAATAGCTAAGATTTGCTAATTTGGCATGGAACAAGTCATCTAGAACAATAAGATATGATTCTAGCAAGATGAACCACTGGCCTTGACAATGTGTCATGCATATAAGAACAGCGCATTGGACACATCACTTGCAATCCTCCAACGAACAGCCCAATTCAGACCCCCTTTGAAGGCGATATCTCCATGCAAGTGTTTAAAGAGGGTCATTTGGGGAAAAAACAAAGTCATATAAAAGCACTGAAATGTGGGTCTCAATGCAACAGCCATGGAGCCTTTGCCATATTTTGAAGATTCGTCACCAGAGCGGTTGCGGCTTCTGTTAATGAGAGATACACCAGTTTGGCAGTCCAGCATCTGGTTTGAGCTCCCAGGGTGCTTTGATGGCAATGATGTGACCCTTAAGAGTTCCTTTACATATGTTACTGTGAATAATACTCCCCACAATGAAATCAGGGTGAAAGCAGTTTGTAGATTTATGCATGTCCTCTGCTGAGAAAATCTTCAGTTACATGGCTCCTATGTCTTGGCCTCCGCTCAAAGCAACTTGCTTTTGCAGCTTAATGTAAGCATTTTGAATGAAATGCTCCCTTGTGACTTCAGATTTTAGCACTTTCTTTCATACAAGGCTAAGGGATTTACCATGGATTATGCTCGAAAGGAACAGGGGAACTCTAGCTGTTTTGAGCTTTAGGCACCGGCTGAGGACAGTGGTTAAGAGGCCAAGGAATGGATCTCCATCATGCCTGTTTCTGTTTCTCTTCAACTGGACCTGATTGATGTTCATTTATTTTTGTGATGATATCCTACCTCAGAACTTAGTCTTCAAAAAGCCCACCTGATGCACGCCTAGACACACCTTGGCATGAAACTACCAAGTCACCGCCTCGGAGGGGATGAGGTGCGCCTCAAGGATGCAAAGCAATATCGTCCCCCTTTTCCTTCTTTTTCTTGGCCATGTCTTTACCTTTTTTCTTCTTTTTATTCCTTGGAAGCTAAAAAGTGAGCCATACTTGTACAATAAGTGTGTGCTTTGGGGAAGTACAATAATAAGATAACATATCTTAAGGCTATTTGGGGTGTTAGTAGTTATAAGTTATAACCATGTCTAATCACTTTTTTAATGCATTTGTCAAACTTGTTTCTACAAAATATTCTTCATGAAATGTGAATGGCTTCTAAACATTTTGCATAGAAGTGCGCCTCGCATCTGTGATGCGTGCGCCTTCACCTCACGCCTTGCGCCTTGGGACCCTATGCGCCTCGCGCTTTTTAAAACTAAGCCTCAGAAGCACCTAAGCTGTAGAATGAATTAAAAGATAACAACTAAACATCCTATTGAACACATATCTGTGCTAAAACCAATCACACCTCGAAATATGTAAGCGCCATAGCACAAAATAGCAAGTTCTTTTGAGTTCATGTGCAGTGCATGGGGTCTCGCATATGAACAAGCATAAAACCTGACCCCAATGGGAGTTTCTTCTTGTGCTACAAATGATTCCTCTTAGACAGGTACTGATTATGGCGTGAGGAACACAGAAAGAGAAGCATGAGGGCCCAGCAGAAAGGCATCTGGGGGTAAGACAGACCATTCAGAGCTGAGGAAGAGGGACAGCCTTAATAGTACTCAGAATGCCATGGTTCCCATAAACTGCTTTGCGGTGCACTCTAGCTGCCTCATCTCCACTACATTTTATCTCTATGTAAGATAGTATAACTTCTGTTCGAATTGAAATGTAAAGGGCTTATGCAGTGATTTCTCTCAATCCTCTTCTCTCAGCTCTCTATTTGCTTTGAATGGGCTGCTCATTATATTTGCAGTGTAATGCCATGACTATCTGTCATTGCTTTCTACCACATTTATACACAAGTCATGCATGGAAACCTGTCCTATCACCAGAAACCATCTCTCTCCAAACGTTCACCCAAGCCACTGAATGGTATGCGCCAGAATCTAAGAACCCCCCCCCCCAAACGGATATGTTGGTGGTCGCAAAATGAGGTTGACATCAATGACAATAAATAGCGACAAATGAGCATTTCAACCAGAACAGGCAGCCTCCAGTCGTTGGTGGCAGAGTTTTCTGGGAAAACAACAGTAGGACATGAGTTCTAATTTCAGCGTGAAACTACTCTAGATTTTTCTGAAAATGCAGATGTTCTGTACTCTTTACCCCCCCCCCCCTTCTTTCTTCCTAAATATGGTGCATGTTTACTCATTCTTCCTGAGCACATCAATTCCAAAACCAAAGAGCCACCTCAGCAGGACTCCAGGGTCTTGTCCTGGTTATATTTTCTCCACCAGAATAACTGTTCTGCCCATGAACACAATTCCAAGAACCCTATCAGGTAAAAAGCTAAGGAAAAAAAAAATCAGACCTCAAATTTGTTAGTTATGTATACCTGATGCAATTTCTTAGCCATTGACTTCATGCGTACTTAGATATTTTGTAATTTCAACGTCTTCCTTTTAAACTCACAAGGGCAACCTTATGACTTCAATAATCAAGAGACAACATTGGTTCACTTACCATCTTGATCTTGTACATGCAGAGGCTCCTTAACAACTTTAACACTAGTAAGTCTCTCCAAACCGAGCCAGAATCAGTGTGACCAACAGTGATTGTACTCACCTTATTTTTGTTGGACAGCTTGAACATGATCCAACCCCAAATTAAATAACCTGATCTAACCCGAACATCCATCAAGAAGTTTCGACCATTTCTGAAACTAACCTTACATAAACCCGAGCAAACAAGGTTTATTCATGAGGGCGGGGGGGGGAGGGGGGACCTCTTATCCCGCTAATAGCTCCACTATAAAACCCCAATGCTGTACCCAACTTCAACATGGAAGGATCAACGTACAGGTCAGGTCTCCAGGGATCACTTACAACAATATACAATATTGTGATCATCAATACTCATGCTAAAGCTTTTGTTAAAAAGAGATGATCAATTTTAGGCTTTGGCTAAAATTCCACTGGGAATTAAGATGGATGTATCAATGTCAAATTAGAAGTGACTTTCATTTGAACATTTAAATCATCCCAAATATGCAAATGATTTATCGGTCACCTCTAGAAGAATATGTATCATTATATTTCTTACATAAAATACACTCAACCAAATTTCCATGCATCAACAATGGCCCTACCTACTAATCATAAATCACAAATGTGGGAAATAACTGCTGGTTGAGTTGAAAGCTCAACACATGCACACACAATTGCACAGAGCAACAAGAGCAATCTATTATATATGTACAAATAGTTCACATGGGATTATGGCAATAAATATTGATTCCAAATCCAACCCCTCCAACCCCCCAAAAACGAGCAGAAAAGGCCACCAAAAAAAAAAAAACAGCTAGAAAAAAATATTGCAACTTGAGATCAGACAAAGAACATCAGAAAACTTGAGCTCCAAAAGACCAAAAAGAATGCCTTTGATTATGAGCTGAAACAGTTGCATTTGAGTTCACCCGTTGTAAATTTAACCCCCAGACGAGAAAGATCTTGACGCAACACTTCTGCATCTCTGAAATGTAGGCCAATCATTCCAGCATTCACTGCTCCATCAACATTTTTTTTCCTGTCACCAAGATCCCACAACACAATTGTGCTCCTTAATACCCAGGAAAAAAAAAATGAAAAGGAAAGAAAGAAAAGGGGGAGGGGGGAGGCACCAAATTTGAGAATTCGACAAAATTCAGCGATCTACTTCCAGTTAACTCTCTCAAATGGGAAGCAGCCGTTACCTGTCGTCTATGAAGACACAGCTTTTAGGCTCGATCTCAAGATATCTGATGACTTCATTGTAAAAATGTGGATCTGGCTTTTGTTTTCCTGTAATTTCAGGAATAATGAAATAGATAAAGGAAGCCTGAATTGAATTTTAGAGCCCCCCAACAAAAAAAATGCAAACAACAGACGAAACAAGAGTTACAAGACCGAGAGACAGGGGATTAGAGGAAATACAGGACTGTATACAAATATCAAGTTAAGTTGCAACAAAAGTTCGATGAGAGAAACAATACTTAGGTTAAACGAACGAAATAAAAATGTGATGGCTAGCAATATACCTATTTTACAGGAACAAAATGTCCAAGATAAATAATTTGAGAGTTTCAATTTTTCATCTATCATTTCATACCTGCAAGGATTCATGAAAACAATAAACGAAGTCACATTGAAGTAAGATTCGACCACAAAGATACACACAGAAAGAAGAAACGTCAACTACCAACTGGGATAATTTGTAAAAGCGTGCATTTCGTAGTTGTTTTGTTTCAAATCTTGAAGTAATTCTTCCATGCCGTTAATGAAGGAATATCCCTCTTTCATGCAGGTTTTGAGGCCTACAAAGATAAATGTAAATGCTTCAACATATCAAGGAAACCCAATGCAAATTTCAAGATAGACATATTTTCTGAATGCGTCATAACCTACATTACTTGGACTCTCCCGAAAGTGTCGGGCATGACCAAGCGTTGGACTCTCCCATATTTCAGAGTTTTGCATGCTTTTGGTCCAACAAAAAGTCTCAAGCTTCTATATCTATGCTATATTAGAGTGTTCCTTTCATACTAAAGCTGAAATGAACAGCCAGAGCAGCCTAACATTTTTGCTTAGGATTTCCATGAGGTCATCTTCTGAACACATCCACCCAAAATTATTTCACACCTGACACAATCCCTTACCTAAGTAGGACTACTCCAATAAAGAAGCAAGTAAATCCTGTTGTCTTTTTCCCAAGATCCATACCGGCTTTCATTGCCAGCTTCTCAATTAGATCATTGACAATTGACGCCAGTAAGTTTCCTTTCTAGTTTGAGGACATTAAATGTTTTTTACAGTCTACATTGTTTCCCTAGGAATTCACCACATCAGTGCTCATAATCAAAACAAGTAGACATGTTTAGGGAACCATATACATAGACAACATGAGGGAACCATTCCCAGACGCATAGCTTCTGGAATTCCGATACCTATCATAATTGCATACAATAAATATGCTTGGACCAGATTTCAGAAGAAACAGAGAGAAGGCAAATGTATGGAGATCCATGACAGTGACTACTGGATCATGGAAGGCATGAAATTGTCCACTAGCTCCAGTTAATAATCACAACAATTTCACAATGCGTTTAATTATCATCACAATGACAAAGAAGTGAAGAACACTGACTGAAGAGAAGGGGCGAAAATGAAAAGGTAAATGGGCCATCAGTTCAAACAAAAAGGCGAACAAAGATTCGCTTGAATTGTCAAAAGGAGGTTGACCTACCTTCCAGGTCAAAATGTCTTCCATCTTTGAAGAACTTCCTAGCTAAGTCATCCTGCACAGAACATTCATTTCAGCTCTAAACCCATAGATTCATCATACCCCTACCCCGTTTTTCCTAAAAGAGGCTTCAAAAATGTGTACTAAGTAGAAGGTTTTCTTGATCAGAAGAAAGGCATTTAGCATCTTGCACACTTGAGCGAGAACATATGGCAAAAGGAAACTTTTTCTCCAAATAAGAGACTAAGGCAGCAGGGCACAATTAAATTCCAATGATTGATATTTTCAAGCATGCATATATAAGCTTAAGTAGACCAAACAAAAACAATCCCAATCCAGCTATACAAAGTTAACTACTTGCATTTTTTACCCACTGCACAAAGTTAACACTCATCTAAGCTTAGCTCCGCAATATATTGTAAAGTTCAAGGAAGAGAAAAAAGAAGGTATCCATAAGATAATTTGGAAATTCAAGTGCAGCAAAGGTAAACGAGAATGATGAAATGAGAAACAAAGTGGAAGATCACAGAAAAGCACCACTACATATCACCAACTTTCATTCAATCTTCACAAACCAGTTCAAAGAAAGCCATCAGACTGCTGAAAGTTTTTAATACAGTAGTAGTCCCTTTTAAGGGTCATTCCATGTATACCTCAGAGATTAATCCCTTTTCAAACTCATTCCAGGCATTAGGATGCTTGCACTCCATCAACTCCTTCATAGACATGCTGAATAGAAATCCAAATTGATGACACAGCAGAACAATTCAGAATGAGACAAGAAATCGTCAAGGAAATAACCGTAAAACAAACAATGCCATAACAATTCAAGAAATCTGCATAAGTACCAAATAACAACAAGATGGTTGACCATGGTAGAATCCCAGGTTAAATGAATAAATAAAGAGACACCATGTTAAAGCAAAGTGTTTACAGTATGATCTGCAAGAACCAATAAAATGGCTCCAAACAGCTATGCCCTTAGCTTCTCTTAATTCTCTTACTGGCCAAACAACACTGAGTCTACATCTATAGATTGCCCATGCTTCTTAGCCCTTAAGTCTCACCTAAGCAGGGCGCCTGACCAACCAAATTGCCCTTTTCGTAAGCCACTTCATTGAAATGCTATTCTTCAGTGTACCTCTTCAGATTGTCGGTCTTCTATCCTTTACCACTGCTTCATTACACATTCATCTCCGAATGGATTCTCTTAACCTTCAACATGCCTGCTATTTCTTATTCATCCATCTCAACCCATATGGATTAGTGTGTACAATCACGCAAGATCTCAGGCAGGTTTCTCCTCTCAACCATGAGAGAATCATGATTACAACTATCCTACCACAATGGGTAGGATCTCTACTCAGTCAGACACACAAGTAGACGATCAGACATCCAAGCCAACTTAACGAAGTTTCAATGCGGTACCATAACCAAAAAACTTATCACTACGTTCCTGTGCAAAGTTAACCCATCATGTGCATTGCTGGGAACCCTAAATCAACTTAATGAGGATTGACCGAACTCAACTCAAACCACATGCTCAGAGATTACCCCCTCCATTCCTTCTTTTGAGGGGAAATGTCCTCTTTTTAACCCAAAACTTCCACTGTTCTACAACTTCCCAACTTAAAGGAAGATGCCAACCAAACTTTGTCCCTATTTCCATTCAGGAAGTCCCAAATTTCTCTCTTTTTTCCGGCACAATCAACCAACCTATTAAAACCCTAATCAATCTTAGTCCCAATATGAATACCCCCTCCCAAATTTTTCATCTCCTTGACCCAGAATCAGTAATTTCTCAGAAAATCAACGTATATAGCAATAAAGCGCACGAAGATTCAAAAGATTGAAATTTAAAGCGTACCCGAAAAAGGCGGGGACATCCTCGTAAAAGGGATCACGAACAATGGTGTCCATAATATCAAAAAGCAGCACAGGGAGCTTCCTCTTCTCCTTTGCAGAAGCAGGGGAGTCAATGCAAGTGCTAAAATTGGCACTGATGGTGTTGTTTTTCATGGATGTTGACACCCTGGTAATCGATTTTGCTGGGCCAATTGGGAGAAAATTTGTTGGATTGAAGAGAAGTGCCATCTTATCGTGAGATTAAGTACATCCAATTGTGCAGATTTTCTATTTGATTCGCATTGAAGCCAAGGAAACAAACTGCTGGGCAGTTAAACGTGAAATCTTGGGAAGGATACCGTCTGAGTGCTCATTTTGCTCCCCCTTTTTTTCTGTAGTCCTGGTAACTCTATTCTTTTCATTGATAAATCTCAATTTAACAAACTCAATTATTCAATTATTTTCAACCTACTTTATTAATTTTAATTAAAAAAATATCATCTTCAATCCACTTTAACCAACTTCAACTCACTTCAACCAACGTCAAGTCATCAGCGCACTTTCTACTATTTTAACCAACTTCTACTCATCATAAAAAATAAAAAAAATCAACTAATTTCAACCCACTTCAATAAAAGGTACCCACTTCTGCTAATCTCCACCAACTTCACCCAGTTACCGACTTATATCACCTGCTTCAATCCCCATTATTCAAAAAAGTTTAAAATATCAATTGACAATTCATCACGAACAAAAAAAATCTGAAATTTAAGTATCACCTAGTGATAATAATAGAAATAAAAGGGATATTTTTCTCCTCTCATCTTGCATTTAATAGTTTGATACACAATTTATACTCATATACCTATTTCACTAAAAATGAAATTGAACTATTGACAAATTCCTCAATCAAAATCATAAAAAGCCTTTTATCTTAGCTTTCATATCACAACCTCTAGATTTATTCTCTGTTCATTGGCAGGCTTGCAATCCATTGACCCCTCCTATTTATGGGTAAACCTAATAGGGTTTCCAAGCCAAGGGGGAGGACAAGGGATATAAGCAAGCTAAGCTTCTAACTCTAGGCCCAAGAGAGCATGTTAGTGCCAATTTCAGGATCGAACCATAAGGGAAGAGTTAAACTTGCACACGCTATACAATTATTTCGAGAAGAGATTGAGATCATATTTCATAAACACTTTATGAACAAGTATTATTATTACTTATAATTGGGATTAAACCATTAAAATCCTATGATTAAATAATATGTTACTATGATAAAAAGGTTCATAAGTGCAAAGCTCCAGTTATAACCCCTTCCTACAAGACTGAACTTGTAACATGAAAAACGATACATAACATGAGAATTAACTTTGAATCAACACATTCAAAAGTTGAATATCTATAAATTAGAATCTAATTAAATACACACATACTAACTTACATGCTTTATGAACAAGTATTATCGTTATTTATAATCCTCCAATCCTCTATATTTTTATATGAAGAAGGTAGAAAGACAACACAATATAATAGTATATTACTTGTACATAATGATTGAATTAATACAATTATAGTTCTAAACAAACCATTTTCCAACCCAATACAGCATATGTCATTTGTGGATAATGACCATGCATTTAGCTTATTTTGCACAAATATAAAAAAAAAAAAAACAAAAGATGGTCCAAAAATGTCAGCACATTCTTTTCTTTCCTGCTAGGTCACCTGCCTATTCTCCTGCTCTGCTAGCATTTCTCTTTGTATATAGGACATCTAGTGGCGGATCTAGACATTCAAAATAAGGGTGTCCATCAGTTAACATCATCACTAATATACATTACCAAAAAGGAAAAAGAAATCATATAATATATGCTATGGTAGACCATTTTGTGTAAGCATTTCGTTTCGTTTTTTTTTTATAACTAATGTTCCGTCTCATATCTCTACACTAGCGAAAGTTGATAAGAAATAATAATATGCCCCAATTTTTGCTCCAGGGAAAAAAAAAACTATGATAGGTCTCCTATGTTTATTTCTATAGCTTTTCATATTTTAAAATTAATATATAAATTGTGCTGAAATCATAGAATGTTATAACTACCTACCATTTACTAAAGCCATTACTTACACAGCACAAATCATCCACACTAATTAATAAAACCCCAAATTATAAGCAATGAAATGAACACGTCAAACATGGAATAAAACTACAAATAAGGAACTTCGACCATCTATCGCCCCAATAGGGGGGAGACGAAAGATATAGCATCAAGTTCAAGTGCCAGGTTAAAAGAAAATTCTACACTAATAACAAATTACAACTACGCAACCGAAAAAAACAATAATAATAATAATAAAATTAAATTAAAGAGATTAGTATTATATTAAATTAAAAGTCTAAAAAATCCATACAAGAGAGATGGGGATAGGGAGACACTAATTTTGTTTATTTTTCTATCAAATTCCAACTTTATGTATAACTGTACTTTTGGTATTTAAAAAAATTAAAAATACAAGTATGCGGGCTAGGTACATTTAAAGAATGTGCATAACTTTTTAAATCTATTTTAGAGGTGTCCACTTATAACAATGTAACCTCCTTTAAAATAACTCATTATATTTTTTTTTGAATTAGGGGTGTCTATGGACACCCCTCCTCTAAACATAAATCCACTCATGTAGAACCGAATCTCCTCAAATCACTCATGATTTGAACTTTAGGGAACATTTTGTTCTTTTTGCTTTGCTATGATTACTTATAAAATGAACTTAGTAACCTTTTTGCTTGGTTTAATGCTTTTAGACACCACACACTCAAAGTGCAAATACTATAAAAACTTCTCCTATTTTGCATGATAATTAAATATTGAAGTTGCTGATTAGATAAGATATCTCGTTCAGACAAACTCTTATACTATGTGAAAATTAATTATTAAATGGGTCGCTCAATTTGGGAGCCCATACTTGGTATTTATTTTAATTGTATTATATACGGAATAAATTTTCATTTATGTTCATAGTGTATCTCATGTTACCTTTTGTTGTTTTAATTTTAATTCTAAAAATCATTTACATTAATATTAAGAATTTTGAGTTTATCATAAGACAATACTTATTCAGTAGAAATATAAATACATTGAGGCAAATTTGACTTTGGTCATTTAATCTAGGTCTTGTTTTTCTTCCAATTGAAGAATACATAGCATCAATATATGTAATAAAAATTTCATAATAGTTATGACGTCAAAATATTACAAAGGAACGAAAAAACAATTTATATTTCTGTTCTCATTGTGGGCATTTGATTTCCTGCATGTATCTGACAAAAAAATTCACTCTATTCTGTGATGAAAGCTGTTTCTATAATTAGGGCATCCCCAGCCACATACCCGCGAGCTCCCCCCCCCCACACGCGGGTCACCCTCCCCCCTCCCAGCCCAGGCCACGCGTGCCAGAATCCGCGAGCCTACCCGGTCAGCCATGCCTACCCGCGTGCCATGTTTGCTTGGTTTTTGTTTTTTTGTTTTGTTTTTTCTTTTTTTTTTGAGGTTATAAATAATTTTTATATGATTAAAAAAATAGGTTGTGTGTTATGAAGTGGGTCCATGATAAATTTTTTTATAGGGTTATTCAAATTGGAGTTCCATGGGTTGGAGAAGTGATGGAATGCAAGTTTTAAAAATATGGAATTTTTGCTTACGTGGCAAACTTGAGTTCCAAAAATTGACACTTGGGTTGGGGATGCCCTTAGTGACTCTTTAAGGCCATTTCCTATTGGTGACGTGTATTTCTTCAGTGGGACCCACGTTTCACTTTGTATGTTTGCAACCAGCATTTTTAATGTCATGGAACACGTGGTGGACCGCTCTAGTTCCACTTTTTATCGTTTTTAATATTTTTTTCGTTTTTTGTTTTTTTGGTTTTAAAAAATATTATTTAGGTAGTTTAAAAAAGCTGTATATTATAAGGGGTGTTTATATTAATATTTTATTAAATGACGTAAAATAGAGTTTTATGGATTAAAGAAGTGTAGAAATATAAGTTTTAACATATAAAACGTTTTCTGACATAGCACGGTTGCACGGTAGAATTTTAAAATTTGAAACTCACAATGGACTAGTGGAGATGTTCTTATGATTTTTTGGGTTGGGGGGTTTCGGGCAGGTGAATTAATGAGAAATTTTAAAAATGTGGTATTGTGAAAATTTTTACAAAAATTCTATGATATATATTTATGTATCTAGTTATGTACGTATTCATATAAAAAAATATGTATTATATTAAAATATATACGTATGTATATAAAATTTTTTAAAATACTACACACTTTCTATTATGTAGATATGCACATAATTAAATATATAGTTATATACAATAGAATTACTGAATTTTCCATGACTCGGCACCCACCCACAAACTCCCAATTTCTTCACATTGCGGTAGTCAATTCGACCAATTAACAATAAATTTCAGCCCTGATGTCTCTGGGCTTTCCTCGAATGTCTGAGCCCCCCTCTTCTCCTTTGGCGGGGTTCGATTCATTTCTGGGTTGGTTAATCTTTCTGGGTTCGCTTCTGAATCCCAAAATCTAGCTGCCCAGAACCCAAATTGCAGTCATAGCCTTTGTTTTGATCTTGATTTCTGAGAAATGAATTGAGAAACCCTTGTTTGTGCGACTTTTAATCTTGATACCGTCACCCTTTTCACCAAGAATGGTTTCTACATCAGGCTCAACGCTTTTTCCTCTACCTTTGTCTCGTGGGTATTCTCGCTCTGGCTTATTTTCCAGTGTAATTGCTTCAAATCTTTCAAATTCTTGGGTTAGCAGCCAGAAGAAAATTGTTTGTGCTTGTATGACACCTTCAAGAAATGTGAGCGATGGATTATCTTCCTATAAATTAACTGTAAGTATTTCTAATTTGATGTGGAGATTGTTGTTTTTGCTATTTGAAAGCCAAAGTTGGATTCTTTAGCTGTCATTGGGGATTTTTCACAAGGATTTAGATCAGGGGTTGTTGGTATGATTCTATTTTTGGTAGTGGTTTGCTTAGTTGCAATTATACGGTGTTTTGATGGAGGGCAAATACTGCATGTGAGATTTTTTAGTGTTTCTTTTTTAGGGAAACTGGTAATCCCAATTGTGGTTTTAAATGAGGAATTTCACTTCGGTAATAATGTATGGTGTTATTTGGTATCAGGATTCGCCCTATACCAGCATTCTAAACTCAGTTGAAGAACCCGAGAGTGATTCTGATGTGCTGATTGAGTGTAAAAATGTCTACAAATCATTTGGGGAGAAACACATACTAAGGGGTGTAAGCTTCAAGGTAATGCCCATTTTAGCCATTCTTGTATTCAAGAATTGTTGGATGCCATTTCTAAGAATGATCATTTTAACCGCAATAATGCTTGTAGATTAGACATGGAGAAGCTGTTGGAATAATTGGGCCTTCTGGTACTGGAAAATCTACCATTCTAAAGATTATTGCTGGGCTTCTTGCTCCAGACAAGGTAAATAGTGTGACTCCAGGTTCTTGTGTGGTCGCTCTTTAATTTATTGCTTGTGAACCAGACATCTGTGTGCTGTGGATAAACAGGGGGAGGTTTATGCGCAAGGCAAAAAGAGAGAAGGTTTGATCAGCGACGAGGAGATATCAATATCCGGCCTTCGTATTGGCTTGGTAATTGCAAATCACAGTCAAGAGTGTTTACTGGCATGGTTGTATATGTCGCTAAATGCTAATTTTAGCTTGATTTGGTTTACAGGTATTTCAAAGTGCAGCACTATTTGATTCCCTAACTGTACGTGAAAATGTTGGATTCCTTCTGTAAGAAGCTATATCTTTTTGTGAATTTCATGTCATGTCGAATTTACTTGTGCTCACGTTTTGCTTATCTTTATTTTGAATTTAGGTATGAAAACTCTAAAATGTCAGATGAGCAAATCTCAGAGCTGGTAACTGAGACTTTGGCTGCAGTAGGATTGAAGGTATTTGTACAGCTACAGACTTGAGTTCCTTATCCTAAGATTTCTGACTATTTTAGCTCCTGCAAGTCAGTCCTTTGCTCCTTGGGTCTTAGATCTGGTTTGCTTTAAGTGGGCCTTAGGCAACGCTTTAACTATATGCAGGGTGTTGAGGATCGATTACCTTCTGAGTTGTCTGGAGGGATGAAGAAACGAGTTGCCCTTGCTCGTTCTATTATCTTTGACACCACAAAGGATACTGTAGAGCCAGAGGTATGTTAAGTAGTCAGTGTTATTTTCATATTTCTTAATATGCAATTGAGGTTGGTGTCTATGTCATACTGCTTTCTAATGAATCGGCCTGCATTACATCCACCAATCATTTAACTGCTTATAGATTTTATTGTTACAGAATACAAGTGTGTAATTAGATTTTCCTTTATTCCATTAGTTCTTACCTTACTATAGACTATTGTTGCCCTCAAACCTATGGCAGAGACGCACTACAAGAGTTGAGAGTAGCAATTCTTGTAACATTGTTTGCTTGTTTCTCAAGTCCATTGCAAATTTATAAACTGCAATTGGTCTGCAATTGCATGTGTAGTCTGAGTTGTTGAGATACTCCATCTTGTATCCTAATGCTCTAGCAGTAGTCACTTGACACTTGGATTTTGGGATGAAATTTGGCCATTTCCAAATTAGGCTAAAAATCCATAAAATTTCTTTGAACATAGTCAAATATGATGCTCAATACGTACTTGATCAACCCTTGTACATCAATGCAGGTTGTCTGAAGTTAAAGATATGTCTTAGAATAGGCTTATTAGTTTATTTATTTGGGTGGTTGAGCCCCATTTCTTCAAGATTTTATCTTTTCTCCCTTTTAAACAACTTTAAGTACTCTTTTCTATCTCAATTCAAATTTTTTCACGGGAGGATGCAGGGTAGTGGTTCTGTTGTGCTGATGTTATGGAAATAGAGGCTAATATGGTTAGTTCTGGTGTGCTGATGATACAGAAACGGAAGCTATTATGTAGCATGCAAGTATCTGTCTCTGCAAGAGTTAAAAGAATGAAGCACAAACATCTACAAGCAAATTATGTAGGTTGTTGTATATGATTGAGTCCAGATCCAGAGTCCAGGATCCAAAGAGAAAGGATTTCGTGCTGATTAACTGGTATAGTTGTCTTCTACATGTGTCGTGGAAAAATGGCACCTATAAAATGAAATACCAAGCAGCTTTGTCCCCCCCACCCCCCAAAAAAAACATGGAAGGGAAGGTAGAGGTACTTCATATGTTATTCATTTGGTAACCACACTAAACAGTTCGTTTCCTGAGTCCCTGATGCACAGTACGGAATGTTAAGCTTTTGTTCGAGAGAGTACTGGTTGGTGTTCTCTGCATCTATTCAACTTTAGAAATTAATGATGCTGTGACAGTCTTCCCTTTCATGGTGCTGATGAACTATTACTTTCTGAACAGGTGCTTTTGTATGATGAACCGACAGCTGGACTTGATCCAATCGCGTCCACTGTTGTTGAAGATCTCATACGATCCGTTCACATTAAAGGTGAAGATGCACTTGGGAAGAGTGGAAAGGTCACGTCATATGTAGTTGTGACTCACCAACATAGTACTATTCGGAGAGCAGTGGATAGGTAATGTCTCATCAAGCAATTGCTTTGCATGGTAAATCAGATCTTTAATTTGTCGTTCTCATTGATAGTTTCACTTTGTATAGATTGATTTTCCTTTATGAAGGCATGATTGTATGGGAAGGATTGACTGATGAGTTTACCACATCGACAAACCCTATTGTTCAACAGGTAACCTTGATGTCATTGCTTTATAATTCCTTCTGGCAATATTGCTCCATAATTCTGGATTGCTAAGAATGTAAGACTATGCGGTTAATGAGCTTTAGCTGTAAATGACTTAGTCAGAAGGCCATATATGCCACAAGCTTTCTTCTTAAATCCTAGCATATTTAATGTATTTCTCCCAAAATCACGCCAACCCCCACCCCCCCAACCCAAAATGGGAAACCACTTAGAGAAATAATAATTGTTAATTAACATCGAGGAGATATTACGGCGTCAACAAATCAAATATGGATCCTGCTACAGCAGGGTCATTAGAAATTCGAGCTTTATGCAATCATACTACTAGTAAGAGATGCTGTTTTGGCCTGAGTGAAGAAGACAGTATAGTGCCTAAAGGGGGTGGGGGCGTGTGGTTTTGTTGGAAGTGGTAATATTTAGGATCCAATGTGGATATATTGTTGTGACATTGTTTGAAGATGAAGACCTAATGTTCTGTTCATTTTCAGTTTGCATCAGGGAGCTTGGATGGACCAATCAAGTACTAGCAGAGGTAGCTTAGAAAGCACACTTTTCAACTATGGATGCCAAGTGAGCCAAGAAATCGGGATGCTTACTGGGAGAGAGGAGAGATGATGCTAATGTCCTGTTCATCTGTTAGCTGGTCTATGGCAAATAGAAAGTGCTAGCTAAAGAGGAGCCTGTAGAGATATAGACTAGATTTGTTATGTTCTGAAGTTGCACCCTTGGCTGATATCCGAATCCATAACAGCTTACATAATTATGCCCATGGAGGATGGTTAGCGCGGTCCGTTAATCTGGCAGCCATAGTTTTCGTGGTTAGCTCATGCATGTTTCTGGTTGGATGATCTGAATGTATACATGAGGGACTAAGTCCAAATTGTTTGCTATTCTATTTGTAATTCTTTGAACAAAATTTCATTGTGCAAGCCCTGTAGATTGGGAAGGCAGGCCTAGGAATGTTTTTGATATCCCATTTGCCATTCCCTGATCTTGTCTTCAGTTGTTCCTCCAAATTTTCGTTACAGCTTGTCCTATAATAAAACTCGAACTTTGAGTTTTCCTTGTTTCGTGTCAAAACCAATAAAAAGCGTGGTTTCTTTTGTTTTTACTTTTACTATTGGCCTTGAGCTACAACTTACAAGCAGCAGAGTTCATTCTGAAATAAGAAATAGACTACCACATCTGATATTCAGGGGCTGTTGTCTTCAACTTCATTGGCCCAGAATCCAAACTTCAACGAACTGTTCCAAATTTCATGTTCAAATGTGATTCACTCGGATTTTAAGCAAAATGAAAGAACACTGGTATATCAAGCAGGCAGACAGACTCACAGACCAATGAAAAGAAATTAACTCGCAATTAGTGATTATGCCCTTTACCCAGGGCAGGTCATGGTCAACTTAATCTGTCCCGAACTGAGTTTTCTCAAATTTCAGCTTTTCCAGTTCAATGCTTGAACTATTATGCCAGATGCTTCAAGATCTGATATTTTTCATCCCCCTCAAAACTGACAAGTTAAATTGGACAAGAAATTAGACAAATATACAAACAATAAGTTTCACTTCCTATACAATGTGCCCTAGACTTTTCCCCTGAGGATATAGTTCCTTGATCGGGGTGAGCAGAAAAGAGCAATCAGAGTCACATAGAAAGTTACACCAGCAGTTACACAAAACACCCAGACTGAAATAGGTCCCTCCTCCATATCATCCTTGAATGTGCTGCCAGGCAGTGCAGGCATTGTCGGTGGCTGGCATTTCCCGTCAGATATCTCAATACATAGAGCCGAGTTCCCAACGAATGCTCCAGGGAACCTCCAGTAACCCTGCCTTCTCGATACAAACCCAGAAAGTGAATTGTATGACAAGTTCAGTGTTGTAAGCTCTTGAAGGCTAGAAATATTCGCCAAGAGAGGGCCCGACAGAGAGTTATGTGACAAATCCAGAGCCCTCAAATTCCACATCTTCTCTAGACCCACTGGAATCTGACCCTCAAGAAGATTGTAGGACAAATTGAGATACTCTAAGCCATGTAAGGAGAATATAGTCTCTGGGATCTCCCCATTTAACTGATTATCTGACAGGTCAATTCCAACTGGTGAAAGTAGATCGTAAGCAAAACTGACCTCATTTCTATCCATCACTATGACAGAGATTTGGATCTCGAACCCATCAATGGATACCAAATGGACATCACCAGCAGGGCCATCAATTACTGCATCGTTAAAATTCTTCCCAATATTGAAGTTACCATTGGGTATAAACCCGGAAAGTCTGTTTCCTGCGAGATCAATTGTTCTGATGGCCGGAAATGTGAACAACCATGTAGGAAGAGGGCCATTGAATTTGTTCTGAGCAAGAGACAAAAACTTGAGATTCAGCCATTTGTTCATGGCGTCATTCAAGGGTCCTGAGAGGCTGTTGGAGCTGAAATCGACGACCTCCAAGGATTTACAGCCAGCTAGGGTTTGTGGGATTTGGCCAGAGATTTTGTTACTGCTAATATCTAAGATCTTTAGGCTATCCAATGCATCAAGCTCAGGTTGGATTTCACCTGAAAGATTGTTGTTGCTCAGCATTAAAACAAGGAGCTGAAAACATCCCACAATGCTCAAAGGGATTGAACCTGACAACGAGTTATGTGAAAGATCAATAACTTGGAGGTAAGTCAAGTTCCCAATGTTGTCAGGAATCTCCCCAGTGAGGGAATTATGAGACAGGAACAATGCTTGTAAGGTCTTCAACTCAGTGATTTTCAGAGGAATGTTGCCCGAGAACTGATTGTGTGAAAGATCAAGAATAAGAAGCCCTGATTTGTCTGTCGTCTCCGCAATTATGCCTGGGAGAGGGCCTGAAAACTCGTTGGAACTCAGGTCCAAAGCAAGAAGCTTATCTGAGAACACCAACATTGGAGGAATCTCATACTTAAACCCATTACTGGACAAATTCAGCTGACTCAAAGCTCGAAGTGAGGACATACAAGAGGGC
This sequence comes from Selenicereus undatus, assembly GCA_017589665.1. NCBI lineage: Eukaryota > Viridiplantae > Streptophyta > Magnoliopsida > Caryophyllales > Cactaceae > Selenicereus > Selenicereus undatus. The sequence continues at coordinate 17,011,720 of JACYFF010031955.1, forward strand.
AGTCTTCCAACAAAAGAGTTGTTTGCCAAATTGAGGATGCTTAGAGATTGCTCACAAGCCTCAAAACAAGGCAAAGTGCCCGAAATTCGGTTTGAAGCAAGAGTCAAATATTCCAAAGGCTGATGAAATTCATCAAGAGTCCCAGACAAGTCATTTTCTGAGAGATCCAAATGCCTAAGTGACTCCAAGTGGAACAAGCCCTTGGGTATCTCTCCTCGAAATGAGTTCGAACCCAAATCAAGCCTTTTGAGATTCCTCGAAAAGTTACCAACCCACATTGGCAAATCCCCTCCTAAATACCCATTGCCATTCAAATTGAGCTCCCTCAAATGCTTTAACTTCGTCAAGGTATCCGGAACAAACCCTCCAAGGCTATTATGACTCAGATCAAGGCTCCTTAATCCCACAAGGTTTCCCAAACATGGTGGAATCACAGACGAGGTAAAGTTATTGTGTGACAAATTAAGGGTTTGAAGAAACAAGAGGTTGCATAAACTAGGGCAAATGGTGCCAGACAAGTTCATGGAGCCAAGGCCCATGGAAATAACCCGGCCAGTCTGGTTCTCACAGCCAATACCAGCCCAATTGGAGCAATCGGACCCGACCCATGTTGCTAAATTCAGGTCCGGGTCAAATAGCTGTTGTTTGAACATTATTAGTGAAATTCTATCTTGTGGGTGAAGATCAATAGCGAAAACACTAGGGTTTCCCACAAAATACAGCATCAGCAGCAACACAATTGCCATAATCTGCCAACTAATTCTACCACAAGGGCAAAAACTCAAATCCCACCTAGCTTCCATTACATAGAGTAAAGCTGAAAGCTTTTGTCAGAGAAAGGGGCAAAAAAAAAAAAGACCCAAAAAGACAAAAACTTAGAAATCCATTCCTAAACTGAGCTTAGTCACACTAACATGGCAAATTCAAGGCATTTTGAGGACTAAAAACGAAAACCCATCTCCATCTATGAACTAATTTGAAGTGGGTATTTTCTCAGAGAACAAAAAATGAAGACAGACGGAGAAAGAGATGGAGAGAGAGAGACCTGGAGAAAGAGCAGAGCTGATAGAGCAGAAGCATCAGACGGCGGAGAAAATGGAAGAAAGCTCATGTGACGAGGAAGAGGAACAAACATTCTTCTTTGTCTACTTTATTAAAAATGGGAATTTTCATAATCATAAAAGCATGCCCATCAATATCATACCTTAATCTCTGTCCCCCATTAATTAATCACAAAACTGCTGGGAGTGTATGTTTGTGTGAGTGTGACTGGTTTTGAGAGAGAGAGAGAGAGAGAGAAAGAGAGGGATTTTCTGGGATTTTGGGGATAGAGAAATTCTGGGGCTTTAATATAGTAGTATATTAATGGTAGGATATTAAATGAACAGGAAATATTCTCTCGTTTTTTTTGAACCAAAAGCCAAGCAAAAAAAATTGTCTTTAGAATTTAGATAGCTTTGCATTTGCAGGGGCCTCAGTATCTGTTAAGTTCAACGTGTGTGAACATTATTAACTCAGCATCTTTTGCTTTCTCTGTTCTCGCGTGACGTTCACGCGCGTTCTACCATTCAAGCATGAGGGCATCCCCAACTCAAGTTCCATTTTTTAGAACTCAGGTCTGCTACGTCAGCATGAATTCCACTTGCATTCCATTCAATTTTTCAACCAATGGAACTCATTTCTGGACAATTAATTACATGGAATCCACAATTTGAACTTAATTTATTACTTTTTATTTTAATAATATAAAAATATATATTACCTTAAAAAAAGAAAAACAAAAAAATAATAAAAAAAACAACACAATTGCTTGCATGGAGGAACTGGGGGCTGGGTAGCCCGGTGTATCACTTCCCGCATGCCACTGGCTGGGGGGTAAGCGTGTGACACGCGGGTGTCCCCCCTGCCATGCATTCCCCCAGGTGGGAGTGCCCTTATGTGGCTCAGGCTTCAGTGGGTGGTTAAAAGATATCATTCTTCCCTAATCCTGTATTTATGTCTCATAAAAATAAAATTATTTTTTATAAAAGGCATTATTTTTTTTTTGCAACTGAAAGAGTAATTTTAATTATTATTAACCCATAAGGTGATAGTATTATTATAAGATTTGTATGATACATTTAATACCCAACAGATTTTCCTAAATAGGACTTAAGGGCTTGCTTTGGTTTAATCTTTAATGATGCTCTTACCCAATTACCGGTTACTTCATACCCAGTGCCTCTTTTTGTTACTTTCCATTTCAGTCCTCCCCCTTTCCAACAGAGTAACAGGATTCCAACAAGATTTTTCTCTAGGCAACTTGATTCATTAGGATTATGGGAATGTCATCTGTTGCCTATGCCCAGATACTCTAATCTGAACATCTTCAGCAGCAAAACTGAATGTTTAGAGACAGAGTCACAAATATACATCTTGTGATCTAAACAAATACAGACTTAGACTTGCTCCAAATTTTGCTGCAAGAACTCTTTTCAATTTGTGTGACAGTAATTAAAGTAACGTAATGAGGATTAAGCCTAAATGATATGATCAGCTTGGGGAAAGGGCTTTAGAATTCTTTTAGGGATGTGTCAGAAGGGATCAATCTGCTTGTGTTGACAAATAACAAGAAGCAACAATGCACAAGAGTTCTCAACCTTGCACAGCCTGTCTGAAAGGGTTATTCAGTCGATGTACCTGTAATCAGCCTCTTACTGAGAAAATCTTTCTACACAAAGGTATGATATGTTTCTCTTATCTGATACTAGTAGTCAGAGAATCCAATATCAGCTTCCAACCACCAGCAACCATTATATCAGTCACTTGAATTGCTTTGCGCGAAAGGCCTTACACAGCATGTTGAATGATAGCACAGTTATTGCTACCACCTCTTGATGCCATCCCTGTCAGCTTGAAGTTGTAGAAACCCCATTAGAAAAGGGGTGCCTGTCAACATACAACATATGGGAACATCTTCCCTAAATGTTAATCGTTGTAGGGAACTATGAAGCCTGAATAAGTGAAGAGCTTCGACAATGCACACAACTTTACGGGGACCATTTATCAATCTGTAGCAACCAAAACCAATTTTAGTGTTGATTTTTTTCTCTCTGTTTTTTTTTTTTTTGATAACTACTATATGAAAATATCAAAGTAGTGCTTATTAAGGCTACAACTCACAAGGGGTAGCAAGACATTAGCCCTAAACCACTTGTAAAAGTTCGACCATGCCCACATATGACTATAAATGCTGGTATACAAGAAATACACTGCCACTTAATAAAGTACTACTATGTGGGTACATGAAAATAACTAAACTGAGCAAGAACACCACCTTGTTCTCGTACTATGCCTTTTTGCTCTGTGTATTTACCAATGTGTTTTATCCTATGTAGTCTCTATTTGACTAATTAGTCTTGTTTTTAAGAATAATTTATTGATTTTGAATTAGTTATCCTTTCAGAACGTATATAAGGTATGAGTTATTCGTGAAAAATAATAGTCATTATAATAGAAAAAGGTGAAGAATTAAACTAAAAATGTTCTGGACACATGCCAGTGGGCCACAATGATCATTATAATTGCCTTGAATTTAGTATGTTTTACAATCTAAACCAAAACTTACAGGACTTAAAGTCTACATATCATGACTTTGAAACTAAGGTAGCTAAATTTTACTTGGTGTACAATGTACAAGATAGTCATATGTTGCATTATTGTCTTTAACTTTTTGACATTCAAGTCATGGCACCAATATGGATTTTTACATGCCACACTTGTGTGCATAGTTTGCTATCTGTAACATGAATAGTCATGGCTTAGACTATATTCTGCAATAGCATTTAAGGTAACATTCAGAGTAGTGACCAAATTAAAACTCTAGTCAAGCAAATATAGATGTTTGGTAAGCTAATATTTGGACTAGCATTTTAAATGGTTTTTAATTAGAATTTTAAATAGCGTTTCTAAAAAGCTAACAAATTTAGCTTTTGGCCTCTTAAAGCAGCATTTCGTCTTCTTTTTTTTTTTGTGCTCAAAATACCCTTCTTTAGTTTTATATTGGCAAATATTCATATATTTTTGTGCTATTTTAAATTAATCAGCTAATCTAAGTGCTAATTTACCAAACACATTTTCTATAACAGCTTGTTGGAACAACTATCTACTAATAGTTAAATGCCAACTAATATTCATTGCTAAAATATTTATAAATTTTCTAGTTTTTAAACAATCATCTATTACTTAAACAGTTAGCTTTGCTGAGCAGTAACTCATTCCTAAGGCCCCCCCACCTCCTTTGCTGGACTCAAAAACATAGCCCAAGACTTTGTTGATTAAAATTTTAGTTGCAGTTCCTCTTGTTTTAGCAGAGATTGGAACCCAGTTATCAGGGTCTAGTGCTTGCTCTCAACACTGAGAATAGGGCAATAGGCTCGGGTTTAGGTTAGGAAGGATTTTTCTGCAGCCTTAACAACTCTTGGAAGGATGGAGGCCTCACTCATGTGATAAAATAAGATCATTATAATAGCTCAAGGTTGCTATACAGACATCCAATTAACCAATGCAAATCAAATGCAATCAGAATCAGGTATGTTCTTTCTGGACATTTCTGGCCATAGGTTACTAACCAAGTTTAATGATCTCTTCCAAAAGAGAAGACACAAATCAATAAGCTTCAGGTGGCAATAATAACAGATACTGCGTTGAGGGTGTAAGTACCACATGTGATCCCATAGATGTAAGCTGTCTAAAGAGGGCGACGAAGAATGAAGCGATAATTCCCATCAGAAGAGTTGATGCACATCACTTTTGTCTGTCTCATTTTGCCTGTCAATTAGAAGCCAACAGCTAACAATCCATAGCAGACAGACAGACAGATATTGGCACCCTAAGATAATTGAACAGCAGTTTTCAATCAACAAAACCTGAATAGCACCATGAACAATGTGTGATTTTCCATCATTAATCTGGCCATCTTGCAGTGGCCGAGAAGGCAGAATGCTTCTTTTCCAATAAAGACTGCACAATTTCATGGTTTTGAAACAAGGATGATATCTGACAAAACTGTTATCTTCAGCAGCTTCTTTTGACTGTCTGGAGAAGTATTCCAAATCACCTTCAGTTATTTTGCGAGGGTTCAGCATTGGCTAATGACAGGAACAAAGATTTCAAGAGACGATTTCCATCAAAGACAGAAGTGAAAATGCTCAAGAATTTCCAACACATCCCTATGATGTCCAAGTCAACATACAAAGAATTAGACAACACAAATACACTAAGCAATGAACTCGCAAATAACAAATAAGCACCTAATAATATATCATTGGCCTCGTATATTTGCAAAGACTTGGAATGCTCAGAATCACGTTATCTGAAAATTTGAATAAACCTATTTAAAACTGTTGGTCCTAGATAGAAGCACTCGAAGGGTGATAAAGGATAGAGCTAACCTGAGAGTCAATATTTTGTTTTTCCTTGGAAAGTGTGGGATGATATTCATTGACCATCTGCTTCGATCCCAGTCTGAGACAAGATAGCCTAATCTGGGATCATTGCTCAACAAAATACAAATGACTAAAACTACAAATACGATCAAATGTAGAATATCATCCGCAATGAATCATTTGCATATATTGAGAAGACCCAGGTGACCCAGATTTCACCATGGTGCATGAGCCAAACTTCAAAAGTGAAACACTTAAACCACAACCACCTGGACAATTTCAGTTCCGTTCAAGGATTAGTTTATCATATTGCACACCTGAATTGATTTCCAGTGACACGTACAAACCAAAGCTCAACTCAGAGGTAATTAATTTTCAGTTGTACAGGTGAGGTACATCAGATATAGATAGTTAGGGAACTATTTTCTTAAATAGAAGTTCAGATTTTGAAATACTAATCCCCCCCCCCCCCAAAAGAAAGAAAAAAGAAAAGAAATAAGACACCGTATCATAATAACAGTGGATCAATGGCTTTTTCTACGAATTCCTAAAATCATAAAACACAATTAAGGAGCTCAAAGCCAATAAATCTCAATCTGAAACGCCTGCCTAAAACCCAAATGTAAGTATAACTCCACCAGCAGTCTTCTCCAGTCTTGTGCATATGACTAATCATCACAATATGCTCAATTACCATGGATGCCAAGCCATATCTTTTGACAATTTGGGCCACTTTTATGACCTAGACTGCTGCTTCAAGGCAGCAAATTTCACTTCATCATAAACATCTTGAGCATCTTTTTCTCAGAGGCGTCTAAGTTGTTGCTGGACAAAAGATTAGCAATTAAACCAAGGGTTTCAGTAAAGGCAGAACAGCATTTACACACATCATTTTGATTAGTTGCAGAGCCTTGTAAATCTCATGCTTCTGAAGAAAAGCTTGCACCGTAATACTGTAAGTGAAATCATCGGAACTGCAACCATTGCCCTCCATTTTCGTCATTAAAGCTTCAGCTTCATCCAGCTTCCCTCCTTTGCAAAGCCCGTCAATCATAATATTGTATGTTCGAACCTGAATGTGCGTCTTTTTCTCTACAAGAAAACACTACAGTTTCTGAACAACATCAAGCTTGCCAGCTTCACAAAATCCATTTATGAGAGTGCTGAAGGTGATGATATCAATTACCACCCTCCATCTAGCATTTGTTGTAAAAGTACATGGCCTCTTTAAGATGCCGGCATTTGCACAACCCATCTAGTAGTGTATTATGAGTAAAAATGTTAGCAACTTCTCCAGTACTTTGCATTCCATCAAAATTATTTTGAGCGTCTTCTAAGCTGCCAGCCTCGCAAAGCCCATATTGTGTTGTAAGTGAATGAGTTAGGAGACAATCTCTTGTGGGACATCTACCTAAACAAGTTCTTAGCGTCATCGATCTTCGTTTGCTTACAAAACCCATTTATCAAGGAGCTGTATGATTGTTGCTTCATTGCCAATTTGCTAGGGATGCACTATGGGAGCTTGCCTTTAGTTGCTTAAGCATGGGAGCTATTTTTTGGTAGGAAAGCTAAAAAGAAGGCAGCCCTGGCTTTTACTCATGTGATTTTGTGGAGCATTTGAAGGGAAAGAAACCAAAGGGTCTTTGAGGGAGAAGAAACCTCCCTTCAGTGCTTTAAAGATAATTTCATCATGACTCTATTTTTGAGATAAGGGGAATTTTTGCTCCTCATCCTTTGATATGGTCAACTTTGTGGATAGCTTGCATATTGGTTATATATAATTTTTTGTAGGATGCTTTCCTAATATCATTCATTGATCCTTTTATTTAATATACATATTTTTCCTTATCGAAAAGAAAAAGACGCCAGCAGCACAGCCCTTAGCAGCCATAATATCCAACATTTGCAGTGCTCTGGCCATCAGACCCTGCTTGCAAAATCCATCAATTAGTGTGTTGAACGTGACAGCCTTTGGAGGAACGATGGTCTGTGCTTCTCTTACCATTCTTCCTTTACAAAAACTGTCCACTAACATAGTGAAAGTGAACTCGTTAGGGCATATGTTCTTGTCAAACATTTCCAGCAACACCACCTTGACATCATCCCATTGCCTTGGGTTGCAAAGGCCCCTAAATATGGTGTTGAAAGTGACATCTGGAGGGACGCTTTTGCTAATCGTGATATTGAACAGCTTCAAAGCCTGAAACAACAGCCCATTCTTGCAAAGGCTATCGAGAATGGTGTTATAAAGGACATCAGGCTGGCAACTGCCAGTAAGTTCAATCTTCCTAAGAACCTGGAGGGCTTACACATGGCGACCTAGCTTACACAGGCCATTAGTCAATGTACCATAAGTAATTTTACACCTTGATCAACCACTTCACGGAATACCTCAGCTGCATCAAACTATTTGCTGTTTTTGCAGAGACCATTGATCAAAGTGTTGAAGGTGACAATGCCAGGTTGGTAACCAAGCTTGAAGATCTTGCCCAAGAGAGAAACCCAAATCAACATGACTGAGGTGACAGTAAGAACCTGGAGGGCTTACACATGGCGACCTAGCTTACACCATTTGTCTCATAAAGAACTTCCAACCTAGCAAAACAATTCAATTGCCCGAGGTCCTTGAAAAGAAGGAATAATAATTTTGGAGTGTAAACAACCTTTATGATGGAGAACAGTTGCCAGCTTTTCATGCCACTGCCTGCTAGCTTGCTTAAGCCTGTAGGGACTTTTTTGCAATTTAAACACAGCATTAGGAAAAGGGGGTTCCAGCCCAAGAGGTAATTTCACACGCATCTTCATCTGGATTGCCTTGCAAAAATGCATTATTCACAGCCAGTTTATGCATTTCCCAGCCTTTCTTGATTGCAATAGCCATCCTTTGAATTGCAGTCATCTTGAAAATGTTTCAGAATAATCAATTCCAGCCTTTTGTGTGTCACTCCTGATCGCAAGCCTGGCTTTCAGCCTCTCTATAGATCCATCCAAATTTAGTTTGACTGAGTAAACCCATTTATTACCTATGGATTTCTTGTGGGGTGGAAGCTCTACAACTTCCCATGCCTTATTAGCATGTAGTGCTTGAAACTTTTTCTCCATAGCCTCGTCCATCCAGGATGTTGAATAGCATCATAATAAGAGGCTGGCTCATGTGTCCTCAGTACTGCTTGAATGACTCCCTGGCCAGATGCTGTCAAAGCAGAGAAAACAGAGAGGAGAAAAAGAGGCACTTGTTAGTAAGGACAAACAGTACCCATTAGGACAAACAATGTGTGAATGACAAACACAATGGTCTAAATATCCAGGCACTCTATGTGGTCTAGTAGACCTAAGAGATGAGGATGAATATGCAGATGCTGAAGGTAAAGAAGGTCCTGTAAGATTGAGAGCAGGACTGGATATAGAAGGACGCGACGAATCCGTTAACGAGGAGATTCTCTGGATATGGAAAGTGAAAAAGCAGGTGAAGATGGTGAAGGAAGCGGAATAAGTAGGTTCATACGAAGAAACAGGGATATAGATATCTGAAGATTTTTAGCTCTTTTCTAATGAAAAGGAAAAACCATTTAATGAAAGACAACATCTCTTGAAATAAAATGCTGCCCTATTTCAAGATTCAATAACTTACACCCTTTTTTTTCCAATGGGACACCCCATGAAAACACATGGCTGAGCTCTCTGCTGAAATATATCCCTACGTTTCTTGGATGTAAATGCAAAACACAAGCAGACGAAAGACTGAAGATGATGACAAGTGGTTCAGTTTCATACAGAAATTCAAAAGGTGATTTCGAATGCAATAGAGGAGAAGGAAATCAATTAATATGACAGCCAGCAGTTAGAATAGAGACTCCCAATATCTTAAGGGCACGTTTGCTGGGAACATAAGAGATCTTTTAACCTCAAGAAAATGCTTCTATTTCCTTTCAGCAATCCCATTTTGTTGTGGAGTATCTGTACAACTAGTTTGATGAAGAATTTCCTTCTCACTAAAGTAAGCAATACCTTCATTGCATGAACCCAACTCAAGCGCAATATCAGATATGAAAGCCTTCAAGCGGTACGAAAAATTGTATCTCCACCAGAGACAAAGGCTTTAACGAGAGAAAAGGCTTGGCTCTTACTTGTCATCAAATGGGTCCATGTAGATCTTGTAAAATCATCAATGAATATAACAAAACATTTATGCCCAGACTCAGCAGGATGAAAAAAAGGTCCCCAAACATCTATATGTACTAACCCAAGAGCATGTGCAGTACAAATTAAACTTGAAGGAAATACAAGTCCCTGCCCAAGCTTTTGGGCAAACTGAGCACACAAAATCCGGTTCAGTATTACAATCAACAATCCCAGAACACTGAATATTCTGTAGCTTAAAAAAAGACACGTGTCAGATTTCTTAACAGCCGCACTAGCTATGCTAGAAGACAGGAAAATTCGACTATTATTTTCAGCATTCCTAGATAATAACTTATGTAAAATGTATAGAACATTCTGCAGTTTGCCAACCTCCATTAACCTCTTTAATGAAGGGGCCTGCAGTGTACAAGATGAGGCTGAGAAGAAAGCATTCACTGTATTTGCGCATATAGCTTACATACTGCAAGTAGGCTGAACTTGAAATATGGGACATATGTTGCATCAGATGGGGTCAACTTTACCCAGCATCCCTGCCACATTTTATCACCTTAATTCTTTGTCCATTGGGAACTGTAATTACTAGGGCTGAGAAAGCATTTAAATACCAAGAAGTTCTTTCAACAGGTCATGTGATCATCAGCCCAAGAATCTATCACTGCATACAATTGCACTCTAGAATCCTTGTAGGACAATAAGGAGCTCAAAGCCAATAAATCCTGATCTGAAACAATGCTTACCTCAAACCCAAATGTACGGACAACTTCACGAGCTGTCTTCCACAGTCTTGTGCATATAACTTCTTCCGCCACCAACAGCAGGCAATCATGACAATACGCTCAATAGCAATGGATGCAAGACACAATTTTTTCAGTTTGGACCACTTCTGTCACCCTGGACTGCTTCAAGACGACAAACTTCACTTCAGCATGAACTTCCCGAGCATCTGTTTCGAGGAGGGATCTAGCTTATTATTGCAGGACAGAAGCTCGATGATTAGACTTAAAGTATTATTAAATGTAGAATAACCTTTATCGCGCATCATTTGAATATATTGCAAAGCCTTGGGGATCTCATGCTTGCGAAGGAATGCTTGGATCATCAAATTATAAGTGATGTCATCGGGAGCACAACCATTGCCTTCCATCCTCATCATTAAATCTTCAGCTTCGTGTAACTTACCTCCTTTGCAAAGTCTTTGAATTACAATATTGTATGTTGTGACATCAACCTGCCTCTTTGTCTCTAGGGAAGATAACAGTTTCTGAGCAAACTCAATCTGGCCAGCTTCACAATAGCCATTTATGAGAATGTTGTAGGTTACAATATCAGGGACTATTCCTCTATCTTGCATTCTATGTAAAAGTTCAACAGCCTTTTCAAGATGTTGGCTTTTGCAAAGCGCATCTAGTAGTGTAGTGTAAGTAACTTCATCGACAGCTCCTCGTCCACTTTGTATCTCATCGAAAAGATTCTGAGCATCTTCTAGCCTGTCAGCCTTGCACAATCCATCTAATATTGTGCTGTATGTGTGTGCATCCAAAGATAGTCCCTTTTGTGACATCTCCCTAAACAGACCCATAGCATCATCCATCCTTCTTTGCTTACAGAAGCCATTTAACAGCGACTTGTAGGTAACAATATCAGGTACACAGCCCTTAGCAATGATAGAATTGAATATTTGAAGTGCTTTGTCCATCCGCCCTTGCATGCAAAATCCATCAATCATTGTGTTGTACGTGACAACATTCGGATCAAAACCCCTCTCAATCATCAATTTCATGACATTCTCAGCTTCTCTCAGCATTCCTTCTTTACAAAAACTGTCAACCAATGTATTGAAGGTGCGATCATTAGGGAATATGTTCTTATCAAACATTTCTCGCAACAATCTCTCAATATCATCCCATCGCCTTGACCTGCAAAGGCCCCATAATAAGGTGTTGAATGTAACAATATTAGGAGCAATACCTTTGATGATCATGGTATCTCGGAGTTCTAAAGCCTGAGCCAATAGCCCGTCTTTGCAAAGACTATCAAGAATTGAATTATACATGGCAACATCGGGTTCACAACCAGTAAACCCAATCTTCCTGAGTACTTTAAGGGCATCAAGATAGCGACCTAGTTTGCACAGGCCATTAATCAACGTACCATAAGTAACTACACTTAATTCCACACCTTGATCAACATATTTATAGTTTTTACAGAGGCCGTCAATCAAAGTGTTGAAGATGACAATGTCAGGCTGGTAACCAAGCTTGATGATCTCGCCGAGTATAGAGAAACCCAGATCAACTTGATTGAGGCCGCAATAACAATTGATATTGATGGTCAAGGTATAAAGACTAAGAATTCCCTTATCTTCAAGCTGTCTAGAGAGGGAAATCATGCCGCAATTTTACGATTAAGCTCAAAATTTGGTTGAAAACAATAACAGACGGGATGGGGCGTTCAAGAAGAAACTGATCAAAAAGAGTTAGGGCATCGTCAAGATTACCAATGCGGAAGTAATCACCACGAAACTTGAAAATGAGCCCATCTTTGTATTTTCCCTCAATTTGAGTCTTCGGGAGAACATAGAAATTTCGGGCAAAACAAGCAGCAGTCTTTGAAGAAATTGAGAAAGGGAGAGGTAGAATACCAGTTCGGAAAGGAAGCATGGATATGGGTCTCCAATGGCGTCTTCTAGTTCTTTCTTTGTATCGCTTGAATCGCAAAATTACAAAGATTGAATTTTTGTATATTTAATTGAATGAATTTGGTACAATCTCTATGAAAATAAAATTATTTAATTCTTTCTCTTTTAAGGATGAATTTTTCAACATTTGAATCAAGAGGGTACGGGTCGAGGCTATGACCTGGGTCTTGGGCCTTTCAATAAAGCTTTACCCTAAACTGTTTTGACTTTTGTTTGTTTTGACTTTGATGTTGACTTGGGAGTCTCCCAGGCTTGGGCCGAGCATTGACTTGAAAGTCGCCTTGAGTTTTGACCGAATGTTGACTTGAGAGCCGTTTTGATGTTTGACTTGTGAGTTGATGTAGGCTTTGACCTTTGACTGCGCCTTAACTTTGACTTTGATGTTGTTCGGATTTTAGGTCGTGATTGAACTTGTTAGTCGTCTTCAGCCTCGATTTAGGCTTTGAGTTGAATTTTGACTGAGCCTGAACTTGGAAGTCTTTTGGACTTCATCTTGGCTTGACTAGTAAGTCTTTTGGGCTTGATTAGTGAGTCTTTTGGACTTGACTTGTGAGTCATTGGGTTTGATTAAATTAATTAAAAGGATTGACCCATTTAATTAATTTAATTTAATTTTAGTACGGCACAAATAAATTTTCAATGAATATAAATTGCCCCCTAGAGACAAGGTCACTTATGAGACTGTTGTCGTTGGAGCGTGGCCGACCTCTCGAAATTTTATTTTATTTTTAATAATCCATCATTTGATCATGAAAATTCCTTGAATGAAATTTCAAGATGCCTTGTTTATTATTATTTTGTTTTTTGAAAGCTTGAGCATATGATAATTTATTTTGTCAAAGAATTGGGGAATGACCATGGGTATGGTTAATAGACCCCAACCCAAGCTTCCCAACTCTCTCTCTCTCTCTTTTTTTTTTTTTTTTATGTGGGTTGGGCCAACTTTCTCTTTTTCCTTACTTTCTATTTCTGTTTGCTTTGCATGGGCTGGCCCAGATTTTGGCTCGCCCTCTCCTTCCTCTTCTTTTTTTTTTAGACACAGCCCAACTAACTTCATTTAAAAGTCATGCAAGGGGCATGTGACCCCAATCTGTCTTTTTTTCCCCCCTTCTCTGACGAGCCTGGGCTGGGACGCTTCTTTCTTTTTGGGGGGGGGGTCTTTTTCCTTCGTCTTCCTTCCTTCACTTCACTTAGTTGGCACACCTGAGTCATGGGCCTGGGTTTACTATTCCCCCTTCTTCTTCCTCTCTCTTCGACCAGCTATCAACGCAGAGCACCCAAGCACCGAAAACCCTGCTTACATTGTACTGCAATTGATGGTGGCATTGCTTGGTGGAAGCTTCCTATTCCTTCATCGTTTGCACAGCCCAACTCTCCATTTGAGTGGTTCAATACTTGTATTTATTAAAAGCCTCAACTTTCTCATTCTATTCTCAACTGCTCAACCTAACACCATAACCCTTCCTTTGTTGCTACTGGTGGTTAGCAATGGAAGCTTCACCCAAAGCTTTATCTTTACGCCACCTAGTTCCTCGGTCAATAACTCTTGTTGTGTTGCTGCTTGTGGCTAACTCAAGGTACGGACCTTTCAAGTCCTTCCTCTTTTTTTTGACTTCATTTTTTCTTTGGAAAGAATAAGCTTCCTCCCTTATTACTTCTGTAACTTAGTTCACCTAAACACCCAAAGTTCAACCTTTTTAGATCAAATGTAAGTTCTTCACATTGCCTTCATCAAATGATCCAAATTTGTGACCCTTTTTCTTTTGTTTGTGCGGCTTGAATATGTTAGGTCTGTGGGAGACATCTGAGGGCTTTTTTTTTTTTTTTGGCTTCCTGCTACTCCTGTGAACCAGCTGAAGGGGCCAAGCGCCGACTTCCTCCTTGCACAATCTCCACTTCAACATCGTTCGTTAGGGCAATCCTTTTTCCTCCTTTTTTGCAAAGGAAAGGTGACAACTTTGGCTTCTTTTTTTTTTAAATATGGAAGGAAAATGGACATGAAAGTGGTGTGCTTTCTTTTCTTTTTCATGGTGTTTGTGAGATTTTGTGGGCATGTGTGTGAGGAAGACAGAGAGAGAAAGTGAAAGAAAATGAAAGTGTGGCCTCTATTCTTCGTTCAATGCCTCTGCCGTTTAATTTCTTGGAGAAATGGAAAGCTAATGCCAATTTCACCGAAGTATTCGCTTACTCTTTGGCTCGTGAATTAGTTCCTTTATTGTTGTTTAGTGCCTCCACATTTTGGCCTTCATGTTCCTACCATGCTTCATACCTTCTTTTTTTTTGCGATGGAATTTGGGGATTGGATTTTGGTCTGTTGATAACTTGGTCTTATATTGATGCTAAACTTGATGTTGATGAAGATCACACAGCATCACGTGGCAAATAGTAGTTGCCAAAAGTGACTTGGTCTTATTTTGATGCGTGCCTCCATGATCAAAGCTTGGGTTTTAAATGATCAACCCCTTTTTTCTTCGATGCTTACTGAGTCATGGGTTGCCTATAACTTGCCCTTTTATTGAAATTTGAAATGTTGTGTCTTAGTCTTAACAGACTTGCCCCCCTTTTTTGTTGCGCTTGTGTTGTTGCTTATGCAGGTTAAGGAGCCATTTGAAGAGCCATTTGCGACACGGTTCGCCGCTAGGCCATGTGCCTAGAATGGATTCCGATACGTATAAAAGTGATATGAAGACTTGAAGAACCACTTGCGACACGATTCACTGCTTGGCCATGGGCTTTGAACGGATACCGATACGCGTGAAAGTAGTATGAAGACTTAAAGAACCACTTGCACCACGGTTCGCTGCTTGGCCATAGGACTTGATCGGATACTAATACGCGTGAAAGTGGTATGAAGACTTGAATAACCACTTGCAACATGGTTCGCTGCTTGGCCATGGGCCTTGAACGAATACTGATACGCGTGAAGGTGATATGAAGACTTGAATAACCACTTGTGACACGGTTCGCTGCTTGGCCATGAAACTTGAACGGATACTGATACGCGTGAAAGTGGTATGAATAGCGAGGAGCAGTTGGGCGGCAGACAACCAATATTTTGATTGATTTTGCGTCACGTTTCTCCCTTCTTTAGCATTTATTTTGTCTGGGCGCCGCTTCGTTTACTGATTTCTTTCCTAAAAAAAGAAACTAACTTTGTGTTTCCTTCCATTTTTAGGTAATTTATAATGGTGCATCTTAAGGAGTTTCAGCGTGACGACATGCTTCTTATTTTCGTCGTGGGTAAGGAAGATAACAATCCCCAATCAGGCAGCTGCTTCCAAATCTACCGTTCTTTGAGGAGGTCAAGAGCCAATCAAGCGCCCATTATAGAGCCATCGTCCTTTCCTTCCAGATTCTCCATCCGAGTGGAAAAGGGTGCGGAAGATGGTTCAATCGGGTACTTTCTGCATAGCTACTTTCTGCATAGCACATATCATGACAAATCCAGCCTTCTAACTGAATTCCCTATTCTCGGGCACCATATTATATCTGGGCAGTCCAGATAGGGCCCGAACATGCTTCTTTATGCTGACTTCGGCTACATTCCCTTGTACTGGGAATGGACAGAGCATCTGCTCTCTTATTTTGAGGCACGCTTGCAGAGATGCGCTTTATATGAGGAAGTGTATACCTCGTTCTATTCATATAGCCGCGACATGCATGTTGTGCACGCCTTTTGTGAGAGTTCGTATCTTACCACCAAAACTCTTCACACGATATCCAGAGAAATGTCTATCTCATTATGGGATTTACATAAGCTTGGCGGACTCCCAATCAATGACAAGATCTATGATGAGACCATCCCCTATCTCCAAGCCTTTGAGCACCGAGACAAGTAAAATCTGAGGACTATGCCATCTTCCTGCAAGTTCCTGTTCGCTGCTTTTAGATGTTTGGAAAAGATACCTGTCTGTGAGAAAGGCATCAGTGCTAAGGCTTGGATTGATTTCTGGTGCAAGAAAAAGCTAATCCAGTGCAGTGTCGCCCTTGTAGCTTGACTCTCACAAGGATGCAAAATCCAAGTGGTGAGATTTAGCCTTAAGATCCTTGTTGGAGCCGTCAGGAGTTAAAAGTCTTCAAAAGCTTAGGGGTTCCCAAAGAGAGGAGGGAAATCACCTATTTTGCTGCGTACCTATCATGTTGGCTGTGCGTTTTTGCACTTCCTGAGACCGGGGGGAGGCTCATTTGCCTGGGCACTTTTGAGGCTGTAAGCCTAATGGCGTCTGGTACTATCTTCAGTCTAGCAGTTTATTTACCATGGCCTTAATAGGATTACTACGGCTGCGAAGGCCTCCTATTCACGATCATTCTTTCCCTGGAACTATCTCTACGGATGGCTCGTCCATTATTGCAAGACTCAGCGTGTCTTGCAACCTCCCCCTTCCGGTCCCTTTGATGGTGCGCTATTCCACGGTCACATATGACGTGCAGCGACCTTGGGGATGCTCGTAAGCTTATACATGAGGGCAGAGTATCTAAGATGGGTTGCCTAATGCTGAGAAGAAACCGATTAGAGACCTTTATCGATGATGGGAACTTAGATTCGGATAAGTCAGGCTACCTGATTTCTATTCGAGATGGTTTCCTTCCTATTCACCAGGGCACGATTTTCTATCTCGACCTCTACAGCCCGCATTGGTTCAACAGGAAATTTGGGTTCTACCAGGGGATCCCTGGAGTATTTCTCGAGAATCCTCGCACCCGGGAGGTGTCATATGAGAATGCCCTTCTATATCGAAAACGACTCATCTTTTTGGGGACTGCGTATCAAGGCGTTTTTCCTAGTCTCTCATTGGCCTTGAGTCAACACATCTTCTTAGCTTACAAGATTTGGTGGCCCAAGGTGACCTCGATCCAACGCTTCCGTCCTACAGAAGAGTATAGAAGCAAGTTCATCCAGGCAAGATAAGGATGCAGAGGTTGGGTCATTGAAGAAGGTCAAGGGGAAGAAAGGAAATTATCCTATGGCCGATTTAGATGCTGAGGGCCTGGAGTCTGGTGATGACTCTCATGGGTCCCCAAGAGTTCACCTTCTGACAGAATGTGAGGTCTGGCATCGGACAGTGATCGCGAGCCACAGTGTGAGGCAAACTTCAAACATAGGGCGCGCAAGAGGTGCGAGACTGTGAACCCCAGGGATTCCAGAGTCAACCTTGGGGATGACTTTTTTGATGACGTCCAGAGTTGCTCAGGCAAGCCAGCCAATCTTGAGGATGTATGCACCATTCCTTCGCCTTTTACTGTTATTTTCTTTCGCTTTGTTGCTTTGATTTTGATCAGCATAAACTGA
This sequence comes from Selenicereus undatus, assembly GCA_017589665.1. NCBI lineage: Eukaryota > Viridiplantae > Streptophyta > Magnoliopsida > Caryophyllales > Cactaceae > Selenicereus > Selenicereus undatus. Next base: position 17,029,277 of record JACYFF010031955.1, read on the forward strand.
TTCTATACTTATCTTGTTTCACCTCACTTCTTTTTTTTTTTAATTCAGATTGGGGAGCTTGACGTAGCACGGGAAGCGATACCTATTATCGACGAGCAGTTACTCGAGGATGTTAGCCTTGTTGCTAAATCTTCTGCCCCCAAGGCAACTCCGGGCATTGGTAAGGACATTGAAATTGTGAGGAGACAAACATCCCCTCACAAGGTTGGGAGTTCAGCTTCCAGGGAAACGGAGGCCTTGCACGCATCAGCTACTTAGAGTCATTACTCAGTTGATGAACCTAACTCTCTTAACGTAGCCATTAAAGGGTTACTCTCTACTGACGCTAATGTTGGCATTCCTGGGGGTTAGAAAGGGAGACTTTCCTGTGCAGCTGCTCCCTCCATTACTTCTTTCTGTCCCGGACCCGACTCACAAAGTATCTTTACCGCTGCTATTCGAGTGATGGGGTCCGAGTACGTGACCAGTTTGAAGAATGTAAAATTTGATGAAGTAAAAGGAAAACTTCAAGGTGCCCCAATGATCTACAAGGGGATTGAGCGGCTTTGTGTAGACCCGACCCCTTTGAAGAAGAAGATGGAGGATTATGGAAGCGCCGTGTCAGCCTTCTTATCATTAAAGAAAGCAGTTTCCTCATGCTGCCACTCAGATGATGTGGCGAAGGAGAAGACGCTGTGCACCAAGCAGGTCGATCTTACGCGCTCACGCGTTGTCACTGTACGCGTAAATCTTGGTGTCATGACAGAGAAACTTAAGGGGGTGGCGTAGAGAATTGTTGATTTGGAGGTCGCGCTTCGCCTTGCCTGGGAAGAGGAGCGCCAGCTTAAGGGCGATGTTCAGGTCCAATCTTCCCTATTGGAGACTGCTGAGCTGGAAGTTGATGTGAGATCCAAAACTCTTGCTGACCTTGAGATGGTACCCACTCTTTCCCTTGGTGATACCAATGAGTTGGAGAGGCATGAGCAGGTCTTGCTAGCAGTACAATTCTCGCTCAACCCCGACACTTGGATGGACACCGATTGATGTATCGCTCAGCTTGTCTTGTCCCTTTTTTTTTTCTTTTGTAACAAACATTTGTAATGGACTTTGTGTCCTCCTTTATATAAAATTTGATTGTTTCCCTATTGTCCCTCTTTTACTATGTTTGACTGAACTTGGTATTTTATTTACTAAGCTACCTATGTACTTATGGAAACATTGCAATTCCCAATAAGATTAAGTCATCATATAGTTCAACAAAATAAATTTTGTATATATTTGTTTTTCCATGCACAGTTTATACTCTTGTGAGCCAGGAGTATTACAAAAATAAATAAATAAAGTTTGTTTTAGTTTCTTTTTTGCCGTTCACAGTTTATACTTTTGCAGACTAGGAGTGGTACAACGGAATTTAACTTGAAAAAATGAGCAGTTTAGGCTCTTACTTGGGAGTTTTACAATATCCTATATCAAGGATGGTAGCACTTTAAGAACCTGCCATTTATGGGTCCTACTCGAACCCCTTGTCCATCTACTATCTTGTATGCCCCATTTGAGTAAACCTCGCGGACAACATAAGGTCTTTCCCATTTCGGAGCGAATTTGCTTCGTCTCTTGTGAGTCATGATGATTGGCCTTTTCAGCACAAGCACCTGATCCCCAACTTAAAACGAGCACGGCTGAACCTTTTTGTTGAACGTTCTTGCTAGACGAGCTTGGGAGCATTCTAGCTTTTGTTGTGTTTGAAGTCCTTTCTTATTAAGAACCTCCAGCTCAGCTAAGTGAAACTTGTGGTTTTCGTCTTCTGTCAAACCTTCCTGTATGGCGATGCACAGCGATGGGATTTGGAGCTCTAATGGTAGTACGGCTTCAACTCCATACACCAGAGCGAAGGGGGTCGACTGTGTCAGGGTCTTGTATGTGGTTCGGTATGCCCAAAGGGCCTCCCCTAGTCTGTCGTGCCAATCTCTTTTAGACTTTGTACAACGTTTTTAAGTAAGTTACAAAGGGTTTTATTAAAGGCTTCTAAGAGGCTGTTTGCAGGGGCATGGTACATGGAAGACTTATGCTAGACGTACTTAAAACTTCTCATATAGGCTGGTCAACAAGCTGTTGACAAAGGGCTTACCATTATCAGTGATAATATAACTCGATACACCATATCGATAGATAATATGCGTCCTTATGAAGTCGATCGCATTTTCTTTTTTAGCATTCCTTAGTGGAATTGCTTCCACCCATTTAGAGAAGTAATCAGTAGCAGCCAAGATGTAAGAGTGACCAGCTGATGATTTAGGCGTGATTGGTTTGACGACATCAAACCCGCATGCCTCAAAGGGTCAGGATGCAACCGTTGGGTGAAGAGTTTCTAGAGGTTGATGTATGAAGTTGGCATGAAACTGACAAGTATCACACCTTTTTGCATAATCTATGCAATCTTGCACCATAATGGGCCAGCAGTAATCCATCCTTTTAATGCGATCGTGTAGCCTAGGCTCTGATTGGTGCGCTCCACACACGCCTGAATGAGCTTCCGTCATCGCTTGCTTTGCTTCTTCCAAGTCCAAGCATCGTAACCAAAGGCCAAGAAAAGAGCGTCGATAGAGTGTTCCGTTGTAGTAAAAAAAAAGCTCAGAGCTCTCCGTTGTGTTTCCGTCTTATGCTTTCGGTCACTAGAAAGTTTTTCGTGCTCTAAGTGCTTAATTATAGGTTGGCGTCAATCTTCTGTATCTATTTCAAGAACACAGATCATGTTGACATCTTCCTCTGAGTCTTCATCATCGAGCGGAACAACCCAACAGCTACAAACTGGAATTGTCATCCTTTCTTCTAGCCCCAGTGCCAAAGTGGCCGCAAGGCTTACCATTGCGTCAGCTATCTCATTGGCATTCCTTGGTACGTGCTCTAACTTGACTATGTCTAACTTATTTAGTAGGCGTAATGCTCCACCATCGAAATACATTTCCTAGGGAGAGAGGATATCGATGTAGAACACGTCTTCTCTTGGCAAATCATCATTTAGCTCCCAATCATCGGGAATGGGATGATTTGCTAAGAAATCTGCCAACGCTTGTCCCTTAACCGCTCTTTGGGGTACATAGACAAGGTCGTACTGTTTTAAGATGACCGCCCATTTTGCCAGTCGCCCATTTAAGATTGGCCTAGACAAGATGTACTTAATGGGATCAGTTTTGGAGATCACTTGCACTGTATGGGCCTTCATGTAATGCTTGAGTTTTAGATGGCAAAGATGAGCGACAAGCACATCTTTTTAATAGGGGGGTACTTCAATTCAGCGCCAACCAATGTATGACTTAAGTAGTACAGGGCGACTTCTTTCCCTTTTTCATTTTCCTGTACACATAATGCTCCTAAGGATTTTTCCTGAGTTGCAATGTACAGTTAAAGAGGCTTGTTAGGGATGAGTGGCCCTAACACCAAAGGATGGGACAAATATTCCTTTATTTTGTTGAAAGCCGCTCAACATGAGTCGTCCCATTCAAACGGTGCTCCCTTTTTCATAAGGTGGCTGAAGGGGTGGCAACGTCCTGCAAGATTTGAGATAAATCTTCGGATATATGCTGTAACACCCCCAATTGCTAATTTCTAATTACTCTAGCTTAACCAATGATCTATTATAAATTAGCAGCGAAAGACTTTTAATCTGATTGGAAGCATTACCGCCGTTCCATGATGGAACAAGGCTGCTTGATTTATTGAACTTTTGGAGACACAAATAAACATCTGCCCATTCATGTAGTTCATAACAAACGTGACAACCTAACGTTCCAATGCTAAACGTTATCAACCCCCAAAGTTTTGGAAGTATAACTATAAGCAATTCTCTACCTACCATTACTGTGAACCTTTGAATAGTTAATGCCCAATAAAAATTGCAATTCTCGTTCACTTCTTGTTGCCTTCTAGCTTGCCAAGTGGAAGAATTTTCATAGATCTCTCACCTAAAACAGAGAACATAAAAACATTCGAATGATGAGCCGAAACTCAGCACGTACATTCCTATGCAGTAAAACAAGTTTTGTAAGCAAGTAGTTGGGCGTCCGCATTTCAAAATACTTTGTTTTGCGAACATGAGAGAGAGAATGTATAAGTAAAATTGATTTGTTGATTATTATCTGAAAGTGGACCCCTTGGTCGACGTACGTCTTGAAACAATCATACTTTAGGTGCTCACCCCCTAGGCCGATCGAGAAGCCTGAGTTGACACCGCGTGCGGGTGTATTGATGGGCATAAGCCTTAATAATTGATGGGTATAAGCCTTGATGATTGATAATTGACGGGTCCACTTGTTTATGTGACAAAACGTTGCGTAAAATGATTCATTATGTGATTATCGTATTGACTTTGCATAGTTTGAGAAACATGTGAGTTTTCGAAGAGTACAGACAATGTACGTACTTGGTTTTCGAAATTTCTCCCCTTTAAAACGGAGGACGTGTGCTTGCAGCTTGAAGCGACCGAGGTGACCTCCTTCCTGCTTCAAATATTTTATTTTTCCCCATTTGTGCGATATTACGAAGTTTATTAACTCCTGTACCTAACAATGTGTTTATAAATACCCGGGTTATCGCCATTGCGATCTGAATTAATGTTATACGTTTGTTACTATCATTAGTTGGTTGCGCAATGCGCATCAAGGCCCTCGTAAAGTGTTATTATGATTAATATAATTATTAGCGTTATTGTTCTCAACGTTGTTCTTATTGTTCTAAATCTGATAATCAGTCAAGTCTTGTGTCTCACTATTCTTAGCGTTAACTTTAGAATATTTAACCATTTACTTAATGCCACATATATATAAAATAGTCATTATACCTTCAGAATTCTTATCACATTAATATTTATCTAATCTCATTAGTACCGTAAATTTACTTAGTGCTACTACTTCGGTTGTTTATATTAAATGGAGGACGAAGACAAGCAAAACACCGAACTTTTATCACATTAAGCTATCGATATAAGTAAATTGAGATATTTATAAAACTACTAATTAAATGAATTAGTAATCGAAACAGTTTACATGCCTTAGGCTTTTTGTCCAATGTCGACCAAAGACTTATTAGCTTACCCTACACTCTAAACATCGAACTTTGTATCTCTGTTACCCCCGACTTATAACATCCTAGCACCAACTTATATAATTTCCTTCAACTACCCTTTTTGTAATACGCTTAGCCTCATCCCTCCAACCAACACACTTATGTCACTTTTCTTTGCTACTCACTAAAATTCATTGGCAATTCATGGACTAATTTCACCCATCATTAACTTAATAAAACTTACTTCAAGCTTCAATTAGGGCAAAACCCCAAGACAGTTAGTTCATGACCTTAATCGCTCGCCCAACATTCATCCTATTCTAGGATCATGCGAATATAGTATACATAACATAACCGGCCTAGCCATAAGGCTTTCATATTCTTCGTCGTTAATTACCCCCAATTAGTTAAATTAACGGCTATGCAATATAACCCCCAACTAGTTAAAATTGATTTCACTTACCAACCTTCACTTAATCCTTCACAGTTATAAATCGTTATAAAGTTGTGCAAATAAATCCCATAGCCATTCAAATCAAGCTATAAATTCACAACCTATCCAAACAATTTTAAACTTCCGAAATTTGCATTACAAGTGATAACCCAATACGTCAAATGATTTCGAAATCCAAGAATTCACAATAGATAGCCAAATAACATGAAACTTATGCAATTCACTCAATCAGCCATCAACATTGGTCTAAAATTCACTGAATTATAGGAAACAAATTAAAACCCAAATCAACTCCAATTTCTCACTCCCAGCCCTCAGCCAATTTCCGCCAGGCGACAGTCCAACTCCAAGGTCCATAACAAAATCAAAAATTTACAAATAGCTAGGTATCACTGCTAATTACATTATTTAACACATAAATTCAATCTCAACAACCCAATAAATCAACTAAGCCAGGTTAGGGTTTACCTTTCAATTCTAATTAAAGCTGGAACAAAGAGAAGTGGATGATGGTGTTGGTAACTGGTGGCGGTGGGCGGCACCCCGAGTGGCCAGTGACTGTCGGCAACAGTGACCGGCAACCGGCGACTAGAAGAATCCGAGGCAGAACAGGGGAGGCCACGCAACAGAGAGCAAGAGAGGTGGAATGAATTCAAGAGGGGAGCGTAATGGCGGGGTCAACTGGGTGTGTCGGCGACTGGCAGTGAACGTCGGGCAGTCAAGGGGATCGGCACAGCAGGAGCAGGGGATGAGGGGGGGTCGGATGTCGGGGGTAGAAGGAGAGTAGAGAGGGGTTGAGAAGATTTTGGGGGTTTGATTGTTTATTTGGGTTGGTTTGATTAGAATTATGTCGGTTGTCCTTTTTTTTTTTCTATTTTTGATTCTGAATTATCACATACATATCTATACAAACATAATCAAATTAATATTTTGGTTGCATTAATAAATAGAAGTACACATCTTTTTGGGAATAAATATTTTTATTTTTGGATTATTTCCATATTTGTTATAGGGCTAAGAACGACCTTCTCATTAATATTACATTATTACTGTTCGTTACTTATAAGTTATTATTATTATTATTATTATTATTATTATTATTATTATTATTATT
>JACYFF010031955.1:17046059-17091087 GCA_017589665.1 Selenicereus undatus
TCCGCTGCAATTCTCAGTGATCATGTCATTTGTATTTTGGGGGCGTTACAGTCATAAATTGATATTAAATAGCTGCAGTTGGGGCCCTGGGGCAGGTAAAATGAGGATCAATCCTAAGACGTCAGGTTATTGCCAAGTTTTAACATGGAGCGGGGAACCACCAAGCTATGCTTACTGTCATGTTTTCATTTACATTACTTTTATCTTATATTGAATAACTAATTTCTAAAATTCTTCCTGCATTTTTGTTTGACGGGGGGTGTTACTCCACCAAAGCCAAGCTACATCCGCCGGTGTTCCTTGCTAGTACAAGTGCTTATGTGTGAGGTAGTTTCCTATTGCTGTATTCTAACTAGTGTTAAGGATCCTTATGGTAATGTATAAGATTATATATGCCGCTATTTTAATTTTAAATTATGAACTTTTTATTTTAACAAAAAAATTGATAATTCTCATTTTAATAAATACACTCATATTCCATAAAACATGAACCATAAATATAATATTATGTTTTATAATTGTCATAATAATGGACTCTTTATATCAATAAGGTTAAGTCTAGTTGTTAACATTGAGGTCCTGAATATATTAGGTCTTAGGTTTGATTTCACCCTCCTCTATTACATTGTAATTGTATTATACAAGCTGCCCACATTAGAAAAAGAGTCAAATATGTAACCAAGAGAGACACAAATAAAGGCATAAATTTTGATGAGAGTGAATTTTGATGGAATAACTGTCAAGGAAAAAGGCATACCCATGATGCTTTCAAGAATATTTTCAGACCACAAAAACATAAATCCCAAAGACAACACAGTAAAATTACCATTTTGGTGAAAATCATGCAAATTTCTCATTATACAATCAAAGTTTACAGTGATAACTTTTTTTCAGGAAAATTAACCCCAAAAAAAAAAGTCCAAAAAGAGGCAACATCAACATGACTGGGAAGAGGCACATTACTGGATGTACCCAGAACTCTCTGATAAATGAGAACTTTTTTTCTTTCCATTATTGCAAGTCAATCCAGGAAATCAAGGAAGATAAAGATTATGTAAATATATAACATACCCATGAAGAGAACAGAGTGCTAGTATTAACAGAGGATTATTATGGGTGGGAATTTGATTGCTAGAGTTGGGGAATGGACCAAAACACACAGCAGAGATGAATTGTGAAAGAGTAAAGGAGGCAGAGCACAATCAAAGAATACAATTGGACAAAGTCACTAAAAGAGAGAGTATGTGTTGGCGAGGGGGGAAGAACAGAGGAAGGGATGAGATATAGGAGAACTCATTTAAAAGAATTTTTTCAAACAAAAAAAGGTTTTTAATATGTGCTCTCTTTTTATACCTTAATTAATGATCGACGGGTAAGGGTGGTAATAGATCAGGTTTGAGTCGGGTGAACCATCACCCATTTTAATCCGCTTCATTCAATCCACCTATCATTCGCAAAAATCTAATTCAATCCATCCATCCATTATCCGAAGGTGAAAACGGGTGGACCAAGTTGTAAATGGGTAATGAAAGTTTATATGTAATATGATAGCAAATTTATATAAAAAAATAAGCGTTGTCTTTTGAAAAGTTTTTAAAAGGTATTTTAAGTATAAGGAATGAATAAATATCACATTCATCATATTAATGTTGACGAAATTATAGAATTAACAATATAATTGTCCAAAAAATAAGTAAAATTTAAATAACAAAAGTAAAAAGTAAACTAATTGCAAATATGTGATAAACAAGTTAATGACTAAGCGAATGATGAATCGGGTAGCGGGTCGGATAGAGCTTCACCCAGATCCAATCCAATCCGTTAAACCATCATCCATCATCCATCATCCATATATTTTGGATTTTTACCTGCTTTTTTTAAGTCGGGTGGAATGGATATCCATCGGGTGCTGGTGAAATTGTCACCCTTATCGACGGGGGAGGAGGGAAAAAAGAAAGAAAAACCAATTTCTTCAAAATTGTTTCTGAAATCCTTCACTCTTAACTGATAAAACCTTGTATTAAACAATTTATTTTTTTTGTTTTGAATCCTCCATTTAATTGGATTTGAGTTGTTATTGGCTCAATATGAAGTAAAGCTCTCCCATCATTAATATTTTTCATTCACAAGACTTAAATCTGATACCTTACTTAAGGAGAGCAATTGTGAAATCACCTGCACTAATTTGTGTTAGTTCTATTAGACAAATTTGTTCGTGCATTTGTTAGATATTTGCATGTCTGCCTCCAAAAAAGGACCTAGAGGGGACCTTTATTTGTCAATTTCCACGTGAAGTGGACGGTAGGTATTTGCCTTGGATCTAGACATTGATTGTCTCTAATCTTAGATCTACTGGCCCATTGGATCTTTCCATGAGATAGAGGCTCAGGGATAGACTGACACTTACCATTAAAAAAAATTAATATTGTACTCCAAAGGTACTTATCATTTTGCATAAGGGTGACTTAGTCAAAAATATATAAGTTGTGCTAATGACCTACATGAGGCCCTCGTATATAATAGAATGAGTTTACATACAAATTACCATAACTAGTATGAACCCGTGCTTTGCACGGTGCATATTACAGTACATATATATATAGTCAAAATAATCGATGAATGTTCATTGTATACAAAGTTAATATTGTAATTTAGAAAATGATACTTAAATTTATTGAAAAATATGAATAGATAGCACTTTTATGTATAACTATTGAAACTCAATAATTAAAACAACGTATGATTATCAAATACGCGATATAAAGTATGACAGAGATTTTAGCCTTGTAGGTAGTCAAAATGAAACTAAAAATCATGTTAAATGATATAATAATTCATTAATTTGTTGTGGCAATGACGAATAATTCACATTCTCTTCTTCTACTTACATTAAAAATTAAGTTCTTAGTAATAATTTGATTAGCAATGATATAATGAAGATTACAATTATATCTTGTGTACCTGGTGTACTTAACATTAGTGTTTCGTAAGTAATACACCTCCTCCTTCCAACTTACTGACGCAATAAGAGTGATAGACAATTCTACTTCATGGCATCGTCGATGCTTCATAACAAATACTCATGGTTTATCTATACAATCATTTATAATCGCATATACTGATAGATGACCATACGGTTGTAGAGAATGTTATAATGAGATAGTAATCAAAAAATAAAGTGTCCAAAACGTGATTGGCACAGCTTCAGTCTGGTCTAGATTCGAGTTTTCGGTGTTGGTCGTTCTTTGGATAATTGGATTCTCTATTCAGTTCATATATGCGTTCATATTTAGATTTTCATTCTAGGCCAGAGCCGAAGGGAGTTGGAGGTGAAGAGGTTGAGCTTAATTTCTCTCCTATTTGTTAAGTTCTTTGTTTGTATTTTGGTTATTCAAGTTTGATTTTGCTTTACATAATTTGCCCATAATTAAAGTTAATGGTGATGGATAGGGTAAGCATCTTCCTGATATTAATCTTCCAGTGTAGTGTGCTGAAATAATTGGTTATTAATTAACTAAACCTTAACAATTTAATTCAATCGTATCACATTTAGTTTTATGGCGATCTAATTTCATAACACATCCCTAAAGATCGACACCCGTACTTGCTACAGCGATCAACCATACACTTGCAAAATTCATAACATAAATATACAACTGGAAATGTATAATCAATAGTACCTAACAATGGATAAATTAGATAATTTTTTAGACTATCATAATTTTCAAATTATTATAGAGAAATTAAGATATTATAACTGCGATCGAAAATATTTGCTAAACTTATTGTAGTGTATTTCGATGTATTAGAAATTTTAGTTGATTTTCTCATAATTTGCTCCTGTCAATAATTGCTTCTTCTTAAAACGCTATTAATTATTTTATTTTAAAAAACTCAAAATATTGTATATGACATGGTTGCTATATGGAATATTTTAATATTTTATAAATAATTATTACCAATAAAAACCTATAATTTTTTTCACTTACTATATGCGTATAGAAATACTTGTTACAAATTAAAAAAAAAACAAAAAAAACTTCATCAACCTCTTGAAAGGAACATTTTTCAACCCTTAATTAATTGTCATTGTGCGAATTTTTGTTCATAAAAAAAAATATTGATTTTATGAACTTTAATTCATGACCAAGAAATATAAGAAGAAAAACACCTTATCCCGCATTAAGAACGTTTGGAAAGAAAATTCTTTCGTCTAGATCCAGCTCTTCTATTAATTCATATATCTTTTATTTAATCTAATAATAATATGCAAAGTGACTAATTTCGGGTTCACCATTAAAATAAGAAAAGTGAAACTTTAATACTTTATTCCTTCCTTGGATCACTAAAATATTAATATCATCCATAAACTTCAGTACACATATATTTTCAGTGATTTAGAAAAAGTTATTAAAGTATATTTTGTTGTTAAGTAGTTAATAGATTCCACTACAAAAAAAAGTCAAGAAATAATATACTTTTAATTATGATGGTAATTATTTTTATTGAAAATTTGATGGTTGTGATTATATAATCAAATAACCAATTGATATTATGATGATAATTATTTTTATTGATTTAGGAAAGGATATCAAAGTATATTTTGTTTTTAGGTAGTTAAGAGATTATGTTGCCAAAAAAAAATCAAGATATTATATATTTTTAATTATGACAGTAATTATTTTATTGAAAATCCAACGGTTGTGATTATATAATTAAATAATCTAACGGTTCAAAATCTCAAATTTATGAGAAAATTCGAAAAAGCCACGTCATCACAACATTGTTTTTATATATAGTATAGATTACCCTTTATGATTCTTAAGGACCCAAAAAAAAAAAGATTCTCTCTTAATAGTTAAAATTACTATTGGAAGTATTATCATCATGAAATTTAGAATTAACATTGTACATAACTTTGAAAATCAAAATTATTTATCATTAAAATCTTTATCCACAACTTTGTTCTTGTCATCAGTTGCCAAATTGTGATAATATTAAAAATTAAAATGTTTTGTTATTTACGTTTCTTAAAAATTGAAAGAATCAAAATAATATTTCAAGACTTTTCTAATATTTAGGATGAAAAAAAAAAATCAAATTATATAAAAGCGACATGTGACAACTAGAGAAGAGATTGTATTTTGGTACAATCCCATAAAAGTGCATTTGAAGATATCTATATTTGTGTCACCATTGCTAAATGTGTTAGACTAATCTCAACAAGAGAGATATAGTGTTAGAAGATGCAGTACACAACCTAAAGTTGATCAGTGCACCCTAGAGATATGATTAAGGATGCATCAGAGGAGATCAGTCTGCTTGCCTTGAGGGGGTATTCTTACTGCAATGCTTAATGATGTTCCAACTTCGCACACTCTATATGAAAGCTCCCAAAATCAGGTGCGTCTGAGAAAGCTTTCTACAGAAAACTACTGACAAAACAATTCAGCTCATCCCTTGAAATCCCTGCTAATGTACAAACAACAACAATAATAACAAACTCACAGTGTGGGTCTCGCTTTCGCAAGGTCTGAGGAAATTCAACTGTAGACAACCTTACCTCTACCGGTATTGCTACTCATAGAAAGGTTGATTCCATAAGACCCACAAAAACAGTTTGTGAAAAAGGTTTATAGAAAAAACAATTGCAAAACCATTTACCAAGTAAGAAAAAGAAGAAGAGAAAAGGTTCCAGATAGCAAATAAAGAGGGAGCGGAGACATACCTCAACAAACTAGGGGCGCTTGGTGCCGTCACATCCCAGAAAAGCACGACCTGCAGGCAAGCAAACCAAAAACCCTATCCGCCCCACACCGCCTAAGCTACTGCCCCCTACGGAGTCGATCCCCTACAATCAAAGACTTTAATCTTGTCCCGACAGAGCCTCTTATCCCGAGCCATGTCCTCCGTCAGACCGACAATTTTCAGGTCCTCTCTAACCACTTCTTCTAGGCTCTTCTTCGATCTACCCCTCCATCTCTTACCAGCGGGGGTTGATCCTCTCACACCTTCGCACTAAGGCGGCCACACTTTTCCTCTTCACGTGGCCGAACCATCTGAGCCTCGATTCCCTCATCCTCTCCTCTATGGGAGCCACTTCAGCTAAGCCCCTAATTACTCCATTCCTAATTCTGTCGAATTTCGTAAAACCACACATCCACCTGACCATTCTCATCTCAGCCACCATCAACCTTTGGACCTGCGTCTTTTTTAGAGGTTAACACTCCGATCCATAGAGAACAGTCGGTCTAACTCAGATTGCTTAAAGATGGCACATCCAATTCAGCTCATCCCTTGTTTCAGCAGAGATTGGAGCCCAGTTGTCAGGGTCTAGTGCTTGCTGTCAACACTGAGAATAGGGCAATAGGTTCAGGCTTAGGTTAGGATGGATTTTACTGCAGGCCTAACAACTCTTGGAAGGATGGAGGCCTCACTCATGTAATAAAATAAGATAATTATAATACCTCAAGGTTGCTATACAGACATCCTAATAACCAATGGAAATCAAATGCAATCAGAATCAAATATGTTCTTTCTGGACATTTCTGGCCATAGGTTATTAACATCATCCCGTCACACTAGTTGTTCACCTTGATCCACAACCTTATGGCATACCTCAAATGCATCAGCATAATTGCTGTTTTTGTAAAAGCTGCGAATTTAGAATATTAACCAAGTTTAACAATCTCTCGCAAAAGAGAGAGACAAATCAATAAGCTTCAGGTGGCAATCATAACTGATAATGCGTTGAGGGTGTAAGTACCACATGTGATCCCATAGATGTAAGCTGTCTAAAGAGGGCGATGGTGAAGGAAGCGATAATTCCCATCAGAAGAGTTGATGCACATTTCTTTTGTCTGTCTCATTTTGCCTGTCAATTAGAAGCCAACAGCTAACAATCCATAGCAGACAGAGAGACAGATATTGGCACCCTAAGATAATTGAACAGCAGTTTTCAATCAACAAAACCTGAAGAGCACCATGAACAATGTGTGATTTTCCATCATTAATCTGGCCATCTTGCAGTGGCCGAGAAGGCAGACTGCTTCTTTTCCAATGAAGACTGCACAATTTCATGGTTTTGCAACAAGGATGATATCTGACAAAACTGTTATCTTCAGCAGCTTCTTTTGACTGTCTGGAGAAGTATTCCAGATCACCTTCAGTTATTTTGCGAGGGTTCGGCATTGGCTAATGACAGGAACAAAGATTTCAAGAGACGATTTCCATCAAAGACAGAAGTGAAAATGCTCAAGAATTTCCAACACATCCCTATGATGTCCAAGTCAACATACAAAGAATTAGACAACACAAATACACTAAGCAATGAACTCGCAAATAACAAATAAGCACCTAATAATATATCATTGGCCTCGTATATTTGCAAAGACTTGAAATGCTCAGAATCACGTTATCTGAAAATTTGAATAAACCTATTTAAAACTGTTGGTCCTAGATAGAAGCACTCGAAGGGTGATAAAGGATAGAGCTAACCTGAGAGTCAATATTTTGTTTTTCCTTGGAAAGTGTGGGATGATATTCATTGACCATCTGCTTCGATCCCAGTCTGAGACAAGATAGCCTAATCTGGGATCATTGCTCTACAAAATACAAATGACTAAAACTACAAATACGATCAAATGTAGAATATCGTCCGCAATGAATCATTTGCATATATTGAGGAGACCCAGATTTCACCAAGGTGCATGAGCCAAACTTCGAAAGTGAAACACTTAAACCACAACCACCTGGACAATTTCAGTTCCGTTCAAGGATTAGTTTATCATATTGCACACCTGAATTGATTTCCAGTGACACGTACAAACCAAAGCTCAACTCAGAGGCCATCATTTTTCATTTGTACAGGTGAGGTACATCAGATATAGATAGTTAGGGAACTATTTTCTGAAATAGAAGTTCAGATTTTGAAATACAACCCCCCCCCCCCCCCCAAAGAAAAATAAAAAAGAGAAAAAGGCGACACTATATCATAATAGCAGTGGATCAATGGCTTTTTCTGCAGATTCCTCAAATCATAAAACACAATTAAGGAGCTCAAAGCCAATAAATCTCAATCTGAAACGCCTACCTAAAACCCAAATGTAAGGATAACTTCACCAACAGTCTTCTGCAGTCGTGTGCATATGAGTAATCATCACAATATGCACAATTACCATGGATGCCAAGCCACATCTTTTGACAATTTGGGCCACTTCTATCACCAAGACTGCTGCTTCAAGACAGCAAATTTCACTTCATCATAAACATCTTGAGCATCTGTTTCTCAGAGGCATCTAACTTGTTGCTGGACTAAAGATTAGCAATTAAACCAAAAGTTTCAGTAAAGGCAGAACAGCATTTACACACATCATTTTAATGTGTTGCAAAGCCTTGGAAACTTAAATTAAAAAAGCCCGAGGCGCAAAAAAGCGCAAACGGTCCTAGGGCCCCGGGCGCGGCTTCGAGGCGAAGGCGCGAGCTTTTTAGATGCGATGTGCACTTTTACTAAAAAAATGCTCGAAAATCATTCCAAAACCATATTTCTTCTAAAATCAACTAGATAATGGCATCAAATAAATGATTTTCACCAAAAAAAAAAAGAGAATCAATTAAACACGACAAAACACAAATAAAGCATTAAACACAACTCAATTAGATTACTATAAATTGAACCCCAAAAACATAACACATACTGCCAATATGCCAGGAAGGAAGAGAGAGAGAGAGAGAGAGAGAGGGAGAAAGATTAAGAAGCACAAAAAAAAAAGTAAGGGCTCGGTATGATTGTAACATTGGAAGAGGCACCATTTTTGACCTCCTTGAAGCTGCAAAAAAACAAAAGGAAACAAAGAAAAACCCTCCATGGTTGTCCAATAACCGAGGAGAAGGAAGTCTGAAAGAAGACAGAAGAACAAAGCATTTACTAGATTGTTGCCACCACGGTTAGGGTTTCCACCTCCAAACTCATGTTCAGTAGTAGCAATATGCTTTGTTTACTTTTAGTAACATCTTGATTGAAAGGCTTCCGCAAACAAAACGAGGGTTTAGGCCCTTTAAAGTTTTTTTTCTTTTTTTTTCCCAAATGGTCCATTATGATCTATAAAGTGCGGGCTTTGGGTGCTTTGGGCCTCGGTCTTAAGCCCAGAAAAGCTCAAAAAGCGAAGGCTTTAAGAATGGGCTGAGCTTGACCCATTCCAAGGCGCAAGAGGTTGGGCTTCGGGCTTTTGTGAGCCTAGGGGCGCTTTTTTAAACACAGCTTGGAAATCTCATGCTTCTGAAGAAAAGCTTGGACCATAATATTGTAAGTGAAATCATCGGAACTGCAACCATTGCCCTCCATTTCGTCATTAAAGCTTCAGCTTCATCCAGCGTCCCTCCTTTGCAAAGCCCATCAATCATAATATTGTATGTTCGAACCTGAATGCGTATCTTTTTCTCTACAAGAACACAGAACAGTTTCTGAACATCAAGCTTGCCAGCTTCACAAAAACCATTTATGAGAGTGCTGAAGGTGATGATATCAGTTACCATCCCTCCATCTAGCATTCTCTGTAAAAGTACATGGCCTCTTTAAGATGCCGGCTTTTGCACAACCCATCTAGTGGTGTATTATGAGTAACAATGTTAGCAACTTCTCCAGTACTTTGCATTCCATCGAAAATATTTTGAGCGTCTACTAGCCTGCCAGCCTCGCACAGCCCATCTATGATTGTGCTGTATGTGAATGAGTTAGGACACAATCTCTTGTGGAACATCTGCCTAAACCTGTTCATAGCATCATTGATCTTTCTTTGCTTGCAAAACCCAGTTATCAAGGAGCATTTATCAAGGAGCTGTAGGTAATAACGTCAGAAGCACAGCCCTTAACAGCCATAATATCCAACATCTGCAGTGCTCCACCCCTCAGACCCAGCTTGCAAAACATCAATTAGTGTGTTGAACGTGACAGTATTTGGATGATAACCCCTATTAACCATCACCTTAACGACGATCAGTGCTTTTCTTACCATTCTTTCTTAACAAAAACTGTCCACTAACGTAGTGAAAGTGAAGTCACTAGGGCGTATGTTCTTGTCAAACATTTCCAGCAACACCCTCTTGACATCATCCCATTGCCTTGAGTTGCAAAGGCCCCAAAAGAAGGTGTTGAAAGTGACAACATCTGGGGGGACGCTTTTGCTAATCATGATATTGAACAGCTTCAAAGCCAGAGACAACAGCCCATTCTTGCATAGACAATCAAGAATGGTGTTATAAAGGACATCAGGCCGGTCAGTTCAATCTTCCCAAGAACCTGGAGGGCTTGCACATGGCAACCTAGCTTACACATGCCATTAGTCAACGTACCATAAGTAGTTGCATCTAATCATACCATTGATCAAAGTGTTGAAGGTGACAAACTGACAATGCCAGGTTGGTAACCAAGCTTGAAGATCTTGCCCAAGAGAGAAACCAAAATCAACATAACCGAGGTGACAATAACAATTGATATTAGTGTTGAGGGTATAAATGCCACAAGGGATTCTCTTAGGCCCAAGTTCAAGGTGTCTAGAGAGAGAAATGGTAGTGGGTCAATGCCCCATTTTAAAAATAAAGCTCAAAATTTGGTTAAAATTATGAATCAACGGGGTACAACGAGTATGAAGTAGGCGATCAAATAAAGCTAGGGCATCATACTTTGAAATTAAATTGAACAATCATACTCTGAAAGAAGTTCCATAGTGAGTTTTCTCTGGTTGAGTACAGCACCATTTGTCTCATAAAGAACTTCCAACCTACAAATAATTCAATTGCCCGAGGTCTTTGACTCATCATCCAAAAAAGTCTTGAGCTGCTGTACAACAATAATATCATCCCCAGTAAGGAGGATATCATCCACACATACTACGGCAAAAACCATCCCCATGTCCCATTTCCTTAAAAAGAAGGAATAATCAATTTGGAGAGTGCATAACCTTTCTGATGGAGAACAGTTGCTAGCTTTTCATGCCGCTGCCTGCTATCTCGATTAAATCTGTAGAGAATTTTTTTGCAATTTAAACACAGCACTAGTAAGAGGGGGTTCCAGCACAAGAGGTAATTTCACACACATTTTCATCCAGATAGCCATGCGAAAATGCATTGTTCACGTCCAGTTTATGCATTTCCCATCCTCTCTTGATTGCAGCAGCCATTTTTTGAATTGCAGTCATCTTTATGACTGGAGAAAAGGCTTCAAAATAATAAATTCCAGCCTTCTGCGTGTCACTCCTGATCGCAAGCCTAGCTTTTATCCTCTCTATAGATCCATCCAAACTTAGTTTGACTGAGTAAACCCATTTATTACCTATGGATTTCTTGTGGGGTGGAAGCTCTACGATTTCCAATGTCCTATTAGCACATATTGCTTGAAACTCTTTCTCCATAGCCTCGTCCATCCAGGATGTTGAATAGCATCATAATATGAGGCTGGCTAATGTGTACTGAGTACTGCTTGAATAATTCCCTGGCCAGATGCTGTCAAAGCAGAGAAAACAGAGAGGAGAAAAAGAGGCATTTGTAAGTACAGACAAACAGTACCCATTAGGACAAACAATGTCTGAATGAAAAACATAATCGTCTAAATGTGCAGGCGCTCTATGTGGTCTAGTACACCTTCAATGAGATGGGGATGAATATGTAGATGCTGAAGGTAAACAAGGTTCTGTAAGATGCAGAGTAGGACTGGACATAGAAAGACATGGCATGTCCGTTTAACCAGCAGATTCTCCGGATATGGAAGGTGAAAAAGCAGGTGAAGATGGTGAAGGAAGCAGAACATGTAGGTTCATCCGAAGAAACAGGGATATAGATATCTGAAGATTTTTAGCTCTTTTGTAAAGAAAAGGAAAAACCATCTCATGAAAGATAACATCTCTTCAAATAAAATGCTGCCCTATTTCAAGATTCAAGAATTTATACCCTTTTTTTTCCCAAAGGGAGACCCCATAAAAACACATGGCTGAGCTCTCAGCTGAAACATATCCCTGCCTTTCTTGGATGTAAATGCAAAACACAAATGGCCGAAAGACCAGAGATGATGATTAGGGGGTTCAGTTTCATATAGAAATTCAAAAGGTGATTTCAAATGCAATAGAGGAGAAAGAAATCGATTAATATAACATCCGGCAGTTAGAATACAGACTCCCCAATATCTCGAGGGCGTGTTTACTGGGAGCATAAGAGCACATTTAACCTCACGAAAATCCTTCTGTTTGCTTCCAGCAATCCCATTTTGTTGTGGAGCTTCTGTACAACTAGTTCGATGAAGAATTTCCTTCTCACGAACGTAATCAACACCTTCATTGCATGAACCCAACTCATGCACGTTTTCAGATATGAAAGCCTTCAAGCGGTATGAAAAATTGTATCCCCACCAGAGACAAAGGCTTTGACAAGAGAAAAGGCTTGGCTCTTACTTGTCATCAAATGGGTCCATGTAGATCTTGTAAAATCATCAATGAACATAACAAAACATTTATGCCCAGACTCAGCAGGATGAAAAAAAAGGTCCACAGACATCTATATGTACTAACCCACAAGCATGTGCAGTAGAAATTACACTTGAAGGAAAAACAAATCCCTGCCCAAGCTTTTCGGCAAACTGAGCGAACAAAATCCGGTTCAGTATTACAATCAACAATTCCTGAATACTGAAACTTCTGGAGCTTAAAAAAAGGCACGTGTCAGATTTCTTAACAGCCGCACTAGCTATGCTAGAAGACAGGAAAATTCGACTATCATTTTCAGCATTCCTAGATAATAAGTTATGTAAAATTTATAGAACATTCTGCAGTTTGGCAGCCTCCATTAACCTCTTTAATGAAGGGGCCTGCAATGTACAAGATGAGGCTGAAAAGAAAGCTTACACTGTATTTGCTCATATAGCTTACATACTGCAAGTAGGCTGAACTTGAAATATGGGACATATGTTACATCAGATTGGGTCAACTTTACTCTTCGTTCCTGTCACATTTTGTCACGTTAATTCTTTGTCCATTGGGCACTGTAATTACTAGGGGGGAAAAGCATTTAAATACCAAGAAATTCCTTTGACAGGTCATGTGCTCATCAGCCCTAGAATTTATCACTGCATACAATTGTGGTATAGAATCCTTGTAACACAATAAGGAGCTCAAAACCAATAAACCCTAATCTGAAACAATGCCTACCTCAAACCCCAATGTACGGACAACTTCAACAACAATCTTCCACAGTCTTGTGCATGACTTCTTTTGCCACCAACAGCAGTCAATTATCACAATATGCTCAATTACCATGGATGCAAGACACAACTTTTGACAGTTTGGACCACTTCTGTCACCCTTGACTGCTTCAAGATGATAAACTTCACTTCAGCATGAACTTCTTGAGCATCTGTTTCGAGGAGGGATCTAGCTTATTGCTGGACAGAAGCTCCATGATTAGACTTAAAGTATTATTAAATGCAGAATAACCTTTATCGCGCATCATTTGAATATATTGCAAAGCCTTGGGGATCTCATGCTTGCGAAGGAATGCTTGGATCATCAAATTATAAGTGATGTAATCGGGACTACAACCATTGCCTTCCATCCTCATCATTAAATCTTCAGCTTCGTGTAACTTACCTCCTTTGCAAAGTGTTTGAATTACAATATTGTATGTTGTGACAACAACCTGCCTCTTTGTCTCTAGGAAAGATAACAGTTTCTGAGCAAACTCAATCTGGCCAGCTTCACAATAGCCATTTATGAGAATGTTGTAGGTTACAATATCAGGGACTATTCCTCTATCTTGCATTCTATGTAAAAGTTCAATGGCCTTTTCAAGATGCTGGCTTTTGCAAAGCGCATCTAGTAGTACACTGTAAGTAACTTCATCAACAGCTCCTCGTCTACTTTGTATCTCATCGAAAAGATTCTGAGCATCTTCTAGCCTGCCAGCCTTGCACAATCCATCTAATATTGTGCTGTATGTGTGTGCATTCAAAGATAGTCCCTTTTGTGACATCTCCCTAAACAGACCCATAGCATCATCTATCCTTCTTTGCTTGCAGAACCCATTTAACAGTGAGGTGTAGGTAATAATATTAGGTACACAGCCCTTACAAATGATAAAATTGAATATTTGAAGTGCTTCGTCCATCCGCCCTTGCGTGCAAAATCCATCAATCAGTGTGCTGTACGTGACAACATTCGGCTCCAAACCCCTCTCAATCATCAACTCAATGACATTCTCGGCTTCTCTCAACATTCCTTCTTTACAAAAACTGGCAACCAATGTATTGAAGGTCCGATGATCAGGGAATATGTTCTTATCAAACATTTCTAGCAACAATCTCTCAACATCATCCCATCGCCTAGAACGGCAAAGGCCCCATAGTAAGGTGTTGAATGTGACAATATTAGGAGCAACACCTTTGATGATCATGGTATCTCGGAGTTCCAAAGCCTGAGACAATAGCCCGTCTTTGCAAAGACTATCAATAATTGAATTATACATGGCAACATCGGTTTCACAACCAGTAAGCCTAATCTTCCTAAGCACTTTAAGGGCATCAACATAGCGACCTAGTTTGCACAGGCCATCAATCAACGCACCATAAGTAACTAAACTTAATTCCACTCCTTGATCAACAGCTGTACGTAACACCTCAGCTGCATCAACACATTTATTGTTTTTGCAGAGGCCGTCAATCAAAGTGGTAAATGTGACAACGTCAGGCTGGTAACCAAGCTTGATGATCTTGCCGAGTGTAGAGAAACCCAGATCAAGTTGATTGAGGCGGCAATAACAGTTGATATTGATGGTCAAGGTATGAAGACTAAGAATTCCCTTATCTTGAAGCTGTCTAGAGAGGGAAATGGCGGCATGATAATGCCGCAATTCTACGATAAAGCTCAAAATTTGGTTGAAAACAATGACAGACGGGATGGGGCGTTCAAGAAGAAACTGATCAAAAAGAGTTAGGGCATCGTCAAGATTACTAATGCGGACGTAGTCACCACGAAACTTGAGAATCAGCCCATCTCTGGATCTTCCCTCAATTTGAGTCTTCGGGGGAACATAGAAATGTCGAGCAAAACAAGCAGCAATCTTTGAAGAAATTGAGAAAGTGAGAGGTAGAATACCAGTTCGGAAAGGAAGCATGGATATGGTTCTCCAATGGCGCCTTCTACTTCTTTCTCTCTCTCCCTTCTACTTTTTCATGGCGGCTTTGAAGCATGGATCTGGGTCTTCAGTGGTGGCTTCCATCTCTCTCTCTCTCTCTCTCTCTCTCTCTCTCTCAAATTCAGTCGTGCTAGCTAGGTACAAATGCTTGTAAGGTATTTTACTATACGTTGGTAATGGAAGTGGGTAACGAGCCCAATACCTAATAGGTCAAGTGGATAGGTATGATTAAAATAGAACTAATAAAAAATTGGATTAATAATGAGTCAGGTTATTAATGGGTCAATTTATTAAAGTATGTTAACAGGTCGAGTCAGGTTGACATATTAATGACTCATTACTTTTTTAAATTATATTTAACGCACTAGTTTATGTGTTCCAATTAATTAAGATTATTACCAACACTTTATATATAATAATTATTATACATAGTTTTTTTGTATAAATTTATTTCATTTTAAAACCGACCAAAAGCGGATCGGCCCACCCGACCCGTTTATTTGCACAAAAGGCTCAACCCGGCTCAAATAATTAACGGACCGACCATGACCCAACCTGGTCCACTTTGTAAATGGGTCAGCCCTAACCCGATCCGTCCCGGCCCATTGCCACCCTTAGTTGGTAATTCCTCTATTATTATAAAAGCAATACACTACTTTAATAATGAAAACACTTCGGTGTGTTTGGCAAATACTTTTTTGAAGAGGTTTTTTGCCAAAAAGAATTTGTTCGATTAACATTAGCTATTTGACTGAATAAAAAAACTATTTTGGGTATTTGGTATAAAGGCTTTTTATAAGAGATTTTTGGGTCCAAAAAACTAATTTTATGAGTTTTTTGGAAGAGCTTTTTGAATAATTAGTTTTTTATCTCACAACTTCATCAGAAACAACTAATTTTACCAAACAGTTTTTCAACAAATAGCTAATACAAACAGTTTACTCAAACAATTTAATAACTAACAACTGTTTGTCAAATAGGACTTTGACCCATATAGTTAGAAACACACATTAAATCTTCTGGATGTACCTTCAATGACGAATTCATAAATTTTGAAGAGGAGTATCGAAAATAATGGACACAAATAAAATTCAGTAATAGTCATAAAGTGATATTAAATAGCTGCAGCTGGGGCCCTGGGCTGGCAGCAAACGTCGCCGGTAGGTGGGGCTGGAACAACAATGCAGTAGAGCCACGGTAAGGTCTAAGGTGGAGCCATGGGGGTTTATGTCTTTTGGAGTTATGGAACGGAATGTCGAAGCCTCAAAGGAGCCGCATGGTAGTCTTCTTCAACAAAAATGAAATAATCAAAGTGTTTAAGATTAGGACAAAACCTAGGGCTTGAGCCTGTTGTCAAGCTTTAAAATGAACGGGGGAACCACTAGGCTATGCTTACTTTCAAGTTCTCAGTTGCGTTATTTTGTATTTATATTAAACATCTAATTTCTAAAATTTTTCCTGCATTTAATTTTTTTTTTGAGGGGGTATCGGATGCCAGTAAACCCACGCTTAGGGCTGTCAAATGGATAGGGTCGGGTCGGGTCGATTCATTTAATAAATGGATCAATTTCGTGTAAGTCTTGAAAGTAGCTTAGATTTGCTCAAAACTGAAAAATAATAAGTTTTTACACTAAACGGTCAAATCATGTCGACTTTCAGGTCGAAATCGGTTCGGTTCGGGTCGGGTTCGTGTTTCTCCCGGTAAATTCGGGGCGGGTTCAGATCGGGTTATCGTGTCAGGTCAGACTTTGACAGCTCTACCCACGCTACATTCGGCCCTGTGTACCTTGCTAGGTATAGGTGCTTATGTGCAAGGTGTTTGCTCTTACTATATTCTAGCTAGTGTTGAGGATCCTTATGATGATGTATAAGATTATGTATGTCACTATTTTAATTTAAATCATGAATTTTTTGTTTTAAAAAAAAATTGATAATTATCATTTTGATAAATACACTAATATTCGGTCAAACATGAACCATAAATATAATTCTATATTTTATCATTGTCATAATAATAGATTGTTTATACCAATAAGGTTTTAGCCTAGTGGTTAATATTGAGGTTCTAGATACATTAGGTCCTAGGTTCGTTATCCACCTCCCGTATTGTATTGTTATTGTATTGTGTTGCCCTTTGTAACTCCTGAGGACCAAAAAAAAAAAAAGATTCTTTTTTAAGAGGTATAATTACTATTGAAAGTATTATTGTCATGAAACTTAGAATTAATGTTGCACATAACTTTGAAAATCAAAACTTTTGTCATTAAAATCTTTATCAATAACTTTGTTCTTAGCATCTGTTTCAAAATTTTGATAAGTTTAAAAATTAAAATCTTTTGCGATTTATGTTTTTTAAAAATTGGAAAGACAAAAATAATAATATGGAAGTGCAAAATAAGGAATCAAAATAATATTTCAAGACTTTTCTAATATTTAGGATGAAAAATATAAAAAAAAAACCAAATTATATAAAAGAGACATGTGAAAACTAGAGAAGGGCTTGTATTTTGATACAACCAGGATCACCCATAAAGCATATTTGAAGATATCTATATTTGTGTCACCATTACTGCATGTGTTAGATTAATCTTTATTATCAGGAGATGCAGTTGCTGCACAACCTAAAGTTGATCAGTGCACCCTTGAGATATGATTAAGGATGCATCAGAGGGGATCAATCTGCTTACCTTGAGGGTAATTCTTAGTGCAATCCTCAATGATTTTTCAACTTCACACACTCTAAATGAAAGCTCCCAAAATCAGGTGCTTCTGAGAAAGTTTTCTATAGAACAACTGCTGAAAAAACTGTTAGTGGCAACGTCCACTAAGCAGAAAATCAGGAAAGAATGAGGGATTTTAGGTAGCTATTTTTAGTAAATAGCCATGTCTAAGTGGCATATAAAATCTCATCCATTTGACAGAAATAAGTAAGGGCTAAGTAATTGATTAAGATTCTCTGCAACTGCTAATTCCCATTTTCTCTTAAACGTGAGTGTGTGTCACTTGTTCGGGTTTGGGTCGTGGTCGCATTGCCGGGACTCTTGTAGCCACCGGGGGTACCGTTCATGGAGCAAAAGGCGTCAAAAGGATCCGTTTGTTTCCGCCAGTTTAGGTACGTCCTAAACACTAAATTGTTTAACAGTGGTATCAGAGCCATTTTTGGCCTTTTTTTGCTCTCGATTTTTAGCTAAACATGCCTAAATTTATTTGTTGAATTTATGCAATTTAGTTGTTTAGTTTTCTTCCTCTTGCCGTGAAATAACACCATGTTCAGGCCTCTCGACCCTTGATTGTTTGAAGAATAATAAAAATAAAATAAATAACGAAAAAAAACCGGAAAAGGGGGGTGATAGTCATACCATCAGAATGCCGCCAAGACCGCCCCAGAGGGGTGGCGCGTGGGTTGCACGCGCCGCCGAGAGAGATACGTTTTCTCTCTTTCCTCTTCACTTTGCCCTACCACGAACCCCAATCCGTCGCCCGAAGTTAACAAAACGCACAAACCACCACCCATGACGGCGCGTGGGCAACACGTGCCACCGCCTGAGTGGCGCATTGCGCGCGTGTTACCTACCCACGTGACCGTCGTCAGCCGATCTATGTGATGGTGCTGGTAGTTTGTAAGGTGGGCGACCAGAAAGAGAGATCGAGGGGGGTTTTCAGATTTGGAGAGGCGGCGGATTTTTCCTCATTTGGTGTTTTTTTTGGGTTTTGGGGCACCGGAAAACGACCGGAAGGCCAGCTGGCCGGCGGACACCGGGCTTGGTGCCCGGAATCCATAGCGGTCGGGCCTTCCCTGGCCTTTTTCCGGCACGCACCAAGGAAAATCAAGGGTCGAAGGGTAGAAACGGGACGCAGGTGAGGTGCTCGTGACAGCCGTGGCCATGGCCTCGCCTGGTTCTGTCCATGGCGGCCGGGCGGCACAACGGCAAGTAAAGGGCCAGAGAGGAAGGAAGAAGAAGGAGAAGCAGGAGTATGGAGAGGTGAGAGGAAATGAAAAACCAACCGACCCACTCACTAAAAGGCCTCCCCCTTCCCCACACCCATATTCTTTAAAAAAAAAGAGGACCGACCTCCCTTTTTTCCTTTTTTTTTGTTTTGACATTGCATAAAAAAAAGGGGGGAAAAAAAGGCTAGAAGGGGGTCTCGGTTTCTTTTAAAAATTGGGGGGGGGGTCCTTTTTTTTACAATGGTTTTAATTTTAAAATTTGTTTTTAAAATTTAAAATCATGCTCAGCTTCGGGAATTATAATAATGTGTTTATTTTAATTTTATTTTCCTAGGCTAGAGCTGTTTGGTTGCTTAATTGTATCATTCTAAACATGCCCGTTTAATTTTTCTTTTAAACATGAATGAGTTTCGTGTATATAAGCCTGTAACGATAGTTTTGTGTGAACTTTTGGCATGTAGACTGATATGTATATATATATATCGCTATGTGTTCGATTAATATATAAAAGATTAGTTCTTTTCCGTTTAAACATAAATAAATGTGTTTTATGTTGTGTTCATGCAAATATGTCTTGCATAAGATCTAAAACGTCTATGTGATGATAGATTATTGAATGTTAATGTGTTTAAACATTGTATTCATAAGAATATGTTTTTTTTGTGAAATATTAGTAATCAAAGTATCTCCTTTTTGGATTCATGAAATATGTGATGATTATGAGCTTAGCGAAATTTTCGAACGTATAACATGAGTTGTAATCTTGAGTTTTCTTTGGTTACGTACAAGATATGCCTAATGTCCATTCTTTCTTAAAATTGTAGATATGGCTTCTAAAACTTCTATGATTGGTGAGTTGACCACCAATGAAAAGTTGGATGGGTCCAACTATGACATGTGGCGCCGGAAGATTCAGTATCTTCTGGAAGAATGTAAGGTATTAGAGCACCTTACAACCACAATGTCCGCACCCTTAATTAGAGACAACTACGACAAGGATATTACTCATACTGATGAGTATAAAACCAGCTTGGTTGCGTACCAAGATTGGTGCAAAAAGGACCTTAAGGCACGTTATACTATGCTTTACTGCATGCATAATGACCTTATAGGTGAGTTTGAAGTTTATCCCACTGCTAAGGAAATGTGGGATAATATCCGCTTCAGGTACAATCAAACTTCCGAAACGAGACTACGTGCGTTGCATCTTAAGTGGATGACATACACGATAGACTCGAACCGAAGTATAACCGAGCATGTGCGAACTTTGCAGGCCATGCTGCGGGACCTAAAAGCTGCTGGTGTGGACATTTCCGAACGCGAACAGCGGACAAATGTGCTCCGTGCACTTCCCGCTGGGGACGAAAAATGAAAACCGTTCATCACCATGATGACTCACAACGAGAGCATCAAAACTTTCGCCGACATCACCAAGCATCTTGAGCTGGAAGATGAGCGCTTGAAGGCCTGTGCTCCTCCCCCTGTAGCTTTGGTGGCCAGGGTAGACAGGCCTAAGGGCAACCAGTTCAGACGAGGGAAGAAGAAGAGTCTTCATCCCTCCAAGAAACTTGGCCCTAGAGGCGGTATTGCTAAGAAGCAATCAAAGGCCAAGGGTAAGGTGACAGATAAAATGGCACGAGTGACGTGCTATAACTGCAGGAAGAAGGGCCATTTTGCTCGGGAGTGTCCCGAGCCTGCTCAGGTACCTTCTTCATTTCCTACTGTTGAACTACTTGTATGTTCCCATGCATTCGTTGCTAAATCCTTTCCTAATTGGATTGTAGATTCGGGAGCAAGCAAGCACGTAGTTCGAGATCGAGTAGGGTATGTAGACTTTCACCCTTGTCCGGTGGGGTTGCAAACTGTGACTCTTGGAAATGGCACTGCAAAGGACGTTCTAGGAGTCGGAACGTATCGGCTTAAGTTGCGTGGAGGGAATTCGTTACTTCTTCACGACACTCTCTATGCGCCTGGAGTCCGATGTTCCTTAGTGTCTTATGTCTCTTTAATGAAATTAGGTTTTCAGTTTGTTTCTTGTATTGACGGTTTAGACATTTTTTATAGTGGCAATTTGTTTGGCCACGCATCTTTGGTAGATGATTTTCTTGTTTTGGACTTGGATAATGAGTATTATAATAATAATACGTCTTCTGTTTTTGTGTCATCTGTTGATTCAGACCATGATTCTGTTGTTTGGCATGCTAGACTAGGCCATATTGGTCAAGAAAGAATGACTAGACTAGCTAAAGAAGGTCTATTAGGATCGCTTACTAAAGTTAGGCTACCTAAATGTGAACCTTGTTTAGCTGGCAAAGCAACCAAGAAACCTTTTGGTAAGGCTTCTAGGGCGCTTGGTGCCTTAGATCTCATTCACTCCGACATTTGCGGACCTATGAATGTAAAGGCACGTAATGGTGCCATTTATTTCCTCACTCTAATTGACGATTACTCTAGATACGGATATGTTTATCTGTTATCACATCGTCATGAAGCTTTAGATGTGTTCAAACGCTTCGTATTAGAGGTGGAGACTAAGTTGGATCGAAGAGTTAAGACTCTTTGGACCGACCGTGGTCGAGAGTACCTCTCTGATATGTTTAAGAGTTTTTGTGAGGAAAAGGGTATAGTTAGACATCTTACGATTCCTTACACTCCACAACAAAATGGTGTTGCCGAGCGTAGGAATCGTACATTACTTGACATGGTCAGGTCAATGATGGCTCAAGTTAATCTCCCAATTAGCTTCTGGGGTGATGCGTTGCTTTCAGCAACTTACATCTTAAACAGAGTACCCAGTAAGAGCGTTTCAACTACTCCATATGAGTTATGGAACAGTCGGAAACCTCTTTTGGACCATTTACGACCATGGGGGTCGGCAGGCTATGTGCATAACCCGACTCATAGATATGGCAAACTTGGTCCAAGAGCCACTAAGATGGTCTTTATTAGATACCCTGAACATTCAAAAGGTTATGTGATGTACGGAGAACATCCTAGTGGTGGCATGAAGGAAATTGATTCCCGAAATGTCGACTTTCTTGAGGATGAGTTCCCAACTATTGGTGAAGTCAAACAGGACTTACAGTTGTATGAGTTACAACTAAACCTACCTCTCGGTGAAGGGGAGGATATGTACACTAACCGTATCACCGAGGATAGAGAATTTTTTCATGATGCTGGAGATAGTGGGAGTACACCCATCATTCCTGCTGAAGGAAGCTTGTCTGCTCAGGATGCCCAACCTGAGAACGAGGAAGACCCTCAGTCTCCCGTTAACAGAAACGAGGATAGTCCTCGTACTTACCAGCCCACACCCCAAGGGGTTAGTGGGAGTGGCACCACTCCTATTCGAGGTTCTGTGCCTCGAGGGACTTCTCCTACTCAAGATTTGGTACCTCGGAGAAAAAGGGGGAGAGAAGAGTTAGAACCTGAACAGACAACGCAACCAGGTCCTAGCATAACCCGAAGGAGTGAGCGTGGAAGAGTTCCTCGCCGTTTTTTTCAAATCGAAGAGAACGTTTTCTTCTGCATGCCTTTGGAAATAGAAGAGCCAACCTCTTATGTAGAGGCTGTTGACTCACCAAATAAGGAAGAATGGATGGATGCCATGAGGGATGAGTTGGACTCAATGGCTAGGAATGAAGTATGGGATCTAGTCAACCTTCCTCCTGGACGTAAAGCCATTGGAAACAAGTGGGTTTTCAAGCTAAAACGTCGGGCGGATGGGTCAATTGATAAGTTCAAAGACCGATTAGTGGCGAAAGGCTACACCCAAGTTGAGGGAGTAGACTATGAGGAAACCTTTTCTCCTGTGGTGAGATTAGCCTCTATTCGCCTACTTCTAGCATTAGTTGCCTATCTGGACTTAGAACTGTTCCAGATGGATGTGAAGACTGCTTTCCTAAATGGGTCCCTTGAGGAAGAGATATATATGGTACAACCTTTTGGTTTCGTATCAAAAGGGCGAGAAGATAAAGTTTGTCGTCTTAGAAAATCCATATATGGCCTCAAACAGTCTTCAAGAGCATGGTACTTCAGATTCCATGAAGTCATTATCGCGTTTGGCTTAACCATGGTCTCAGAAGACCACTGCGTATATGTCAAGAAGACAAAAGTAGGAATTATGTTTCTTACTTTGTATGTCGATGACATTCTACTAGCTGGGAGTGACTTGGAGATGATTAATGCCACTAAACGGTGGCTGTCCTCTGTCTTTGAGATGAAGGACATGGGTGAAGCTAGGTATGTCCTAGGGGTGGAAATAATCAGAGATCGTTCTAGGAAACTTCTCGGTTTATGTCAAAAGGCATATATTGAGAAAGTCTTAGAACGGTTTCGGATGCATTATTCCAAACCTATTGATACTCCGATCGACAAGGGCTTAACCTTGAGTCTAGAACAGTGTCCAACAACAGATGAGGAAAAACAGAAAATGAGTAGTGTCCCTTATGCTAGTGCAGTCGGAAGCCTAATGTATGCCATGCTATGTACACGACCTGACATTTGCTTCGCGGTTGGTTTGGTAAGTCGTTACCAAAGCAACCCTGGGAACGTTCATTGGCAAGCCGTCAAGAGGATAATGCGTTATCTTCTAGGAACTACTGACTTGGTACTTTGCTACCAAGGACGAGACCTAAGATTGAGGGGGTACGCTGATGCTGACTGGGGTGGAGACTTAGATGAGTCTAAGTCCACCTCTGGATATGTCTTCACCCTGGGTGGGGGAG
Organism: Selenicereus undatus; assembly: GCA_017589665.1. Taxonomy (NCBI): domain Eukaryota; kingdom Viridiplantae; phylum Streptophyta; class Magnoliopsida; order Caryophyllales; family Cactaceae; genus Selenicereus; species Selenicereus undatus. The sequence goes on from JACYFF010031955.1 coordinate 17,069,910, forward strand.
CCATATCTTGGTGCAGCAAGAAGCAAGATTGCATAGCCCTATTGACTATGGAAGCAGAATATGTCGTTTGTTGCCTCGCCACTCAGGAGGCAGTTTGGCTGAGGAGTTTTCTCCAGGATCTTGATCTTACTCCACGAGTTAATGATCCTGTAGAAATTTGGTGCGACAATACTGCTGCTATCCAATATGCTAAGGATCCTAAATTCCATAGGAAGGCCAAGCATATTAAAAGGCGTTATCATTTTGTAAGAGACGCCATAAAGTTGAAAGAAGTTATTGTAAAATACTTATCTACTGTTAAGATGATAGCGGATCCATTAACCAAACCTACTCCAAGAGATGTGTTCAAAACTCATATGATGAGTCTTGGTCTCCGTAGAGTTTAGTTAATTAGAATATCCTGTTTTTGGTTTGGACAAGTATGTAATGAACATTTATTTTGTATAAAATGGTCATTATTTTACTCTGGTTGTTTGATTAGGCATATCTAAATGTCACTAGGCTTTTTGATTATCTTGTCATACGGATAATCAATCCTAACGCTTAAGTAGCGGGTAGGGTAAGACTTGATCATATTGGCACTAGGTGTGCAATATTGATTATCATCGTACCTTAGGTGGTACGAGTGATGTGGAGAATTAGTCGCCTTAGTAAGTCTAAGATGAGATTATGAGTGAATCGGATATAACACAACCTTATATCAAAGCCTAAAGCCGAATTTTGAGTGTCCAGGTTATGTTAAGTATGTTAACCGAGGAACTCGAGTCAGTTCTGAGAAGGAACTGGACTTGTAATTCGCATGGTAAAAATAGTGACAGCCTCACCTCAGTGGGAGTTATACCATGACTGTGTGTGCTTAAGTCGACCTAGTGGAGTGACAAATGATTCCCTTCCTTATCACTGTGTGATCCCTGAAACATCGGTGTTTCATATAACAAATCCCTTGGACTTAGGGCTATGACATGAATCCCCAATGAGATGTTGCTACTTTAATACGTACTCCAAGAGTTATGGATTTATGCAGCTCAGCGGAACGTATTAGGAAAGCAATCTTATCGAGATGTAGTGTTATGAGTTGCTAAGGAAAACCATTGCATATTCACCATATAAGCCTGGGCGGTTATATTTCGGAATATAACCATGATATATCAGCAGGCATAAAGGGACAGCGTGTGCCTTAGGTGATGTCTTGAATGGTTTAGGGAGTTCTCTACCTTGAAAGTGTTTTGTTAGACTGATGGTGTCTTAACAAAATCACTACTTGTTTTTGGTCGCACGTCCCATTCCTGCTATAACACGTTTAAAAGAGGGAACAATGTTTAGAAACATTGTTACAGCTTGAGTGGCCGAGTGGGAGATGTTAGTGGCAACGTCCACTAAGCAGAAAATCAGGAAAGAATGAGGGATTTTAGGTAGCTATTTTTAGTAAATATCCATGTCTAAGTGGCATATAAAATCCCATCCATTTGACAGAAATAAGTAAGGGTTAAGTAATTGATTAAGATTATTTGCAAACTGCTAATTCCCATTTTCTCTTAAACGTGAGTGTGTGTCACTTGTTCGGGTTTGGGTCGTGGTCGCATTGCCGGGACTCTTGTAGCCACCGGGGGTACCGTTCGTGGAGCAAAAGGCGTCAAAAAGATCCGTTCGTTTCCGCCAGTTTAGGTACGTCCTAAACACTAAATTGTTTAACAACAATTTAGTTCGTCCCTTGAAATCCCTGCTAATATACACAGCAACACCAGTTCAACTCATGTTACTTAAAGATGGCACATTAAATTCAGCATGAACTTCTGCAGGGTGTTTGTTGGAGGTACCTAACTTGCCACTGAACAAGCATTCAATTGTGAGACTGAATGTATGATTAAAAATGCAGCATAACCTTCATCACACATCCCTTTGCAGATCTCATGCTTGCAGCGAAATGATCGGATCATAACCTTGTATATGAAGTAGTCCACTCGGAAGCCATTTTCCTTCGCTCTCATAACTTAAGCATCATAATGTTCTTTGGCCGTCAATACAAGATCCTCCCATCAATGTGTTGTATGTGACATCATCTAGATCAAAACTCCTATCGATCATAGTGCTTTACTTGACAACGAAAAGGCATACAAGTAAACACAACCTTCAAAGAAATTAAACTATTTTTGGTAATGAAGGCAACGATGCCCACAATGTAGAGCATTGCGAATTTGCAATGGTTGTTTGCACTGTTAAGAAATTCACTCGATAAGGCGCCTAGCCTCGCATAATGCTCCTACATAAATCAGGGGTAGGATACGAACTTGCTGAGAGCAACCTGTAACGAAATCAGATGATGATATGTATATGATTAAATTTCAACCTTTTAAAGTCCTAGGCGAGCAAGCTAATGGATGTAAGAGCTTTTTATTATGAAGAAGAGACTCAAATCTTTTCTAGAGAGTCTACCATCAGGCTACTAATAAATGTTTCTGAAACTAATATGTAGTTTTAACATCAAATTCCTCATATTCTCAGTTAGCAAAACTTAATTTATCATCTAAAAACTTTATTAGAACTTGCCACTTCCTCTGTCTCTCACTGTCAAACCTAGGTGGCCTAAGATTTCAACACGGTGCATAAGGCAAAACTTAACACCTTAATTGATTTTTGATGGCCACCAAACTCCGAAAGTGAAACACATAACTAGAACCACTTGGACAGTTCCAGTTCTTTTCAAGGGTTAATTTGTCATATTATAAACCCAAGTTTGCTTCCAGTGACATACAGAACCAAAACTCAACTCATAGGCAACTATCTTTTGTTTGTATAGTTGAGGTTGAAGAAGCACGGACACCAACAAGTGACATGAATACAACACGATACCGGCACGCAGACATGTAATTTTTCAAAAATATAGCATACCACCTGTATATTGTACACATGCTGATTGGAAAGTATTTAATCTATTACTTATGTGTTTACAATTTGTTTTATGTTTTTACCCTTGAAGAGAGTCGTGTTTGATGATAACAATAACAAATTGTTCATAGCACGATTATTCTACAACTATCAATAACAAAACTCAATTTTTTCATGCGATCTGTAAGTGTATTGGAAAGATTATGACTTCTGTGTATTCCTCTAATCAAAGTTACATACATATATAACAAAAGGCAAATGGTAAAATAAGGAAGGAAATAATGTAAGAGTATGAAAGAAATAACTACAAATATTCACATTCCTAATACACCTCCGACTTTCTATCTTTAACACTTCTCCTCAAGTTGGGGAGTATATGTCTAACATCCCCAACTTGTTACATATAGTATTAATTGGGGCTTTGCGAAGGGGCTTGGTTAGAATGTCCGTGAGCTGAAGATCTGTCCGAACGTGAATGAGTTGAATACATGGGGGACAAGAGGATGTTCCCATGACAAGATCTCGAATTAGATGACAATCCACCTCAATGTGCTTGGTCCGCTCATGGAAGACCTGATTCTTGGCAATATGCATGGCGGCTTGATTGTCACAAAGTAGCCTCATCAAACCATCATGGCGAACACCCAGCTCACGGAGTAAGCGCTTCGCCCAAACTAGCTCACAGGATGTGTTTGCCATTGCGTGGTATTCTGACTCCGTACTAGATCGAGATATAACTGATTGTTTCTTACTCCTCCAGGATATAAGGTTACCACCAAAGAAGACACAATATCCAGTAGTGGACCTTCGACTAGTAGGACAACCTGCCCAATCGACATCAGTGAACGCTGCGATCTTACTATGTCCCTGATCAGAATATACAAGTCCTTTACCTGGAGATCCCTTGAGGTATCTAAGGATCCGAATAGCTGCATCCCAGTGTGTAGTGTGCGGGGCTGACATGAACTGGCTCACTACACTCACTGGATAAGCAATGTTTGGTCGAGTAACTGTTAGATAATTTAGCTTCCCGACCAGTCTCTGATATCGCTCAGGATCATGTAAGGGTGCTCCGTCATCAGGCATGAGTTTGGCCTCAGGGACCATCGGTGAGTCAACGGGTTTGCATCCAAGCAACCCGCATTCTGAAAGCATATCAAGGACATACTTTCGTTGACAAATAAGGATCTTACCAAGAGACCGTGATTCCTCAATGCCAAGAAAGTACTTGAGTTTACCAAGATCTGTAATCTGGAATTGCTCGCTCAAAAACTTCTTTAATGCCGAGATCCCCTCAACATAATCACCGGTGATAATCAGATCATCGACATATGCGACTAGGATGATGGTATTCTCCTTTAAGTGTCTATAAAAGACTGAGTAGTCATTAGCACTCCTGGTCATGCCAAACTGACCAAGGGCTTGGGAGAGACGCCCAAACCAAGCCCGGGGAGATTGTTTCAGACCGTATAAAGACTTCCGCAAACGGCAGACTTTGGAAGCCTCCTCCTGAACAACGAATCCAGGTGGCTGAGTCATATAAACCTCTTCCTCAAGGATGCCATTGAGAAATGCATTCTTAACATCTAATTGGTATAGCGGCCAATGGCGAACAGCAGCTAGAGCCATGCAGATACTAACAGATGCCATCTTAGCAACGGGAGAGAAGGTCTCATCATAGTCAATGCCATAGGCCTGAGAGTACCCTTTTGCAACCAAGTGAGCTTTGAGTCGGTGTAGTGACCCATCAGGATGAACCTTGATCGTGAAGACCCATTTGCAACCGACTGCCTTTTTGCCAGGAGGAAGAGGATAAAGATCCCATGTGACATTTTTTAACAGAGCTGACACATTTATTCCTGCATAGTGCGAAACAACCCCGAATTGTGCAGAGCCTCTGTCACATTCTTAGGAACAGAGTAACTGTCAAGACTAGTAGTAAAGGCATGGTGATATAAGGATAGGGTTGCGTAGGAACAGAAGTCGTCGAGAGGATATCTGGTACTGGGGCATTGACGTGAGCCTTTACGAAGGGCAATAGGAAGGTCAAGATCGGAGATTTGAGGTTGTGGGATTGGAGCAGGAAGCAGTGGACTAGGTGTGATAGGGTCAGGTGTTTGTGTAGGAGATTGTGGGGATTCAGTGATTGGGTCAGGTTCAACAGGAGATGAACAAGTCTCATGATCCTGCATAATCTGGACAGAGTTAGTATTAACAGGGGGATTCTTACCCCTTCGAGTATATACCTGAGTAATAGGAGGCTTAGGAAGTGTCAGTGACACGCCACTCTGGAGGATTGAAGAAGAACCGATGTGAACATCAGGATATTTCAGAATAGTCATGATAGGTGGAGAATTACTAGACGTAGATAATGGACCAGATTCAGAATATAAGAAATACGGTACAGACTCCATAAAAATGACATCAGATGAAACAAAGTACCTTCCAAGGGTGGGGCTATAACATCGATAACCTTTTTGAGTTCCAGAATAGCCTACAAAAATGCGGCGCAGGGATTTGGGATCAAGTTTCGTACGACTTGGTCGATGATCATACACATAACAGACGCAACCAAAGACCTTGGGTGAAACAGGAAATAAAGGTACGGTTGGAAATAAGACATTATAGGGTATTGCACCATCAAGTACGAAGGATGACATACAGTTTATCAGATAACAGGCAGTTAGGACCACGTCAGCCCAAAAACGATGAGGGACATGTCCATGTGTCATCATAGTACGAGCCACCTCAAGAATGTGTCTATTCTTTCGTTCAGCCACTCCATTTTGTTGAGGTGTAGAAGCACATGATGATTCATGGATGATACCATTATCAGTCATATATTGCACAAATTCATTTGTAAAATATTCTTTGGCATTGTCACTACGAAGAGTTTTAACAGTAGTGTCGAACTAAGTTTTCACAAAAGAACAAACAGTTGAAAATTTTGCAAAGATTTCTTATCTAGATTTAATAACAAAGATCCAAGTTGCACGAGAGAAATCATCTACAAAAGTAACAAAATGTCGAAAACCTGATACAGATGTAATTGGACAAGGACCCCATACATCAGAATGCACTAAAGCAAACATACTGGTAGACCGACTAATGACTCTAGGGGGATGGGAAGCACGGACATACTTGCTCTGGATACAGGACTAACAAACTAATTCTGAAATAGACTGAAATTCAGGACGCATCTTCTTCAAGACCTGGAGAGATGGATGTCCCAACTGATAATGAACCTCCTTAGCACTGCTAGTACTTAGGTATGCCACTCGCTGAGGTGATCTCTCCATGCAATACAGACCTTTGTCCTTATATGCAGTGCCAATCAACCTGTTCGTCCCCAGTTCCTGAAAGGGGCATTTAGTTGGGGTGAAGGTAACAGAGCAATATAACTGTTCTGTTATTTTGCTCACATACATAAGGTTTTCAGGAAAAGAAGGAACATATAAGACAGATGATAAGGGCATGTTTTGCGAAATATGGGTGGATCCAATTCCTTCTATATTGCAGGTAGAGCCATTGGCTATTTGGACAGGTGGTTGTGAGGTAGTGGCAAGTCCTGACAGTATACTTTTGTTACCAATCATGTGGTTCGTAGCGCCCGAATTAACAATCCAGGATGATTTTAATGCTATAAAACAGTTGGAAGTCATACCTGGGTGGGCTAAAGTAGCCCTCGGAGTCTGTGGCTGAGAGGTCATATCGGCATGAGAGAAGCCTAGCTGCTCAAGTTGCTGAACAAGTGCAGCAACTTCATCTGAGTTGGTGCGTTCGCTGGGTGATTGATTGACAGTGGCCACCTGAGCACGAGGAGGCTGTGGTGAATCTTTTGGGCGCTTTGGGCAGTCCCACTTCATGTGACCCCACTCCTTGCAGTAGCAACACTGCACATTCTTATTGCTACTAGAATTAGAAGTGCCCTCAGATCCTTTTCCTCTTTTCACAGATGACTGACCTGTGCTCTTACCTTTGTAAGAGTTTGCCACTAATGCTGAGGTTTTAGTAATAGGTGATGAATCAATCCCATCAGATGGAAACATCTCCTGCAGAAGATGATAGGTAGTAGACAATGATGGTATAATCGTCTGACCAAGAAGGATCGGACGGGCTGAGGAGTATCTGGATGACATACCTCCAATAAATGTGGGTGTATTCAGCTGCTCCCATACTGAGGCTGAATCCGCACCGAAGGGAAATAAATCCCTCATCTTATCAGATAACTTCTTGAATTTGGTGAAGTACTCGGTAAGAGTTGCATCACCCTCACTACTAAAAAAACTGCTTTTTTCCAGCGGATTTTCCGACGAAAAATGACGCTTTTTCCATTGAAAAATGTATTTTTCGGCGGAAAATCCGACGGACATGTTCCATAGGAATACGGTCCGTAGTGCCACACCTTCCGACGGACTACCTATTCCGTCGGCCATGCCCGACAGTGAGGGCGACGGAGTTTCAAGTGTCCGACGGACTATGCCGTCGAGCATACCCGGTCAAGATGGCTAGGAACACCGAAATGACTGACGGAAATTACCCATTCCGTCGGACCATTTCCGACGGAATGGTGATTTTCCATCGGAAATATCCAACGGAAATTGGCCATTTCGTCGGCCAGTCCTGGTCTTCTGTCCGACGGAAAACCTTAATTCCGTCGGAAATTTTGGGAAAATAAAAAAAAACAATTTGAAAATGTAGTTCTCCAAATACAAATTTACAACCTGCATATACAAACTCAGGCCATCCATATGTTGACCGAACCAAAACCACTACACGTGGTACACAAATCGCAACAAACGTAACCACCATACATGGTACACAATTCGCAACAAACGTAACCACCACACGTGGTTACTTTCATTCAATAAGTATAAATAAACAACCACACCAAATGGACATTGTCATAGTACGAGGTACAGTAATAAACAACCAAAGCGAGGCAACAAATGTAAGAGAACGTAACTGTTCAAATGAGTATCGAGGAGGAAGGGAGGATCGAGGGACATTCTAGTTGAAATAATCAGTGTAGTCATGAGGGCGATCATCATACCCAAGGTTGACGCTACCATCATCATCATCATCATCATCATCATCACCATCATCATCGTCACAGGGTTGCGGTTCAGGAGGAGGAGGTGCAAGAGGGACGTAAGGAGCAGCGCGGCGGTGTTGTCAATGGCGCATAGAAGGGCATGGGCCAGATCCAGACCCAGATACTTGTTGAGCTCTCATAAACTCACGCAATGCATCAGTCACCCAGCTGAACAACGAGCTCAGTAAGATGGCGGAGAAAAACCGTCACTTAGAAGAGAAAGTAACTTTACTCACTTCGGAATTATCTGGTCTAAAAGATACATTCCGAAGTGAGTAAAGTCACTTTCTCTTCTAAGTGACGGTTTTTCTCCGCCATCGTACTGAGCTCGCTATTCAGCTGAGTGACCGATGCTCGCACATCAGGGTCATGATCACGGTCCCGGGATGTCGTTGTGGACTTCACCAGGTGCTTCAGTTTCACCCCTTCTGATCCTAGCCCATACACACGACCCTTTTTGTTGTAGTTAGCTTACACCCACAACTCGGTTTCGAATGGGACTTCAGTTGGTTCGGAGCTGGGATCTGTGGAAGATTGCGAGTTTCGAATATGGTCCCACTTTAATTGGTGCTCCGTCTACAAAACCAGATTCAAAAAAATTACACATTCCAAACATAGCATTCAATCATGAAGACACTAAGCTGATTTGTTACGCAATCAAGAAATCATGCAGGTGACTTACCCATCTTTTTTCAGATTTTTTGTCCACCCATTTGTTAGCCGCGTCTACATGAGTGTCCTTAAAAAGTTCGAGGTCCGTAACCGCTCTATGAAGCTTCTTCTCCTACACAATAACAGAATACGTTAAACAGAGGATGGTTGTAATTGGATAAGGCGTTAGGAAAAATAAGTACAAGAAATAATGAACCACGCACTTACCATGCGTCTTCTGTGCTCAGTAAATGGGACCGAACCAGATCTATGCAAAGAAGGACCTAACCCGTCTTGCTCGCTGTTCCGGTTCTTCTTCGCCTGGGAACTCATCTTCAGAAATTTCTCAGGAGCCCAATATTCCTGCAACGACTTCCAAGTGCTGTCAGACAACCACAACGGTTGCTTCCTCCTCTTCCTCAACTCCCCGAATATGTCCCTCAATCTACTTGCCCCTTTCTCCTCGAAATTCCTCTGTATCTGGGTCTCATGCTCTGGAGCCCAATAGTAACGCTTATGCATGAACACAATTACATGCCATAAAATGTGATATTTGCTAACAATATGAATATATATATATATATTATATATATATATATATATATATATATATATATATATATGTATATGTAGATAAATGTACAAAAATTTGGGAGAACTCTTACCTTAAACTCACCAAACCACAAGTCCCGCTGTTGTTTAGGCACTTTCCCCCATGTTGGCCATGGCTCAGGATATTTGCTCGTAAATATCATTGTAATCTCTAACACAACATCGTACGGACAGAAACTTGCAAATTAAGAAAGAATGGATCTCGTCAGAAATTGCAAATTGATAATACAGTTGGTAAGACATAATTACTTACTCTTTGCCGTCAGGTGTGATGAGTTGCTTGTTTGTGGTACTACCATGGCTAGAAGCATGTTCACTTTGTTCCCGACTCCTTTCTACAGATTGTTGTGGAATAATAGGTGGGTTCGGGATCATGTAGCTGTCAGACATGTGTACATGGGGGATGTTGGGTGTCATGTGCTGGCTGAAGTGTATGGATGGAATAGTGCGAGGGTCTGGGATAATGGCGTGGGGAACCTCAGGGGTTTGATGTCCCTAATATTCCTCTTCGTGCTGACTGGTGGGGTCCTGTCGGTCTGCTCCCCGAGAACGCCCACGTCCGGCCCCACAACCATGATGTGTACCTGACATCTTTGAAACAAATATACAGAACATAGTGATCAAATAATATAAGGAACAAATAATTAATTACAAGTTAAATTAACAGCAAATGTCGTGTGTGACCATAATTACAATGTCATAAGTGTCACGCATACAATGTCATAAGTGTCTGAATTAACATAGAATACAATTTGGTTTTAGGTCACAATCTACTCATTTATCATTATCACTTTTATTCAGAGTCTTCAGTATCGTCGTCAATGTCATCCCACTCCTCCTCTTCACTTCTCTCAGCTGGAACGTCTTCGTTTACCTCCTCAATTTCTTCATCTTCATTCAACAAAGTTGCAGGGAGCGTGTCAGTTACTGGTGTCATGTGGGACACTTGTTCCTCTTGAAATGCAACTGGTAAAGTGAATTCATTATTCACTCTGTATCTAGATTTGTTTGGTATGACAACCCACCAGTTACCTTTATCTCTTATTTCATTTGGGCACCTCATGTACATCACCTGGATTGCTGAAGCAGCAAATATGAATGGATCATATTTTTTGTATCTTCTTGTTGCATTAACCTCAACGAAGGGACATAGTTTGGGGCTACATGTTACTCGAGGGGTTTTATCAAACCAATCACACCTAAACAATGTACATTGTTTTAGTGGTTCTCCTAGATATTCAACACGAATAACTTCTTGAAGGATTCCATAATAATCATCCTCGAATCCACCTTCCCCGCTCCCTTTCACACAAACCCCACAATTGTAACTCTTTTTTCCTTCACACCTTTTCTGTGTATGAAATAAGAATCCATTCACCTTAAATCCAGACCAGGTTGTGACCTTCCTCAAAGGCAGTTGAGCCAAATGGTACAGGTGTAGCTGACGTTCGTCATTGAACATTTGAACAATGTCAACCTACAAGTATTTATGTTTCAACTCATAAGGTCGGGACCATTTGCTACAAATAAATTCTGATGAATTAGTACAGTAATTTCCAACGAGGATGGCAAAATTAAAAAATCTTACTGCTTTCTTGAACCACCAAATAAACTCTGACTCTATCAGTTCATCTAACTCCACATCTGTGAAATTTGGATTTTCTTGTAATTTTTGTTGTTTGAATAGTCTGTACAAGTTATTATTCACTGATTAGCACCATGTTTCAATTCATAAAATGGTATTTGTTCAATGCATGTAATGGATTAAATGGATACTTTTTTTGGTAACTTACGCGATGTATGGTTCAACTTCATTACAATTCAACACAATATGAAGCTATGCAGCGTTCATTTCTTCATCAGTTAGGTACCTCTGTATCCGACTTTCCACAACAGTACCTTTGGTTTGGAAAATTGACAAAATTGGTTCACCTCCTGGCTCCACATTGATTTCCTCATTTCGTCGACGTCTTGTGCGCATTGAAGGCACATTAGCGCCGAAGTAGAATGAAGAAAACTGTGATATCTTGAACACCATATATGCTTCGGCCACTGACCCTTCAAGGGATGTTTTATTTTTAATTTTCTTCTTCAGCCACCCGAAGTACCTACATTAAAATTTTATGAGTGTTTGAAGTACACTTTAGTTTTACATTTACATGTGTGAGGAAATTTGTCAAATGTATTTACCTTTTAAAAGGATACATCCATCGATATTGCACTGGACCCCCAAGGTATGCTTCTTCTATCAAATGCACAGGTAAGTGCTCCATGACATTGAAGAACCCAGGAGGGAAAACTCTCTCCAATTTGCAAAGGATGATGCGTATATTGGGTTGCATTTCTTGTAACTTATCGACCCGTAACACTGTTCAGCAAATGTTTTTGAAGTACTCACTTAACTCAACAAGTGGTTCAAGTACATCGTCTGGTAGCGCACGAAATGCTATTGGCATTAGCGTCTGCATGAACACATGACAGTCATGACTCTTCATGTTTTGAAGCTTTGCAGCCTTCATATCTACGCAATTCCCAAAGTTGGAGGAATAAGCATCAGGCATTATAAGCTGTTAGGCCCACTCACATACCCCCTTCCTTTTGTCCAAAGAAAGGACGTATGAAGCCTTTGGCTTCAGTGTCCTCCCGTTAACACCTCGTTTAACATTTAACTCGGGACGATCACACATGTCTGCCATGTCCAACCTCGCTTTCACATCATCTTTTGTTTTTCCTGGAACATCCATGACAGTGTTTATGATGTTGTCGCAGAAGTTTTTCTCTATATGCATAACATCCAAGTTGTGATGTAGCAACTGGCCTTTCCAATTAGGTAAATCCCAGAAGATGCTTCTCTTGGTCCAGTTGTGAACATTTTCCTTGAAACTCGGGATTACAAAATCTCTATCCGTGGTTACTTTTGGAAGACTACGCACCTCATTCCACAGTTCCTCGCCACTTCTCCTGGATGGAGGGCCCTCTTTCACCACTTTTCCCTTACAAAACGCGGTTTGGTTTTTCCGAAATGCATGATGTCGAGGCAAGAATCGACGGTGACAGTCAAACCATGATGCTTTGCCCCCATGTTTCAAATGTGTCGCCCTCAACTGATCCATACAAACTGTCCACATTAAGGCAGCTCTCATCAAGAAGTTCTGCCTCATGGAAATGTCATAAGTCTGGACACCATCCCACAGAGTTCGGAGCTCATCAATCAACAGTTGCAAGTACACATCTATTTTATTCTTTGGATTTGATAGCCCCGGTATAATGCAAGTCAAGAACATATATGGCGTTGTCATGCACATATCTGAAGGAAGGTTGTAAGGTGTCACAACCAAAGGTCACATTGAATAAGAACGGCCAGATTGTGAGAAAGGGCTAAACCCATCAGCACACAAACCAAGCCTCACATTACGAGGCTCAGAAGCAAAATCTGGGTATTTGCGATCAAAATATTTCCACGCTTCCTCATCTGAAGGGTGACACAGAACACCATCCTTACGCCTATTGTTATAATGCCACCTCATGTGCTCAGCTGTACTTCTTGAGGCATAAAGGCGTTGCAGCCTTGGTATCAAAGGGAAGTAGAACATTTTTGCATATGATTTTAACTTCTTCCTATTATCGCCTGACTCAATCGGGTTCCATCTTGGCAAATCACAAAACTTGTAATTTTCAAGGGTCGAATCTTCCTTAAAGTAAAGCGTACATCCACTGCGACAACAATCAATCCTGTGCACATCTAAACCCAAACTTCGGACCTTCTTTTTCAACTCTGAGTAACTTTGGGGCACACGATTGTCTGACGGGCAACTCTCATACAGTAATTGCATCACCTCATTCCTACAATTCTGCGGCATATTGTAATCAGATTTTGATACTCATCAACCTCACAACATTGGACAACTCAGTTTGGTTTGAACATCCCTCCCACAAAGCCGTCTGAGCAGTTTGAAGCATATCATAAAATGCCTGAGCTTCTGCATTTGGTTGCTCAAACTTCAACCTCATTAGTAACAATGATATCGTTCACCATTGCTCCAACACGATCGACAAACGAGTTTGTATTATCGAAATTCATAGGACTTGTTGGAGCCATGTCATCATACAAGTTTTGTTGGTTACTACTGCCAACATTTGCATATTCAGTTGGTTCTATCTCCCCATGAGATGTCCAATACCAATACCCCTTAACAAAGCCGTTTTGGTACAAGTGTAATTTAATATCATCAGGTTCCCTAAATGCTCTGTTTCCACACTTGGCACACGGACGTCTATAATGCCCATTATTAATGAACTCTGTTTGACACCTTGCAAATTGATCAAACATTTCTACTCCTTCTAAGAACTTCTGCCTATAAGATTTTCTCCCTGATAGAAATCTTTCATACATCCACCTCCGGTGGGGTGGTCCACACATATTAACCACTGTTCATCATTGACAAAGTAAGCAGTACATTGGTTACTTTAATCATCGACGTATGCAGAGAATTTTAATTCGTATACAACTGAACGCATGATGGACTTATCATTAAACTATTTCGTCATACGCTACGATTAACAGGATGCCAACAAAAGCACATATATATTACGACAATGAAGTCAGAATATAAACCTGTTTCAATGTCTGAAGTGGGAGCCCAAAGTTGTGACATGCACACCGACAATAACGACACTCATAACAACAATAACGGATTTTTTCCCCTTTCGCAATACGTTTTCTTTTACGACCCATTTCCTTCATATTAATAATCTACAAAAATCGATCTCATTAACACACAAATTAAAATAACACCCTTCCCTCAAATCGTACACAGCAACATATACGCACAACTTTTTCACATTTAACGGAATAATATAACCTCATAGTTGCTTACTAATTGTTTTTTATCAATCCTCAACAATAAATACATTTTACAACTAATTATGTTCAATGTCTGTACAAACACATTCTTCACTTCACTATAATTAAGAACACCAACAAATTACTAATAATAGCACTTACCTAACAATTACATATTAATTTACACAAAATTTCAACATACACAAACCATTATCAACAATTTAACACATATCACATAATCAATCCACTTTAATTTACCAAACCGCATGCGACAATCCATAAATTTTTAATTTTCCACAACAATTAATTTTCAAAAATCACTCAATATAAATCTACCAATCACTAATTACCACAAAACTATCAGAATTATCTCTTCAATTTCACAAATCTACAAAATATTTAGGTTTAAATACTTACTTCAAGATAACGAAATTTATGGGCCACAAATGGCGGGAATGTTGAGGTCGGCCGGCGGTGAAGAGGCGGCGGCGACGGAGGCGAAGTGGCGGTGGCGACGCCGGTGGGAGGCACCGGAGCTCGGTGGCGGGGTGGGCGGTCGACGCTCACGACCAACATGACACCCACTGACTCGGCGGTGAAGAGGGGGTGGTCGGCGGGCGGGGGCAGGGCACACGACGGCAGCAACCGGCGGGTGAGGGGCGAACGGGGGGCGAGTTTGGAGAGAGGAAGGAGAGAGAGAGCCTGACTCGCGAACGCCGAGTCGGGCCTCTTTTAAAGAGGGTCCAATGGACATGTCCGTCGGGCCTCTTTAAAAGAGGGTCCGACGGACATGTCAGCCGGACCGTCCGTCGGACACAAATGTCTGGCAGATGGTCCGACGGACATGTCCGCCGGACCCTTAAAAAAAAAAGGCGGGCAACAAATTTCAAAAACCGCCAGTCGATGGGTCGTTTGGCCGGAATATCCGTCGGCCCAATCCGACGGACGGACGTCCGCCGGAATATTCCGCCGGAAAATGATCGCTTTTTAGTAGTGCCTGTTCACACCTTGCATATGCCTGAGAAACTGCATATGTGTGTGCCATGCTGGTTTTTTTAGAATATGTGGATTGGAGATGATCCCACATTTTCTTAGTGGTCTTAAAGGTGTGTACAGTGGATAAAATATTGGGCTCCTTCGCATTCCATAGAATCATGCGAATAGAGCTATCCTCAGCTTTCCAATCTTTGGTAGCTTGTGGTTCTTCTGTCAGATATTTTCCGTTTCGGAGCGAATCTAACCTAGTCTCAACAAATGTGGACCATTGTTCCCAGTTAGAGCTAGAGAGATTAACAGGAATTTTTAGTTGCTGGGTGGATATCAATTGTGGAACCATAGGTACAATTTGAGTGGCAGGTTCTCTATCCTTCTCTATTAAAGAAACTAATGTTCAGAAAGAAAAGAGAGGGGTCAGTACCGAGAGGGAGAGACTCCTCCTGACGATGGGAGGTACGGAGCAGAGTGGAGGGCAGAACGGGGCAGAACGGAGCAGAGCGGGGCGCAGGAACAACAAATCAGACTGGCCGGCCGGTGGATCTGACGGAACTCTAGCCGCTTAGGATACAAAAGCCTAATAAGGCTCTGATGCCATGTAAGTGTATTGGAAAGATTATGATTTCTGTGTATTCCTCTAATCAAAGTTACATACATATATAACAAAAGGCAAATGGTAAAATAAGGAAGGAAATAATGTAAGAGTAGGAAAGAAATAACTGCAAATATTCACATTCCTAATACACCTCCGACTTTCTATCTTTAACACTATCTATATGTGTTGCATGCACTTTAGAGTGTCCAAAGAGCGTCTGAGAATATTGGTGTCAAACACCTATCAGACATGGATAGATGAAGTTGTGGAGAGGGTCCGTGCTTCTTAGGTCGAGGTGCATCAGATACAAATAATCAACAAACCAACTTATTGAATAGAAGTTCATATTTTGAACCCCCCGGCCCCCCCCCCCCCAACCCAAAAAAAGATAAACACTAGATCACACTAACAACAGATCAAGGGCTAATTCATATCATAAAATAGCATTGTGGTCTAGAATGTAACACAGTAGGGAGCTCAAAGCCAATAGATCATAATCTGAAACGCCTATGTAAAATCCAAATGTAAAGAAAAGCTCGCCAACAAGCTTCTTCAGTCCTATGCATATGACATCTTCTGCCACCAAAGGCAAGAATCAGCTCACTATGCTCAATTACCACGGATGCCAAGCCATGTCTTCCGATAACTTGGGCTACTTCTGTTACCCTGGACTGCTGCTGCGAGACAGCAAATTTCACGTCAGCACAAGCTCCTCAAGCATCCGTTTCTTAGAGGGTCTAAATTTTTATTATACAAAAGATCAAAAATTAAACCAAAAGTTTCACTAAAAGTAGAACCACCTTTATCACACATCATACAGAGCGTTGGAAATCTCATGCTTGTGAAGAAAAGTCTGGAACATAAATCATTTGAACTGCAACCATTGCCCACCATTCGCGTCATTAAAGCATAAGTTTCATTTGCCAAATGACAGCAACTTGCCCACTACTTTGCATCTCATTGAAAAGATTCTGAGCAAATTCGAATCTTCAGGCCTTGCACAACCCATTTATAATTATGTTGTATGTGCATGTATTCTAAGATAATCCCTTCTGAGGCATCTCCCTATACATATTCATAGCACCATTCATGTTTTTCTTTGCTTACAGAACCCATTTTACAAGGTGTTGTGGGTAATAGTACAAGGTGTAGACCCCTTAGTGACCATAATATCCAACCTTTCTAGGGCTTTTTGTCCATCAGACCTTGCATGCAAAACCCATCAATTAGCGCATTGAATGAAACTGTATTTGGATCATGATCATTGATCACGTCAATGACAATCTGCGCTTCTCTTACCATTCCTTCTTTACAAAAACTATCAACCAATATGGTGAAAGTAAACTCATCAGTTAATATGTTCTTGTCAACATTTATCGCAACACCCTCCTGACATCATTGGAGCAACACAGGCCCCATGATAAAGAGTTGCAAAGGCCCCATGATAAGGAGTTGAAAGTGACAACATTTGGAGCAACACCTTCGCTAATCATGGTACTGAACAGCTCCAAAACCTGAGACAATAGGCCATTCTTGCATAGACTATTGATCATGGCGTTATAAACGACAATATGGGTAAGTTCAATCTTACCAAGCACCAGGAGGCCTTGCACATGGCGACCTAGCTTACACAGACCTTTAATCAACGTATCAACAGTAATTATCTAATTGTATGCCTTGATCAACCATTTTATGGAGACCATCTATCAAAATGTTGAAGGTGATAATGTCAGGCTGGTAAACACACTTGATGATCTTGCCAAGGAGAGAGAAACCCAGGTCGATACGATGGCAATAACAGTTGATATTTATGCAGATAGTATAAATATTGAACGGGATTTGAACTGAAGTTGTCGAGATAGAGAAGGTTGGGGTTTTCATATCATATATCATGTACCATTTATGAATTATATTTTATAAACGGACACTTTGGATCTTTAGATGGTTCAAACAAAGGTTCATATCATGTATTATAAGCTAGAAAATCAAGAATAAAAGAACATTTTTCTGATGCTGTAAGTGACAAAGCATCTTACTTGGCCACATCGCATAATTCATGCAGCAATTATGAAGCAATTATGACCTAACACAAGAATGTTTAGGGTTGTAATATCTTGGTTTAGGATTAAGATTTTCAGAATGGAGAAAAGGAAAAACATAGTGATAAAAAGAAAAGCATAGGCTAATTCTTCTGTTCACAGCACCGTCGCCTTGTGGCCTGTGGCCTAGCTGGAGATAACCTTTTCTTTCAATTAAAACCAATTATATATCCAGATTGAAGAAGTAACATATCGCGTCAAGGTCAAGAATGACTGGAGCAGCAAGTTTCATCTGCCTGTAAGCGGAGGCTGATCGAGACTCCCTTTCTCCACTTGACCCTCTTTTATATGTCACTATTGACCATACAAGAGCATCAAGCTTGCTGCGCACCCGTTTTCCTCAATCCTCACAATCAGAGCTTCTGCTTCATCCATCTTCCAACCTTTGCAAAGTCCTGCAATCATAATGTTGTAGGTTTGAACATGAACTGGCATCTTTTTCTTTATAAGAACGGAGAATAATTTCTGAGCAACATCAAGCTGGCCAGCTTTGCAAAATCCACCTGTGACCATGTTGTAGGTTATAATATCAGGGATTATTCCTTTGTCTTCATTCTCTAAAAAAGTTCAATGGCCTTTTCAAGATGCTGCCTTTTGCACAATGCATCTAGTAGTGTCTTATAAGTAGCAATGTCACTACTTTCTCTACTGGTATGTATCTCATCAAAAAGATTTAGACCATCTTCTAGCCTACTAGCCTGGCACAACCCATCTATAATTTTGTCGTGTGACAATATATTAGGAGGCGATCCCTTTTACGACACCTCTGTAAGTAGATTCATGGCATCGTTCGTCCATCTGTCTTTGCTTAGAAAACCCATTTATCAAGGAGGTATAGGTAATAATATTTGGTGCACATCCGTTAGCGACCATAACATCCAACGTTTCTAGTGCTTTGTCCTTCAAATCTTGCATGCGAAAACCCATCACTTAGCGTCAGGAAATATGTTGTTGTCAAACATTTCTAGCAACAATCTCTTGACATCTTCCAATTGCCCTGAGTTGCCAAGGCCCTATCGTAAGGGGTTGAATGTGACAACATTTGGAGCAACACCTTCGTAAATCATGGCATTGAACAGCTCCAAACGCTAGGACAATAGCCCATGCTTGCACAGGTTACCGATAATGGTGTTACAATGACAACATTGGGCTGGCAATTACCAGTAAGTTCAATGTTCCTAACTCCTAAGCACCTAGAGGGCATGCACGTTGGCAAGCTCGCTTATGCAGGCCATTGATCAACGTACAATAAGTAGTTTCATCTAATTGCACACCTCGTTCAGCCACTTTACTGAATACCTCAACTGCATCAACACATTTGCTGTTTTTGCAGAGACCGTCGATCAAAGTGGTAAAGGTGACTATGTCAGGCTGGTAACCAAGCTTTATGATCTTGCCCAAGAGAGAGAAACCCAGATAGACATGATTCAGATGGCAATAACAATGATTTTGATGTTGAATGTATAAATATTAAGGATTCCCTTATCTTCAAGTTGTCTAGAAAGAGAAATGGTCGAGGGATAATGCCTATTTTGACAATGAAGCTCAAAATTTTGACACTTCATTACTCTTTTTCCCCTCCTTTTTGAAATAGGGCTTAGTAATACCTATACCTTAACTTGTAATCCTCCTCAAAATAATAACACTAACACTAACTTAAGCATAGATCTAAAGTGCACATATAATCAATCACACATTAGCACATAAGTCAAAATAAGTAACAAAATTTCGATCAGAGTGTTACAATTTCAATTAAAATCCAATGAGCAATGGATTCATTACCTTGTAAACATGCTCAAAGCAACTTAAATTGTCAAGTAGAACAATCCTACATTTGAAACTCCAACACATGATATAAAGCTATCTGCAAATCCTCCTTGTTTTGAAAATAAATGCAATGGCATACTATTTGTCATCCCTAAACTTAGCCTTTTGTTTCTTTTCGCTTCATGTATCACTCCATCTTTTTCTTTGAACCCAAACCTGTTTGATATTCATCTTTCTTGAGGAAAAGCCGTTTTATTTTGGTTAGAACAAGATATACTACTATTTTTGGGGGGGGGGGGGGAAGAGCAAGAC
Organism: Selenicereus undatus; assembly: GCA_017589665.1. Lineage (NCBI taxonomy): Eukaryota > Viridiplantae > Streptophyta > Magnoliopsida > Caryophyllales > Cactaceae > Selenicereus > Selenicereus undatus. The sequence goes on from JACYFF010031955.1 coordinate 17,089,763, forward strand.
ACGATCGTTCACATGTAGAAACTTCCAAAGCAAAATATTGACACAAGCATGTTCAATCATACAAAAGAAACTATTGGAGATTTAAACTTTTTTTCTTTTTTTGCTTGCAATATCTGTTTTTCCTCCTTTGGTCTTTAAATTGCACCGGACTACCCCTTTTTTTTTTAATTGTTGGAACTCTCCTTTTAGGTTACCTGATTTTTAAATTTATGCTAGAATTGTCTAATTTATAAGATCAATATGAAGGACAACCTAACTAACTTTATTTAAATGCAAGGGAGATGGACTAAGCTATCAATGCCTAGGCCTAGTTATCAAAATGGGGGGAAAAAAGGCTTGAGGGTCTAATTTGATCTTGCGTCTTTCATGTCCAAAGAAATCATCAATTGGGGTTGCTAACTCTTGATGTGAAGAATTAATAATATCATATGGCTGAAAGGCCATATATTTCACCAAACAAAAAGATAAAAGGGAAAAAATGATTCAGAAAAAGGGCTTAAGACCGATGTATATACGGACTACAATGACCAAAATTGTTGTGGTATGTTGCACCTTGTTATAGTGATTTATGTCATATTTTATGCGTGCTTGTGTGTGTAGGGTAAACATGAGCCATCAATTAGATTCCTTGTTTTAGGAAAAAACCAGTTGATCATATTTTCTATTCTGTATATTGACACCATTGGTAGCACCTTGAGAAAAAGGAATGTTTGAAATCTATTACTTCTTACGCCCCAAAAAGAATGTAATTGTTTGACTTTTGTCGTTAAATTTTGCAAGCTTTAACTATTAATTTATCAAAATATATGCTAGTTTACTATATGATACTAATACTATTAGATTTGTAGTAAAAAAAATACTTTCCTATGAATACAATAATATTTACTAAATAATTAAAAAAATACTTTCCTATGAATACAATAGTTAATAATAAAAATAATAATTAATAATATTATTATTATTAATAATTATTACTAATAATAATTAATAATTATAATTATACAAATAAAAATAATATTAGTAGTAATAATTAATAATTATAATTATACTTATTATTGTTATTAATCATACTAATAATGATTAATGTTATTAATAATAATTAATAATTAATATTAATATTAGTATTAATAATAATAGATAATAATTACAATGGTACTTATTATTAATATTATTAATAATTATGTCATTAATGTTAATAATAATAATAACAATAACAACAATGACAACAACAACAAAAACAACAACAACAACAACAACAACAACAACAACAACAACAACAATAATAATAATAATAATAATAATAATAATAATAATAATAATAATAA
>JACYFF010031955.1:17091097-17106041 GCA_017589665.1 Selenicereus undatus
AATAATAATAATAATAATAATAATAATAATAATAATAATAATAATAATAATAACGTTGTTGATTCCACTGGGTTAAGGACTTGAACCTCCCTGAAAATAGGAGGGCTCTAGTTCTTTAAGATTGGAGAAAATTTGATACCTCTAGATATCAAGTTCTATCCTCTTGAAGTGTTCACTGCTCACCAAATACAAAAGACTAAAACTTGACGCCTGATAATTTAAGTTTCATTTCATTTTATCTCATAAAAAAACCCTTAAAATGAATAATCTTCATTGGATTAAGGTAATATTTACCTTTATTCCCCCCCCCCCCCCCCCGGGGAGGGGGGCTGCCACAGCAATTTCTGCGGTGTCATGGGCCAAAAAAATCCTTAAAAAGAAGAAAATCATGTTATCCCATGAAAGCTAAAAGACAGTTGCCTTTCTGGGCTTTGATTATTCAAACAAATTTATCTGGCGTGCAAAAAGATTGGTCGATGTCCTTAAAAATAACGTTTTAAATTGTTAATCGACATTTGACCCAATTTAAATTAGGAAGAGACCCCAATTTGTACTAGTTGATCAACTCTTACCAATTAAAATTGCATGCCCCACTCCCATCAAATCTGATCGCAAATTCGCCGTAAAAATTGAATTTTGGTTCATACCAAGTGCCAGCATCTCGCAATCCGATCTATTCTACCCCATCTCTCTCTTTCATAGTAGAATTCAGACGCTGGTTCTTCGGGCATTGCCAGAAATAGCCAACGGGTAGCGAAATCTGAAATCTTTCATTTGATGGGTTCGCTTGATTTTCATCCATGGCTAACTCTCCTCCTAATTTGAATTTTCTTTCATTGCCCATCTCTGGATTTCATCTCCTTCTCGTTCTCCTTCATTCCCTGTTATAACGATTAACCCAAATAGCAACAAGCCCTTGATTTCTCTCTCTTAATTCATGCATTCTGCCGTTTTTCTATCTGGGTTCTTCTGATAATCTAAACATAATCAAACCCATTTCACCAATTTGTCAAATTGAGCAAAACAAACAGATCAGAAAAAGAAAAGAAAAGAAAATTGCCCATAAGAGTTTTGGTTTCTACTTGTTGAGATGGCTTCGGTTCTTCTCTACCATGTGGTGGGTGATCTGACAGTGGGGAAGTCGGAGTTGGTGGAGTTTTTGGAGACTGAAACGGTTGAATCTGCGATTAAAGCGATCGAAGAGTCAACGGAGAGTGGGATTCCTGTGTGGAAGAAGAGACCCCAAAAGGGAGGGGTCGAGAATAGCGAGTCAAGGCAACAAAGGTTTCTGGGTATACTTAATTCAATGGATATTGTAGCTTTTTTGGCTCAAGATTGGTGTTTGCAGGATCAGGAAAAAGCCATGAAGACCCCTGTTTCTGAGATTGTTGTCCCCAATAATTCCCTCCTCAAGCAAGTTGATCCTGCCACAAGGTTAGATTTTGATCCATCTTCTATCACTTTTGTTTGCCATTTGATTGGAAATTTGATCTTGTTATGCTCCTTGGATTTTGATCAATGATTGGTTATAACTTTGCCCCTTTTTGTTTCTGTTTTGATGTACTGCTCCATTCTGTTGGTAAGGAGATTGTCATTGCTGTGCTAGTTTTAAATTCTATTTGTCCAGGATTCTGGATGTTTTCTGTGGTTGATATATCTTATACATTGATGCCTTATTGCATTTGATAATGTTATTAACAAGTGGGGGATTTGCTTGTTTCCTGTTTGGCTCCTTCTTCCTCAGTAGGATACAACAACAACAACAACAACAACTCCCAGTGTGGGTCCCGCTTTCGCGGGGTCTGGGGAGATCTAGGTGTAGGCAACCTTACCTATATCGGCATTCCTACCCGTAGAGAGGTTGATTCCAAGAGACCCACAAAAAAAGGTTTTGTGAAAATATTCTATAGAAAAAAGATTTTGCGAAAACATTTAATGGAAAAACATTTTTGGGAACACATTTGATAGAAGAAAGATTCTATAGCAAGAGATGAATGAGATAAATAAAAGATCAGTTGCTGAAGTTATGAAATAAAAGGATAATATAATGGAGGAAGGTAATATACCTGGACACCCAGCTATAAGCAAATGAGAACTCTTCTCAAAAGACAGTACAACCTGCATACGAACACAATATACGAAAAAAACATCTACCAGCACTAAGCCACAGCAGCCAAAAGATAACTACGGGGTTGACTCTCCGCGATCTAAGATCTTAATCCTATCACGCCACAACTGCCTATCCTGCGCCATGTCCTCCGTCAAACCGACAACTTTCAAATCCTCTCTAATCACCTTCTTCAAGCTCTTCTTTGGTCGTCCTCTCCCTCTTCTGCCTTCGGGGATGTTGATTCTCTCACATCTCCTCACTGGAGCGTCCACACTCCTCCTTTTGACATGATCAAACCATCGGAGTCTTGTTTCTCTCATCCTAATTCTTCCTTAGTAGGATATTGTATCTAATAGTGTTATAAAGCTCTGGGGTGGGTAGATGGTTTTGGTCTTTGGCTTTGCCCTGGGCTATCTTGGATCATGCTGTTTCCTAGTTGGCTTTTCAAGTTGTCCATGAAGATGTTCTTCATTGTGAAAGTGTGGAGGACCTTTGAGGTCTGAGCTCAGTGTTGATGATCAAGCAGGTCAATATGACTAATTGACTATTATTGCTTTTGTACCTTTTTTTTAGGTTGGGGGGGGGGATTTGAGACGGAATGTGGTCATGCCTTTTGGATGACTCATCGCATCGAAGTACATAATTATTTGTGATATTAATTCTCATAAACTGGTATTTGAAACATTCAAAGTGGATTAACTGTCTTGAAGGCTTTAAGTGTAATCTGTGGGGTACGCCATGCTGTAGAAGTTCAGCTTGGACTAGAATGCGGCATGTCTAGGAAGAATGATGGAGAAGCAGGTGACTTGTAGACAACATAGTGAACATACCATAGAGTTTGTTACTTTGAATTGAAGTTGTATTCCATACAGGTCAAATTAGCTTCCATATATTTGTGGATAATTGAGAAACTGACAGTCACAGAGATAGGGATTTCTGCATTGTTTGCTGGCTAGAGTTATATAGCAAGTCTATCGTGGAAAATGTATGCCTTTTCAAAGACTTGCTGACATCCAAGTTGTACTCTGTGGAATGAAGTATGGGCTGTATGGCCTATGGGGCTTGATATGGTTTGATAAATCTAAGCTTGAGCTTTCTATTCTGATAGCTGTTGCATTTGTCCTCTCAAGGATCAAACAAAAACAAGTTGGGGTTCTCATAACTCAATGTGGAGTTTCTTGTTAAAAGTTGGACAATGTCGAATTTGACCTTTTTCAAGGAGGGTCTCGTTGTTTGTTTCAGTTGCTAATGCCTTGTAATTTTGGTTGTTGTTCAGTTTTCTTTTTTTTTGGGGGAGGGGGGGTTGGTAGAAACTAATGATAGTGTCAGTATACATTCTCAGTCTCATGTAGACACTTGATATTTGATGTGTGAGAGAATGAAAAGCAGATGCCATAGCATATGCTAAAGAAAATCAGTTTTGTCAATAATGCACCCCCACTAGACTAGTAGATTAATGGGGTTTCCAACCTTCTGTAGGAGGCTTTTACGTCAAAACTATTCATGGGAAATTATTGCTATGTCTTTGAACGTGGAAACAGAGAGGAAATTCCTGTCGTGTGTTGTTTTAAATTGAAGCACGCTTAAATTTCTATTATAATCTCGTTTGGGTTTCTGTAGATCCAACTTTATTTACTACCTTCTTTGTGGTAGTGTTTCTACATGGCTTTTTGCAGTTGGAAACATCAGGTTTTGCAATCTCTCTCTCTCTTTCTCGCGCGTGCGCTTTCTTAAGGAGCGTCGTGCCCCCAGCTGGAGGGGATCTAAGTGTTAGTCTTGCTGATGGTGAACCGATGTTGTTCTAGAGTATTAAGCTAACTAGTTAAGTGCATCATCTCTGTTACGGGTTCATCTGTTCGACATAGATCTCACAATCTCTATGGTGATGTCAAGTAATTCACGTTTTGAGTGTTTTGCATATTATACTCTAATAACTATAGTGTGTAGCACCTTTTTCATCATGTCAGTGAAATTGTGATGCCGTTGCTTCTGGTTGTGGTGATGTCTTCAGTATATGATCAAGTGGTCCATTCCACTCCCCCTTTTCCTCCCTTACCAGTTACCAGTGTGTATCAGTGGGCCAGTGCTTCATTAACATACCCTTTATGCTGTGTCCCTTGATAAATATCTTGTTTTTGCTTGTTCCGACCAAATTTGAATAAATATGTATAGACCATCAATTGAGCTTGCGCATGTTCATGTTCATGCCTTTTTTTCCCTATCTTAGTTTTGGCATGTGCAAGCCGTTCTTTGTGGCAATTCTGAGACTGTTCAAGGTAACAAAACCTTATTTTTCTTGATGTACAAGATTGATAGACGCATTGGACATAATGAAGCAAGGCGTGAAGCGTCTTCTTGTTCCTAAAAGTGGGGCATGGAAGTGCGTGAGCAAGAAGTTCTCTATTCTATACAATGGCAAATGGCTCAAAAACATAGAAACAAACAGCAGCAGCAGTAAGCTTGGCAGCCTAAACCGGCCTTCCTCTTCCAACACCAACTGCTTGACTACCAAATTCTGCTGCCTCTCAAGAGAAGATATCGCCCGTTTTCTCATTGGTTGCCTTGGAGCCCTAGCTCCCATCCCTCTTACTTCCATCTCCACTCTCGGAGCCATCAATCCCCACTTTTACTCCATTGAAGCTTCTCTTCCAGCCATCCAGGCCACCAAGAAAGTTCCTCAGGATCCAATTGCTGTTGCGGTGGTGGAGCATACCCCTGATGGTCATGACCAGATCATTGGGGAGATATCAGCTTCCAAGCTATGGAAATGTGATTACCTTGCTGCAGCTCATGCTTTGTCCAGCCTCACATCCGGGCAGTTTGTCATGGGGGTTGAGGAAAATGCGACTTCGAGATCCCCTCCTGATGTGGAGATGAACTCAGCCATTGGAGGAGAAACCAATGGGGGTGATTCAGTGAGGCCAAAGAAATTTAGCAGTAGAAGCATCGGGTTCTTCAGCAGCACGGTGAATCCAGGCCAGGGAAACGGCAGAAGCTTATATAGAGGAAGAAGTGCTCCCTTGACGTGCAAAGATACCAGCTCACTAGCCGCAGTGATGGCCCAGATGCTCTCACACCGGGCCACCCATGTATGGGTGACAGAGGGTGAAGACAATGTCTTAACTGGAGTAGTTGGCTATGGAGAAATCCTCCACGCTGTTACTAGGTCGCCTTCATCCATCGCTCATTGAACGCCAACAAATTTATGAGGCAGTTTTGGATGTAAGACAGGATAATGAGCGCTGCAATTTTCCAGATGGTTTTCATTTCTTCCAATTTTTGTTATGTGTTCAACTCAAACTGTATATATGGAGGGTCGGAGACTTTTGCTTAGTGCGAGACTTGGTTTGCCCAGAATGCATCCTTCTGAGTTCTTCTTGTGTTTGTATAAATTGTTTATCAACCCAGGGAAAGTGTTGAATCTTGATCTTTTTGTATGTTCTGTGTCCCTGAGGTTAATCTTAATAAGGTGGGTTGGTTTTCTCTGATACAATCCTTTTTGTTAAGGACTCTGTAATACAATCTTAATAAGAGATTATGAAATTTTACTTTTATTTTTGGGATATTGGCACTGTTTGATAAAGGGCTTTTTGATCCAAAAAGAGTTTTTTGAGGCTATTAGCTGTTTGAGTCTAGTCAAAATGCTATTTAGAATGTTTGGTTGAAGAACTTTTTGTATTAGCTTTTTATGTTAAACAAGTTCGTTTGTTAAAGCTCTTTGGAATAGCTTTTTGACATTCAACACTATAATGACCATATTGATCATGACAATTTTTACAAAATTACTTTAAAGCTATGTTGGTAGCAGCGTTTTGAATTGCGTTTAGTATTTTAACCGAGTTAATACACTAATTAATCAATTTTTAGTGTTCGATAACTTAATGTTTTGACTAACATTTCAAGTAGCATTTACTGTTTTAAGCAGCGTTTTTGAAAAGCTAACAGTATATCTTTTGGTATTCCAAAGTAGCATTTTATATTTTTTGGCAAAAGATATCATTTGAAAATTTTATATTTAGAAATTATCAATATCCTTTTATGTCAAGTTACATTAATAAGTTAACCCAACATCTAAATTTACTGAACACGTTTGTTTCAACGGCTCATCTAGCAACTATCTACTAACAATTAAATTAGAAAGCGCTATCAGCTATCTAAACAGCTATCAGCTATCTAAACAGCTATCCGCTATCTGAACTGCTATCCACTACCTAAACAGTTAATTCTGCCGAACAACGCCTAATTGTCACTCACAACAAAAACTTAACAGAAATTTTAAAATGACCATATTGAAGATGGTCATTATGTCTAAGTTAATGCCTTTTATTTTAATATTTTTTTAAATTTATCAAATAATTTATATTAATTAGATTTACATAATAGACAATAAGCTAATATCATACAAATCTCAAATACTATGGAAAAGAAAATTAAGTCAACAATGAGCAGAAGCATTATCATGATCAAAATTGGGTAAATATATAAATTTAACTTTATATATCACATAAATCTTAATTCATATTTACAAGAAAAAATAAATGTGCAATTTAGACAACTATGTTAAAAACTACATATAAGAAATTGAGTTAAGGGTGTAAGTGAAATTTCACAAATTACCTTTTTAGAAACAACTAATTTCACTTAACACTTTTTCTAAAAACAACTAACACAATCAGCTAAGTCAAACATCTAATGCAATTAGCTAACAACTAATACAATCAACTATTAGTTGATTACGAAACAAGTCTATGTTTCATTTCATTTCAGTGCCTAGAGATTCTAATCCATGAAAAATCAATGTGTACCTGACTGTTTGATTTGAACTAAACTTACAATGCTACAAGCCTACAACAATGTGAATCTTACCTACATTAGGTATGGGTATGTGAAGATTCAAATGTACTAGGTTGCATTCCGTACTTTGCACGAGCATATGTTAAAATTTTATAGTCGTATTATTATTTTTTCCTATTGGTTTGCTTTTTTGGAGTTTGAAGTTATTAAAATTCCAATAAAACCTTAAGCATACTTAGCTTGGAATTTATGAGTAAAACTATCTGTGATCATCATATGCACATAATTGGATTACAGCTACACATAAAGGAAAATGATAACATGTTATTATAAGAGTAAATAGCAAAAGTAGAAACAAATTGAATTTGACTTCTTGTTATTTGAGGAATAGAAATTACTTCAACTCACTGCTCATAGAAAAAAGAAAACAGCTATTACACCTTTACATGCATCAATCAGTCATCTTTGTGCTAATCACCTTTTTATTCTTCCAATATTTGCTAACACCACTTTACTAATGTGACTTTGGAATTTTTATTTTTCAAAAAAAAATTAAAGGAAGAGAGATTATACATATGTGTGCAAATATTGGGAACAATAGAAATATTAGAAAATAAGATTATTTTAAATTTATAACTGTTAAAATAATTAAATAAAGAAGCAATCACTTAATATTGATACTTGAATATGAGTAATAAAATGTAATGATTATTAATTAATTAAATTTATATTTATTGACATCATTATGGTAAATTTATAATTGTTAAATTAATTCCATAAAGGAAAAAAATATAGTATTGATGTAAATGTATGATAATTAATAGGAGACAAGCAATAGGGACTTGCCATTTGCCAAAACGCCATCAATCCATTCAATTTTATATTATATATATGATGATATGATGTAGGTTTACCCTATAAGCCCAGGATGGCTGATTCGGAGAATACCTAAGTTTAGAATAGCCCATAGAAACAAAGTAACAGTTTAATCAGTTGAATTTGAGTGGCTTAATGTCCTATTGATATCGTGCATCAACTCAGAAAAGAAAAAAGGGGGGTTTCAATCCCAAACTTTGGAGGCACTCAACCCAGAGAATTTGCTCTTGCATTTGTAAATTATGAACTACCAACACGAGTTAGTTTGCGCACTTGTTCTCTTAATCAAAGTCTTAATTTGGAGTTTTATGAATAGAGAAAATATTCAATGAGAAAGCTGTATACTTGTAACTCTTGTGAGTCGACAGTGTCTCAACTCTAATAAAATAGAGGTTAAAAGACCAAAACGTATGAAAGCCATAAGCTTGAAAAAAGTGTGGCGAAGAGATTTACAATAGTAACAACAATAAAAATAATAATACGAAGAAGAACAATAATAATAGTGATTGACGGCACATAAAAATTATAATAATACTAGTAGATAAAATGATTTCTAAATCTTCAAGCATCTTTTTTGGTTTTGGGGGAGGGGGTGGACATGCACGTAATTTAGGAAAAATTGAACCTTGGTCTCTCTTCCAAAAACCAAGTAGCCAATCACTTCACTGAGTTCAAGGATGCAATCTTCAACCATCTTTAATTGAGATACTTCTCCATTACAACTCAAGTTCAAATCTCAACAACACTTCATAATTTTTTATTTTTTTTTTGGATCTTCAATTTCACTGAAGTCGAGCTATTGTTGGCCCAATAAGGGGGTTAGAGCTCTTTCATCACGAACTTTGTCCATTCACAAGACTCGAATCCAATGCCTTACTTAAGAGGAAGTAAGAAACAAGTGTCAAACCACTTAAACCAACCTTTATTAATAGCAACACTCCAAGTTGAATCATCGTCAATCATTACTAATCCTTTATGCTTCAACATATATTACAAAACCTTTCTCGGGCTTTCAACTCTAGGTTGGTAATGTTGTGGGTTTAGTTGGGTTGTCATATCAGGAACCATAACTCGTTTTCAAAATACCGTCGATAATCATATTTGGAAAAAAACAAAACCAGCACTAGCACCTATAATTTTTCCCCCCTCCATATTTACCAATTTTATTTGTGTACATGTAAAAATTGTAAAATAACGCCCACATTCAATTTAATAGTTAGGCATACTGCATATGATATGCCCTCTACCCTTTGTGACTAAGCTTTTAAATGACATCGATGAGGAACATGCCAATAAGATCGACAGAATTGAAATCCCAAGACATCATAGGAAATATGTTCCAATAAGACCTAAAACAATTGAAATTATGGGCAACTTTATGTGAACAACTAATTTTATCGAATATGTTTTAATAGAAAAGTAATGGAGATGAGGCTATTACAGTTTCAATTTGTATCTCAAACTCTTAAAAAGATGTCTTTTCACACATCCTCTAATATAAGAAATTAAGAAGGCCTCATGGTGGGCTTTAGGGGCTGAAAGACACTTGTTTCATACTTGAAGGGCCCAAGAATATTGCTTTGGTACTGTATTTGGTTTTACACTTGAAGGTGGGAATTTGGTTTTTTTTTTAATGAAAGGTTAATACTATGTGGCATGTATTACTCCTATATACAGTATTAAGATGATGTAACCCAAGAATATTGCCCTTGAAAAAAAAATTAATTGCTTGGGTCTTTTTCTGAAAGTTGCTAACCATTCAAGAGCTATAGAACACACTAGAAGCATAAAAATTAGTGATAAGGAGGATATATCCAGATAAGAATATATTGGCTTAATTGCTACACCCTTTTTTTCGATAATTTGATGGGTGAAAGTGAAACCCAAGATAAGTACTATAATGTACAGTACAAAAGAGCATCATAAAGGGATGAATTGAAACTCCAACCATAAGGAGGATTACGGGGAGTTTAAGGAAGAAAATGCAGAGACAAGCAACATAAGTTATGGCTGTTAGGCTTAGTGACTTGTGATGCCTGATCTTTGAGTACTTGTTTTATCGCGACTTAGTTTCCAACTGTGGTATTCCCTGTAGCTGTTATTTTGGAGCTGTGATGTTGCATAGCTGTTATTTTGTAATTGCTACACCCTTTAAATGAACAATAGAGCAATCACATTGCTAACTATTGTCCTAATCAGAAGTTTGATGCCATCTTCATAGCCCGTTAGACATGAACTTTCAACAATCGTATTTGCTATAATTTGCCTTTTTCCTTGGAAAGTAGCTTATTTCTCTGTGTGAAATTTTCTAATTCTTTCATAACTTATTAAACAAGACATGCTCATAAAAAATATTTATACATAGGCCTAAGTTTATTGATTTTACGTTGTCTCAAGAGGTATTTATGTTTTCCCTTTAAATGAATATGAGTAGGAGCAAACGTAATTTGATCTAATGGGAATCAGCTACTGAATGCAACCGTAAGAGTGAGTTGAGTTAGACTAAAGTCCCTGAAAAAAGAAATACAAACAGCTAGCCTAAAACCTCTGCTAGTACAACAGGAAGATAAAAGATTAAGAAATTGTTGAATTCTAACGAAACAACAATAGTATTTTTTAATTCTCAATCGACTTCAAGCAACATTTCATTAATTCATGGATGGAATCATACTTCATTCTCAAATTTTTCCCTCAAACTCGTTGCTATTTGATAGAGGGAAAATTTTAGGGCAAAAAAGTACATTTTGGTTGAGTGAAAGAGGTCATAAAGATGCAAGGCAAGCAGGCAAGAAATATGCTGGTGGGTTGATGTGACGTTTGAATGGTGAGAAATGTGGCAACAAACTCACACAACTGGAGACCTAAGAGTATCAAATGAAACACTTTTAATTCTCGCACAAGGCAGTGGGAATTATGGCTCAAAGGTGTAGAGCTATCCAGAGAAGAATAGATTTCTCCTCAGTACTCATGTCTTCTCCACTCAATATTGGCCCTTTCCCCCCTTTTTCTTTTAAAAAAAAATGGAAGATCTACAAGACTAAATCCAAGTTGAGGTCTTATTTGACAAAATTAGCTGTTTTGTTAGCAGATATCTGGTTATGTAATGGATAGCAATTTCAATTTAGCAATTAGGAGATAACTGTTTAGATGAACGGTTAAAGCAAATGTATTCGGTAAATTCAGCTGTTGGATTAGCTGATTAATATAAATTGGCATAAAAATATGTAGATAATTTTCAAAAATAAAATTTTCAAATGACATTTTTTGGCCAAAAAATATAAAACGCTACTCTTGAATGCCAAAAGGTAATACTATTAGTTTTTCAAAAAGTTACTTGAAACACTAAGCACTACTTAGAATGCTAACTCAAACACAAGGTTATTGAGAATTAAAAATTAACTAACTAGTATATTGACTTAATCAAATGTTAAAGTCTACTCAAAATATTGTTGTCGAACACAGCCTTAATTGGCTTTTCAAACAACTGGCAGGAATAAAACATAGATCATAAAATGCCCTAATTTAAAGAGCCACATTTTTTCAGTAATGAAGAATATGAAAGTGATACTAAATTAGTACATAGGATATAACCAAATTAAGTAATCGAACTTTGTTAATTTTCGTTTTATTTTAACCTGAAATTGATCAGCCTTACCTTCATCAATGTGTCAACAATTCCCTTCCCCCCCCCCCCCCCACAAAAATCCTCCCTCCTCCCTCTAAAAAAAAGGGGAACATAACACTCATGGCTCATAACTAAAGCTCCGATAAACGTCTATTTGTACCATTTTTAGCCCCTATTTGACTCACCTTCTCATGTGTTTTCACGTTTGATCGTACCGAGGAAGAGTCAAATCGGCCTCCTTTAGTGCACTTTTTATTTATATATAACATCTTTCGTTATTTTCATGAACTTTGTTGAAGAAACGGAAAGATGAACATTCAGCGGAAAGAAGTGTCAGGAAGGCGAGAAAAGTTGCGGAAAAACGTCGCACGAAAGTCCCACGGAACCGGACCCACGCAGCACGGCCGAACCACCCAGGACCGGCACACTTGGCCGGGAAGCCAAGTGGCACGGCTTGGCCGTGGCACGACCGTGCCAAGTGGCACCCCGTGCCACTTGTGCTGTTCTGGGGAGCTTCGGGCAGCGTTTTGGCACGATCACCGTAACGCCCCCAATTGCTAATATCTGATTATTCTAACATAACCACTTATTATTATAATTTAATAACGGAAGACTTCTAATTTGATTGGATGCATTACCGTCGTTCCATGATGGAACACGACTGCTTGATTTAGTGAACTATATGGGGGCTCAAATTGTAAGGCCCCCAACCCTAAAGTCAGGAGTTTTACTATTTTGTTCTTAAATCTTGGGGCAAAACGGACAGAGTTTTCCCTAAAACTTGACCATTTTTCCAGGCTTACAGCCTTACAATAAATCCCCTGCACTGAAAAACAATAAAAACTAACTCAACGGCCACCCGCCGGAGTTCACAGCTCTACGGGCCACTCGTCCGGAGCACTATAACCAATGCAGTTCAATGTTAACCAAATAAACAATGACAAATACAGCCCTGACAACTTAGATGGTGGCTCATACAGCTATACAGAGTGACTCTAAATGATATGCAACTAAGCACACATTAACTCAACTTACAATCACACACTATAAAACACATTGCAGTTCACGTATGAGTCCATCACTTAACTTCTAGGCAGCAGTGACTCCCTTTCGGCTTACTTCAGAAACCTGGAGGCACAATGATAGATGGGATGAGCGATAATCGCACAGTGAATAGCCCCCTCCCCTAACAGATGCAAATATAACTTACGATCGTCGTTCATTCCTTTTGTTTTTGAATCATTCACCTATCTTTCATTCCAAGCACAAGGCAAGAGAAATGGCATTATAGTTACAGAAAGTAAGTAATTGATGGCTGAAAAGTAAGAAATGTATAAACATCCTCTGCTGAATAAGAGCAATAAAATGCATATATTGACATCTGAACTTTATATGCTTGTTTATTCAAGTGACCATATTTCTCGTGACTCTACCGCATATTAACAGAGCTATGAAACATGTAACGGCAACATTACCAGAAGAGAAATGAAATATTGAGCCTTGTCTCTGCCTTCTAGCAGAGAAGTGAAATTCTGATTTCTTTGAATTCTCTGCCAAATAATGAGCCTTGAAACATATAAGTGGAAGTTACATGCAAATTTTTAGAAAGGTACTAAGTTGGTTAAGCTAAAGATGCACGTAACCTTTAGCAATGCCTTATCCCTCGACCTATTTACTAGTCACCTAAAATGTCGACCGATAAACTATGTAATGTCAATCGATAAACTAATGTCTATCGACTCGACATGAAGCTATTTGAGGTACGAACCTTAACAATTGGTTACAACTTAAGCAATAGACAAAACATGAACTATTTTCTACCTAACATGTCTTGAAGTATGGGCCGAAACTCAGACGTACATCCCTATGCAGTAAAACAAACTTGGTGGTTAAATGGTTGAGCGCGCGCATTTCAAAATATTTTGTTTTGCAAACAGGAGATAGTGAATGTATAAGTAAAATTGATTTCTCGATTCTTATCTGAAAGTGAACCCCTTGGTCGATGCACATCTTGAAACGATCGTACTTTAGGTGCTCGCACCCCCCAGGCCGATCGAGAAGCCTGAGTTGACGCCGCGCGCAGGTGTATTGGTCGGCATAAGCCTTGATAATTGATGGACATGGCCCTGACGCCGCGCGCGGGTGTATTGGTCGGCATAAGCCTTGATGATAACTGGCGGGGTCACTTGTTTATGTGACAAAACATTGAGAACTTGGTTCATTAAATGAATCTTGTTTTGATTTTTCATTGCTGAGAATACTGTGAGTTTGTGAAGAACATAGAGTTTTTGAAGAACATAGGCAATGTACGTACTGGGATGACCTCACTTCTGCTCCAATTTAAGGTGAAACTATTTTCTGCCTAAAATGTCTATCATATAATCTATGAATTCACCTTATGGATCAAGATCTATTGGTAATTGCTAATACAATCATGCACATAATCGATACTATAATCTTGCATAATCGGCGAGCGTTATATATATAATCGATACTATAATCTTGCATAATCGGCGAACGTTATATAATCAATGAACTGTAGGTGAGCAGACATATTCAATGAACGTTATATATAGCAATATATATATGATGGGCATTATATAAGCAATGAACTTTAAGTGAGCATACTCAATGAACATTATATATATATGATGAGCGTTATATAATCGATAAATATGCATAATCAATGAACGTTAGATAAACAATACGAACTTTAAGTGAACATACTCAATGAACATTATATATATTATGAGCATTGTATAATCGATAAATATGCATAATCAATGAACGTTAGATAATCAATAAACTTTATGGAAACGGTGAGCATGTATAGTCGATGAACATTAGATATTCAATGAACTTAACATTATACACCGGCGATGAACATTATATCTTCAATGATCTTTATAAATCGAGACCCTTATATAATCAATAAATTATGCATGTTTAGCTTTGATTCGGACCTATTCAGATAAATCATGCCTGAAGACTAACTTCGAAGTGGATTATAAATGATTAGAAGCGACGAATGTACGTTTAGTTAATTCAAATTCATACCGTTTATTGACTTCGAAGTGAATTATAAATGCTTAGAATCAACGTATATATGTTTAGGTTCGAATATGTTAGGTTTCTACACGCCTGCAGTTTATTTAATTCATAATCGTTAAATGATTTCGGAATAAACTATAAATGCCTAGAATCGATATATGTATGCTTCGTTGATTCACGTTCGTTTAATAACTTCGAAGTAAACTTTAAATGCTTAGCACCGTTATATATATTTATAAGATAAACGAATGCCTAGAACCGTAATATGCTTAAGTGGCTTAAGTAGATTCGATTCCTGACTTCGAAGTAATAACCGAACGTTTCGAATCGTATTATGCTTAAATGGCTTAATTAGGCTTGAAATGTAACTTCGAAACAATAAATGAACGCCTCAAATGGCCCTTATTTAATTGTCGAACGATAAACTTTAATTTAGTACAACTAACACATATATATACATGGTATCGTTCAATTAACACTACAACTTC
>JACYFF010031955.1:17116041-17139253 GCA_017589665.1 Selenicereus undatus
ATATATATATATATATATATATATATATATTTGTGTGTGTGTGTATTTATATGTATGTACTATAATCAACAGAACTTTTCATGAAGAGAATTTCAGAACTTAGAGAAGGAAATGAGATGAGAGAGAGAAAACAATGCGATGAATTAAATCTAGTAAAATTAGTGTTAATACTAATTATCTGGATGTATATATATGTACATCGTTTGTAACAAAAATTAGTTATGAGGGCCCATCCACATCAGCTTCAATGTAACCACCTTTGCAGTTCAGCAACTTCTATCCTCAAGTTGAATTACGATGCATCAGTTTGCTTAACCTTGCTGCATTGTATTAGAGCTTACAGTTTCTGGACCTTGTGTTATATCTAACTCTTCATATATCATAAATCCAAATTTCTCTGCCTCCAAAGTTCCATCTTTAGTTTTGAAATGGAGGGATTCTAATGCCATAGTTTGAAAATCAAATCGAGAAAATCAAAAGGCTCTGAATTTGAGTCATTTGATTTTCAAAAAATTGACTACAAGTAAAACTAAAATGCAAACATGCGAATTAAATGGAATCAATATAATCCAACTATGGGGCAATCCCGTATCCTTAGTGTAATACATTTCCTTATCATCAGAAGTCAATTTAGAAGCTATACTATAACCAAGTGTCCCACGATCACAAGATTAATCCGGTGAACAAATTTCTTATTCTTTTAATATCAAAATTTGAATACCCTGAAAACACAAAATAGATGACGGGAAAGAGGGACTACATAGGGACTAATTAACAGAGTCTAACCTACAAGTTGACAGATTTATTGTTGTTACCACCAACAACAACTCAAGATGAAGCAGAAGAAAGGAATTCCCATTTGTCTATTTACCCAACATGTTCCTTATGATTTTGCATTACACAAAAAAATGGAGACATAAATTAGCCAAAAAGAAGAGAAATTTTAACTGGTAAATAACATGGTCACATGACTTGTAAAACATGTGAGAGGAAAAATCTTGAATAAACTATTGTCCATAGAAATAGAGAGAAAGGGGACGAAGGTGGATTGACAGATGAAGATAGAAAGAAGTGTGAAAAGACTTGAAGATAGAGACGTGTCATTGGAGGAAATGTGAAGAATCAGGAGAGAGAAAGTGACGTGTGGAAGTGGGATTGAATATGATATTTTGGGAATGTTTTTTCTGTGAATATTTTGTTAATGACTTTGTTTGACAAATAATTATTAGTTATTAGCTTTTTGTAGTAGTTGTTGCATATTAGCTGTTTGAATCAGCTATTTATATTAGTTGTTTGAATTAGTTGTTTGTAGAAAAATTATTTGACAAAGTTAGTTGTTTCTAAGAAAAATATTTGGTAAAATTCTATTTATATCCTTATCTCTAAATTACTTCTTACTAAAACATATTTTTTATTTATTAGTCAGTTTCTTTTTCAAAAGAATTAAATTGGTGTCATAGTTATAAATTAACTTCACTTATGATCTCAAAAGGGGGGGGGGGAAGCTTCATTGATAAGACTTACTTTCTTATTAAATTCTACATAACTTATATTCATTGTGTATCTTATTTCTTTTTAATTTGTACTTATGTAAATGATGCCAATATTTTATAACATTTTTTTATTTTTTTATTTATAAATTGAAATTAAAATTTATACGAACTTCTAATGACTTTGTCTTCATTAGATTCAATTCATACAAAAATAGAATCAAATGTTACCATTTTGGATTGATCAAAGGCTCATTGTCTAGATAATCAAAAGGGGGACAAAACAATCTAAAGTATAAGTATCAAACGCTTATAAAGGTGCATGGTGAGAGAACCAATAAACTTGATATAATATACTAACAAAATTAAAAAATCTACACCAAAAAAGTATACTACTTGGCTAAAAAAAAATACAAATAATAAAAGAGATAATGCGACTTCAATGGTTTATTTTTGCCTCAAAAAAATAAAAATAAAGAAAATATCTCTACTCTTGTTAATCCCTAAGATCTAACAGGGTTCAAATGCTACTAGTATAAACCTTCAAGGAACAATTTATGTACTACATACTCTTTCTATTTTATAAAAATAATATTATAAAATATAATTTAATGGCATGTAATGTAATTTGTTTAAGCTCTTGGGCAAATATGTCATTTCTACAAAAAGCTCTTTTGAAAAGGCTAATAGAAATAATTTTTTCAAAAAGAGCTGTTTAGGGGTAAAATGCTATTTGAAACAATTATTTATCAAACACCCACTTAGATATTTGACTTGGTCAAAATAGTTAAAACATTCCCAAATAGCTCTTTTTACCCAAAAAATTATTTCTACCAAACACCCCCCAATTTTTTCATCAATCAATGGTACATATTAAACTTGTTGAGTTTAGTGAACGCTTGAAAATAAGCGAACCTCCGACATTCGCTCTCCACGTAAAAAATAACAGTTAATGCAATACGTCTATCATACTCTTGGGAGTATATGCTCCAACGAGCCACATCATCAAATATATACTAAGAAAATAAATATATGACAAATACACGCGTGAGATGTATATATATACGTAGATAACGAGAGTATGTGCTCCCAGGAGCACATAAGAAATTGTCTGGTTAATGGGTATGGACATAAATGACGAACATTTAAATAAACTAGAAAAATATGAATAGTTAGAAAAATAAGTTGAATTAAAAGATTAGTGGTTAGTCGAATTAAAAGATTACACCACTAGCATAACTGATAAGGATTCGGTATGGACGTATGGTCATGAGAAGGGACATGTGTTTGGCTTTTACTATCAATGTTAGGGCTTGTCTTGTTGGTAAACAATTTATAAAACCTTTGCAAATAAATACCAGTGCATTGAGCCCTAACCTTGGTATGTTGAATGGGACTTTAAACAAAATAGTACGAACAAAGTTTTTTATGCCTTTAAAAAGACCCACATCATCACCTCTACTTGAAGGGCGAGATTTCTTTCTAAGTGAAAGTAAAAAAAAAAAAAAGAGTACAATTTTTCTCTTTTGATATCAAAGCTTATCTTATACTCCTAAGAGTACATACTGTACTTGTGGATTCTGGCTAATGAAGTTGACAAAGCTTATATCATACTCTTAAAAGTATATACTCCTACAAGTCACGTCAGCGTCGCGTATTAAAAATTATTTGTATGACAAATACACGTTGGAAATATATATACATGGTAAGTAGGAGCACACACTTTCGGATGTATGATATACATTACCTGAAGTTGATGAAGCCTTAGAAATTAATTAAAAATATGGGTATGACTCTCTCCTTCATTAATCTATGTCTCTGAATTCTATAAATATAAATAGATTCTATAAATTAAAGATCTCTTTCAAACCAACAAAAAGAATAGATTCGATAAATATAAATAGCATCTGAAACTCAAAAACAGGAAAGAAAGAAACACACAGACGCGCACACACAAAATAACAATTGCCATTCTTGTAGCTGAGAGATGCCTTCTCTCACGAAGCTATGCATATGAATAGCATCTTCTTTCCTTCAACATGTAATAACAACACTGTCCAAGTTAAATCCCTCAACGAGCTACTCCTCTCATAAAAACCCTTTTCTTTTTTGTTCGAGTGTTCATAACAACTTACTCGAGGCTAGGATTTTCTAGCCATGATAGCCTTAGAAGATGTGTACAAGGTCGTTGTAGCCATGGTGCCACTCTACGTTGCGTTGATCCTAGGATACTGCTCGGTGAAGTGGTGGCGCCTATTTAGCCCTGACCACTGTGATGCCGTAAACCGTCTTGTCTGTTACTTTACCCTCCCTTTGTTCAATTTTGACTTTACGGCTCACAGTGACCCTTTCCGTTGGAACTACAGGTTCCTAGCAGCCGATGCCTTGTCGAAAGTCATCATAGTGGTCGTCATTGCCCTATGGGCTAAGTGCAGCACAAAGGGCAGTTACTGTTGGTCCATAACGAGCTTCTCTTTATCGACTCTAACTAGTTCCCTAGTCGTGGGAGTACCATTGTTGGGGGCCATGTATGGCCCTCTAGGGGTTGATCTAGTTGTTCAATCCTCGGTCACCCAAGCCATCATCTGGCTCACCGTTCTCTTGTTTGTCCTTGAATTTTGTCGATCAAGGACAGATATTTCCGTCATGAATTACACCATAGAAGCCGATGCAAGACTAGAGAAGGATTTAGAAGGAAGAACAGATGATCGAAACGAAGTTGTGGATGAAAATAATATGGGAAAAAGACCAACATCGATATGGTATTTGATGAAGGTTGTTGGGCTAAAGTTGGCTTACAATCCCAACTCTTATTCTTGCATTATAGGCATTGCTTGGGCCTTAATCGCTAGCAAGTAAGTTAAATTTTTTGACAAAATTTATTTGCAAAATATAGTCTTTATTTATTATTAACAAATAGGATTAATTGTTCATGGAAATATTTTTAACTCCCCAAAATTAACTTGTCAATGACAAAAATAGGTTCCATATTAAAATGCCAAGCATAATTGATGGATCAATACTCCTCATGTCAAAAGCTGGGACAGGCACCGCCATGTTTAGTATGGGTAAGCTAAGTTTAATTGGATTATCTGCTTCAGCTACTGTTAGCCCATAAAAGAATATAATTTTTCATTATAGATTTTCTCCATTCAGAAAACTCGAACCGGAGACCGTACTTAAAGAAAATAAATGTCAAACTACTTGAATCAACCTGTATTTAATTTGTTCACATAAGACATACTTTAAGCAATAAATCTTAACGCCTATGACAAAATATAAAACTTCTATATTTAATTTTGCCTCTAATATTTTCTTTCCTTTTTTATAACTTTGATGATTTCATGATTTTTCCACTATTTTGATGGGCCTTCCAAGTTTTGATTAGGGTTGGAAATACTTCCTTGAGGATTAAAATATAAGTGTGTGCTTAATTCTTAATAAATATAGTGTATTGAGTCTATTGACATATGAATTTGGGCATATTGAAGGGATGTTCATGGCATTACAAGAGAAGCTAATAGCATGTGGACCAAGCCTAACCATATTTGGGATGGTATTAAGGTTCATTGCTGGCCCAGCCGCCATCGCTATAAGCTCCATTCTTGTTGGTTTGCATGGAGATGTATTACGCGTAGCCATTATCCAGGTACATATCGACTTACGTACAAGTCTATGCTAGTTAACTCAACTGCTACAATCTACTTGGTACTGTTGATGCGATTTTTGACTTGATTAAATACATGTTCATCCGTCATTACATTCGGAATTTTTATTGTGTTCTTGTTATTATTAAATGGCGTTTTATTTGTGATTACTTATAGTCTTCAGATTTTTTGCAATTTAAATTTGCAGGCAGCCTTGCCACAATCAATTACTTCCTTCATATATGCAAAAGAGTACGGACTACATGCAGATGTGCTTAGTACAGCGTAAGTATTCGTATCACTAATTCAAATCATTTACTTTGGCTATATTACATACGATTATTTCCCTTTTTTTGCAAAAAAGAGAAGATTTCATTAAAAATTGATAAATAACCATGCAACATCCACGAAATATATTCAAGTCAAACAATTACAAATTTTAATGTCAAAATACAATCTCCCTCTTGAATAAACTATTTTTACATCCACGGATCACCTGATTTTTCAAGTCCGTTGTTTCAAACTACGGCCTGTGGAAAAAGATCTATAGATTTGCAATAAAGTCTTCCTATAATGAGTTATGTTGATCGAGTGTAGCTAGCCTCCTCAAGCAAAATCTTCTTGTGACTTTAGAAGGTATGGCATTTAAACTGCTCAATTCCACTATAAAGCCGTTTTGCAAAAAAAAAAAAACACTTCATCCCTTCAAAATCAAACTAACTAAACCATAACAGTAAACGTAAAACTCTCACAATCAGAGCAAGAAAGGAACTCTCACAATAAGAGAGATAATTACTACTAAATACACAAAAAAGAATGCTATACATCAAGAGAAAATTAAAAAAAGGATAATAAATATTATAGTCAGGATTGTTGGAAAACAGACCATCCCAGCCTTCACCACTAAATTCAAGAAAGGGGGCATGGAACGAATAAGAAGAAGATGATGAAGAATTTTATTCTCAAAATAAACTCGACTAATAAAAATTTAACATGTCTTTTCTTGCAATGCATGCCACACATACATCAATCACTAATTTGTCATTCAGGAGTGAAAAAGAATTCACATAAAGTCATGAATTTTTTTTTTAAAAGTAAGTACGTATAATGTTCCCAAAAAAGAATATGAGAGAGAGAGAGAGAGAGAGGGAGGGAGGGAGGGAGGGAGGGAGAATATTCGGAATGTTGGAGATGTTAATTTGAGATTTTCTGACATGCCATATGTTTAATTACTGCAGGGTGGTCTTTGGAATGATGGCATCACTTCCGATATTGATTGCATATTTTGCGGTGCTGGAGACTTTGCACTGATTCTCAATGCGTACTTAATCCGTACCAAAAACGACTCACCGAATCCAACCATTTTAAAAAGGAAGTTATTCAATTTGGTTCATTGAACTCCATAAACAAGAGAGAATTGTGTCATCAGTTTTCAACTTTTTCTGTTTGTATTTTTGCTCTGCCATTGGAATGATCAATGTTAAGGAAATCGTTGTATTCAGATTAGTTATGTTGTACCATTGAATTTGAAAGTTTCAATAAGTAACATGATCGGCTTGTTTATAATGATGCACCTGAAAATACAATGGTAGGTCTCCACACCCACACACATATTGCTGTTGGGAAAACTCAACGATGAACCCAAATTCAAGCAAAAACAAATTAACCAATTCCCCTCTTGTGTTGTAAAATGGCAATCAACTAACACCAAAAGTATTGAACCAGCCAAGAATCAAAAACAACAAATGATAAGAAGACTCAAGCATTTACGTGGAAAACCCCGATGTGGGAAAAAACCACAGGACCGTTAACAAACGATACCAAAACTTCCACTAATCAACAAAGAACTAGGTGGGTACAGCCAAAGTTCATCTCTAGATCAAACTAGAGGCAATACAATCATCAAGGAAAGCCCTTGGCAACTCAATCTCCACAAACATCACTCAGAAATGTAAATAATATAAAACGTATCTGAGAATTCTAGGCAGAGTTTACCAAATTTGAGAGCTCAAAACGACAATCGCACCATTGAATTTGAAGAGGAGAGTGTCAGGAACAACATACTAAAATTTGAGGTCGATTGGAGGTCGTTTGGTCGTCGATTAGAGTCAAAACGTGAACTGCTGTATTTCTTCCTCTCCCTCTGTTTTGCCTCTCTATATTCTGCCCTATTTTTCTGTTGCTGCCGCCAGAAATAGCACCAAAAAAAGGGTATTTTCTCACTCTTGAAGCTTCCAAGAGAAGCTAAACCATAAGAGACAATTTGAGCTTTTTAGACAAAATAATATGACCCACAAATGACTCATACATCCACATAATAATGTTGGTAAACAAAAACATTAGATCCAAAAATATTATTGAGCCTCTTCCTCCATGTAGGAGGTAACACCCAACAAATCTCCCACTCACTCCTACATGGGGGGTTCCATCAAACCCGCTTTCAAACGACAAGCAACAAGCTTGCTCTTGGGTAGAATCGTAGTCAACATGTCCGATCCATTTTGATCGGTGTGCACCTTCTCCATTTGCAACAATTTCTCTTCCATCACTTCTCAAATCCAATGATACCTTCTTCGCATTTGTTTGGTTCGGGAATGATAGGCAGCATTCTTGGCAAGGTGGATAGCACTTTGACTATCACAATGAAGTGCATACTTCTCTTGGTTCAAACCAAGCTCTTCGAGGAAGTTCTTCATCCACAACATCTCCTTACCAGCTTCAATGGCTGCAATGTACTTAGCCTCAATAGTTGACAACGCAACGCACTTTTGTAGTCTTGATTGCCAAGACACAGCAGCCCCTGCAAAAGTCATCAAATAACCAGAGGTAGACTTACTAGAATCAACATCACCTGACATATTTGAATATGTGTACCCATCTAAAACAGGTTGTCTAGGTCCAAAACACAAACAAACTCTAGAAGTACCCCTGAGATACCGTAGTATCCACTTTACTGCTACCCAATGCTCCTTACCAGGGTTAGACATGAACCTGCTAACGACCCCAACTGCATGTGCAATGTCTGGCCTTGTACAGACCATGGCATACATCAAACTTCCTATGATTGAAGCATAGGGAACCTTCTTCAGCTCATCTTTGTCTTCCTTACTTGTAGGACGCTGACTATAACTCAATTTCATGTGGCCTGCAAGTGGAGAACTCACGGGTTTAGCCTTGTTCATGTTGAACTTCTAAAGCATCTTCTCAATGTACCTCTCTTGTGACAGCCAAAGTTTCTTATTCTTTCTATCATGTGAGATGCGCATGCCTAAAATTTGTTTCGTAGGGCCAAGATCCCTCATAGCAAAGGATTTACTCAAGGCATCCTTCAGATTAGCAACTCTCTTGGTGTTAGAGCCAACAATCAACATATCATCAACATATAGGAGGAGAATCAGAAAGTCACCCTCATGATAGTTCTTCACAAACACACAATGATCAGCATGTGTTTTGTGGAATTTATGCTCAGTCATAAAAGACTCAAATTTCTTGTATCACTGACGGAGTGCTTGTTTCAAACCATACAAGTTCTTTTTCAGCTTGCACACAAGTTTCTTCTTGCCCTTAACCTGGAAGCCTTCTGGTTGATCCATGTAAATATCCTCCTCTAAGTCATCATGGAAAAATGTTGTCTTCACATCAAGTTGCTTAATTTTCAAATTCACACTCGCGGCTAACTCGAGCACAACTCTAATTGAAGACATCTTCACAACTGGAGAGAATATCTCATCACAGTCAATACCCTTCTTCTGACTGAAACCCTTCACCACCAATCTTGCCTTGTAACGTGGTGGTGAACCATCTTCTCCATATTTCAGTCTGAACACCCACTTATTCTTGAGTGCTCTTTTGCCTTTAGGTAGCTCCACTAGGTCATAGGTGTGGTTCTCATGTAAGGATCCCATCTCATCTTGCATGGCATTGTACCATTCCTTGCTGTGAACATGTGATATAGCTTCCTCATAAGTGTCTGGTTCTCCCCCATCTGTCAATAACACAAACTCACTGGGAGGATATCTCGAGGAAGATTGTCTCTGTCTAGTGGATCTCCTCAGTTGTAGTTCTATAGGAATAGCATGCTGTTGTGCTGTATCACCATCACCATCACCGTCTTCAAAATCATCATTATCATCATCATGGTCATCATTAGCATCATCATGATGGACGTCAATACCTGCACATCTCCCCCTTGAGCTGGAGGAGGTGAATCTGGAAAAACTAGAGTTGGGTGTATTCTAATGACAAAAAAAGACTCAGTTTGACCTGAGTTGTCAAAGTCTGCAATTGTTTGGTCTTCAAAGGACACAACATCTCTGCTTTTGATCACGTTCCTGTCAATATGATCTCACAATCTGTATCCAAACTCATCCTCAGAATACCCTAAGAAAATACATTGTTTTGTCCTCTTATCAAGCTTGGACCTTTCATCTCTGGGAATGTGAACAAATGCTCTGCATCCAAAAACCTTCAGGTGCTTGTAAGACACGTCTTTCCCAATCCAAGCTCTCTGTGGAACATCGCCATCAAGTGGGACTGAGGGAGAAAGGTTGATCAAGCACACTGCTGTGAACATTGCCTCTGCCCAAAAGGACTTTGGTAGCTTTGCATGAGAGAGCATACATCTGACTCTTTCTTCAATTATTTTATTCATTCTCTCTGCAACCCCATTCAACTGAGGTGTTTCCGGGATTGTTTTTTCAAGCTTGATGCCCTGGGCCTTGCAGTAATTTTCAAATGGCCCCATGTGCTCACCACCATTGTCTGATCTAACACACTTGAGCTTCTTGCCAGTTTCACGTTCGACTCTGGCTTGAAATTCCTGGAATTTCTAGAGTACCTGATCTTTGCTTTTCAACACAAAAACCCACACTTTTCGAGAGTAATCATCAATAAAGGTCACGAAATATTGTGTACCACTGTGTGATCTAACATCCATGGAACAAACATCAGTATGAACCAGATCAAGCACATTCTTTCTCCTAGAAGGTGGACGTGTGTGAAATGCAACACGATGTTGTTTTCCAGCTAAACAATCAACACATGATTTCATGTTCATACCTGTAACATCGGGGAGGAGGCACTTCTTAGCAAGTATCTGCATACCTTTTGTACTCATGTGACCAAGCCTCTGGTGTCATAAATTAATGGATAAATCATCAACTACGTTGGGCTCTCCCGTGCACACTCTAGCTTGCATCACATACAAAGAATTCTGCTTTTTGGCTCGGACCACAATCAAGCTCCCTTTGATGAGCTTCCATTTTCCACCACCAGATTGACTAGTGAAGCCTTCAACATCGAGCACACCAGTAGAAATCAAATTTAATCTGATGTTAGAAACATGTCTAACATCTCTTAACACCAACTTGTAACCTGTGGAAGTCTCCAGTGTGACTGAACTCATACCAATAATCTTGGATGAACCATCATTTTCCATCATCACATGACCAAAATCGCCACTAGTGTAGGATGAGAAGTACTCTCAGCGTGAGGTAACATGATATGAGGCACCCGAATCAATCACCCAAGTGCAGTCATCACTAGCAAGGTTCAAAGAGCCTTGGTCACCAATAAAGAATACATCATCACTGGTAACAAGTGCAGTAGTACCCGTTTCCTCTGTTTGGTGCCCGGAATTATCATTCTTCCCTTGCCTTTCCTGAGATTTATCCCGTTTCTTTTTCCTACAAAACTTCTTAATATGACCCGGCTTGTTGCAGTAATGGCAAATGATTTTGCCTCTGGATTTTGATTTCGATCTTCCCCTAGACTTGTCTCTATTTTGCGAAGAATCCCTGTTTCTATTTCTGCCTCTACTGAAATCCTGAACCACATTCGCTTTTGCCTGACTGGAGAAACCCATTTCCTTCCTTCTTATTTCTTCTTTCAGTAGAGCAGATGTGACCCCTTCCATGGTCAACTTACCTTCAGGTGCTGAATTGCTAAGAGAGACAACAATAGTATCCCAACTTTCAGGTAGTGAGTTGAGTAATAACAAAGCCTGCAACTCATCATCAAGAGTCATTTTTCTTGCAGATAATTGGTTAATCAACCCTCAAAAATCATTTAAATGAACTACCATACTCCCACCAGCTTTATACTCTAACTTCACAAGCTTCCTCATCAAAGAGGCTTTACTCATGGCATTTTTCCGCTTATACATATCAGCTAACTTTTTCCACAAAGCATAAGCATTTGTCTCATTAGCAATATGTTGCAGGACACTCAAATCCACAAATTGTCTAATAGTAGCAACAGCCTTACGGTTCAATATTTCCCATTCCTTTGGGGTGACACCCGTTGGGACATTCTCATTTAAAATGGGTTCATACAAATCCTTCACATAAAGTATGTCTTCCATGCGGGTTTTCCAAGTACTATAATTGGTGACATTTAAATTAACCATACCACTCACACCCAATTTATCACCCATTTTAACAACACAGAAAATCACCACAACAAGCTAACCTGACTCTAATACCACTTTGTTGGGAAAACTCAACGATGAACCCAAATTCAAGCAGAAGCAAATTAACCAATTCCCCTCTTGTGTTGTAAAATGGCAATGAACTAAAACCAAAAGTATTGAACCAACCAAGAATCAAAAACAACAAATGATAAGAAGACTCAAGAATTTACGTGGAAAACCCCGATGTGGGGAAAAACCACGGGACCGTTAACAAACGGTACCAAAACTTCCACTAATCAACAAAGAACTAAGTGTGTACAACCAAAGTTCATCTCTAGATCAAACTAGAGGCAATACAATCATCAAGGAAAGCCCTTGGCAACTCAATCTTCACAAACATCACTCAAAAATGTAAATAATATAAAACGTATCTGAGAATTCTGGGCAGAATTTACCAACTTCGAGAGCTCAAAACGACAATCGTACCGTTGGATTTGAAGAGGAGAGTGTCAGGAACAACATACTAAAATTTGACGTCGATCAGAGGTCGTTTGGTTGTCGATTAGAGCCAAAATGTGAACTGCTATATTTCTTCCTCTCCCTCTATTTTGCCTCTCTATATTCTGCCCTATTTTTCTGCTGCTGCCGCCAGAAAATAACACCCGAAAAAAAGAGTATTTTCTCACTCTTGAAGCTTCCAAGAGAAGCTAAACCATAAGAGACAATTTGGGCTTTTTTAGACAAAATAATATGACCCACAAATGACTCATACATCCACGTAATAATGTGGGTAAACAAAAACATTATACCCAAAAATATTATTGAGCCTCTTTCTCCATGTAGGAGGGAACACCCAACAATTATGTGTATGTCTCTCTCTCTATATAAAATCTTTAGGAGTTTTCTTGCATCTACGCCCATGTATCCAATATTAGATAAATAATTACATTAAAAAAAACTTTCTTACATAATATAAAGGAAAATAACTTTGTGTAATCAGTAGAAAACAAATAAAATATATTATGGTAGTGTTTAATTGGAGGAAAATGATTTTTCTACAAAATCATTTTCTGGAGAAATATTTTTCCAAAGAAAATGGATTTACACATCACATTTTCCACGTTTGATGTAAGATAAATCATTTTTCACGAAAAAAAGTCACTAAATTATTTAAGAAGCAAAAACTATTGACTGAATTGTTGTTGTAGAGATAATTGTTGATCGAATAAGGATTGTCGAGTGTAAAATTTAGATTTAAGCTCCTTTTAATATTTCTTATCATATAATCAAGTTTCGATCAAAACTATTAAAACTATTTTAGTAGCGAAAAATATCCATTGAATTGTTTAGATGACAAAAAATGTCGATTGAATTATTGAGGTGGAGAAAAATGTTGAGCAAATGAAGAAATGTTAAGCTCAAAATTTGGATTTGAACTTATTTTAATCTTTCCTATCCAATAATCCACTTTCAACCCAAATTGTTGAAATTGTTTTAATAGTGAAAAATGTGGACTGAATTGTTTAATAGCAAAAAAATTTGATGGAAAATGTTGACTAAATAAATGAATATGGAGCTCAAAATTTGCATTTGAGCTATTTAATCTTTTGAATGCAATAATAAAGTTTCGATGCAAACCATTGCAATTATTTTAGTACCGCCAAGTGTCAACTAAATTATTTAAGTGGTGAAAAATATGATTGAATTGTCATGGCAAAGGAAAATGTTCAACAAATGAAGAATACTTGAGCTCAAAATTTGGATTTGGACTTATTTTAATTTTTCTCATCAGATGGTGAACTTTTGATCCAAATCATTAGAATCGGATTTCACATCTAAATTCCGGTTGATCATATCGTCAAAAGAGTTGAAGGAAGAACATCGATTTTTCCTTCTCAAAATAGAAAATATTTTCCTCCATTTGGGAGGGGGAATGATTTTCTTTGGAAAATAATTTTTTTGCTCTTAATTGTAACAGACTAGCTTATATCTAAAATTGAAAAATTATTTTGTGGGAAATTCAAACACTTCTAATATCTAAAAATGGTGATGCTCAATTGATCAACTGCTCGTGATCAAGACTGATGGTTAGAAACCTAAAAATTGAGATGTACTTCAAATGCATAGGCGGAGCGGATCTATTTGATAGGTAGAGTCAGGACTCGGGGTCTCTATGGACACCCCTAACTCCAAAAAAAAATAAAATTCTACTATACTATTTTGAAAGATATCAGATTAATATATGGACACCTGTAAAATACGTCCAAAAAATTATAGACACCCACTTAAAATATGTAGTCCACATAGTGAAATCTTTAATTTTTTTTAAATATAAAAACTACACCTATAATGTTGTGATTTGATAGAAAAACAAAATTAAATTAAATACACCAAAAAAAAAATTCTGCTAATTTATTTGCAGTTTTATTTCATTTTTCGACATGTTCATTTCAGTGCTTAATGTTGATTTTTTTTTTGGTTGGAGTTTTACTACTTGGTGATGATCGATGATCGATGATGATTTGTTTCATGTAACTAATGGTTTTACTAAATGATAGGTGATCGTAACATTTTACAATTTCAACACAATATGTATCAAATTGAAAACGTGAAGAATCACATAAATACGTAATAATCATTTTTTTGAATAAAAAAGTGGGGTATATCTCTATTATATATCAAGTCCCGCTAGTTTAGAAGTACGAAATGGAACATTTGTATAAAAAACATGAGAAGAAATGCCAATATGAAATAGACTATCATAGTATGTATCATATAATTTTTTTTTTGGATAGCATAAATTAGTGATGGTGTTAACAGGTAGACGCCCATGTAGTAAATATCTAAATCGGACACTGCTCGAATATAGCAAGTCACAAATTCAACTGCTTATGAATTGCAAAAAACAAGAACCTTTGTATCATATAAACATAGGTCTTATCTTGTGTACTAAGATCATCGAGGCAAGGTTTCATACTTCAACCAAGCAACCATTAGACCAAAATACATATTTTATTTTATTGAAAAAATTGGCTACATATATGCGTGGCTAAAGTCGATCTATGCTCTTACTTGTACTAGTACTACATTTTGCTAATATCCACTCCATTTAAAACTTATTTTCACTACCCATTTAAATTTCGATTTTAAAGGAGACTAATTTTATATGGTTTAAATATTCATTGCTACCCTCAAATGCATAGTACACCGAGGTCATTATTTGCAATTTACAACAATTTTGACATTCTTGTCCAAAAAATCAACAAAGCAAGCAAATAAGGAAACAAAATGACTACATGCAGCCATTCAAAAACTTTGGTCAAATACTTCAAATACCCTTCTAATTATTCTAATTGGTCACGTGAATTATTTTCTACTATATAGCAAGATATAGGGCAAGTTCTAGACAAGGACAAAATCAAGGGCAAAAATTGCCAAAATAACCCCGAGATTTAATACAATAATTGGTTGATATACACTGCTAATCAAGATTGATACTGTCCATAACAAGATTTAATTGTCCTAGCTAAGTCCTTGCCTTTTTCAACTACATTCTCCATAGATAGGTCTACCTTAAAACCCTCAATAAAAACCACCCTGACCTCCACCATACCCTTCAACCATAAATCAACAAAATTTCTCTATCCCCCGCGCGGCCGGGGCCCCCCCCCCCCGCGCAAAAAAAAAACTGCTAAAGATCATATCATCATGATGATGATGGCTAATTCTTCATTCATGATCATCTCTCTTCTTCTCTCACTCCTCCATCTTGCCTCCCCATCCCCCTCATTGAAGAGCTTCAATGTGGTAAAGTTTGGGGCGAAGGGCGGCGGAAAGACAGATTCAACTCAAGCATTTCTACGTGCATGGGAAGCTGCATGTGGCTCTTCGGGGTATGTGCAAATCTATGTGCCTCATGGGAGGTACGTATTGAGGCCTTTGATTTTTCGGGGCATCCATTGCAAAACCTCAACTATCTTGTTCAGAATCGATGGCTCGATCGTCGCTCCGGACAACTACTACGAAGTAGCCAAGACCAATAGCTGGATAGTCTTTCACTTAGTTAATGGCCTTCATATCAAGGGTGGTGTCCTAGATGCTAAGGGCAAGTACCTTTGGGATTGCAAGCTACGCCATGGAAAATGCCCTAGGGGAGCTCAGGTACGTAACACTGTACTAATTAATTAATTAGTTACACTATGTTCATTTTTATCTTTCTTCAATATAGGTGCATTCAAACTCTAGTATCAGGTAACAACTCCGAGAGACGGCATAATTGATTGAATACGACACCTAGTTTGTCAAATCTTCTCCTAAATAGGAATTTAAGGTATCGATACTGTTTGATTTGGACGTCTTATGGAAAAAATAGTTTGTATTGGAGTACATACAATTTATGAGTAAATGGAATTGAGTTATCACATGCCATTTTTTTGAAGATTTCTTTGACTTTATTACCAATGGGTTTCCATTTTTAACTCGAATAGATTTGCTTTAATTTTATGTTTGCGAAAATTGCGATTTATCTTGGAATTAAGTTTCATTAATCAAACTACGTAGAAAGGCAATTACTGCATTGTAAACATTGAATGTATACATTTTTATATAAGAAATTATAAGTATGATTAAGATTTTGCTTTTTTCGGATTTTGGCTATAATTAAAATCTTCTGAAATAGTGAAAAAGAATCTTCTATTATTTTGTTTTCCCTAAGAATATCAATATTAGAAAATATTTCCTTTTGCAAATACTAACATTACCTTATTTTCAAAAAAAAAGGGGGCTAACGGTGCTTCGATTAACTTCAACAAGCAATTTCGTGTGCCAAGCAACACGCCAAATTATTACATACTCACACGAGCATGTACTCCCATTACCACACATGTATATATTTTTCAAAGTGTATTTGTCATGTAAGTGGTTGTAATATATATTTCACTTACGTGACTTTCGAAAATACATATTTTTGGGTGTATGATACTGATTTTGAAGTAACACAAACAATGCCAAGTGATGCAAATATTTCAATAGGATCGTTAAAACTTATGTTGCGCTATATATTCATATAATTAACTCTTGTTTTGTGTTGGGCGAAAAATTGCAGTCATTAAGCTTTGATAACTCGAAGAACATAGTGGTGGAAGGGTTGACATCGATAAACAGCCAAATGTTCCACATAACCCTTAATGCTTGTCAGAATGTTAGAATGGTAGGGCTGACAATCTTAGCCCCAGATGAGAGTCCCAATACTGATGGCCTCCATATGGAAAGGTCCAGCCAAGTTACCATCACAAACTCTAACTTTCAGACCGGCGACGATTGCATCTCCATGGGTCCTGATAACCAGAATGTGTGGATTGAACACGTACATTGTGGTCCAGGTCACGGTATCAGGTCGAACACAACTTCCCTACGCACTCTTTAATTTTTCTTTTCTTTTTTTTGTAAACGATACCCATTAATTTTTGGAAATTAATGTAATGTAAATTACAGCATAGGAAGCCTAGGGAGGGAAGGTGACCATGGTGCGATGGTAAACAATGTGACAGTAAAATCTGTAACTTTCACGGGTACGATGAACGGTTTGAGGATCAAGACATGGGCAAAGCCCACCCGAGGGAGAGTCCAAAATGTCAACTTTCTAGATGCCCGAATGAACAATGTTTTGAACCCAATTATCATCGATCAGAACTACTGCCCAAGTGGCAGTTGCCCTGAAGGACAGGTATGTTTTAAGTTTTTCACATAACGCGAAAACCCTAGACCTCACAAAATTTATCACTAAATTGATATATTAATACTATTCTCATATAAACTTGAACATAATGATCTGTTTGCCAGATCTACTACGTGTGACTTTAATTTCATAAACTTGAACTATTCTCCGTTGTGCATTAATAATTAATTCTATGGCAGGCATCAGGAATCCAGATAAGTGATGTTACATACAAAGGAATACATGGGACATCCGCTTCTCCAGTGGCCTTGATATTCGATTGTAGCCCCATGCATCCATGCAAAGGCTTAACGTTGCAAGATATTAATCTCTCAGCTCAGAAAACTAGCCCTATATCCAAATGCAAGCATGCCTATGGTAGGACAATCGGGTCGGTCCAACCGTCCAGTTGCCTTCGTTGATTTTTCATCCAGATCAGATTATATATGTTGCATGCCCTGGTGCTTTTTTTAAGGTTTTAGAGTTCAGTTGTACCTAATTTTAAGTTATCAAGGCCGGCCTAGGGTATGTGGCATTGCAAATTTGATGTAAGTTATATATGTTTAGTTTGAGATGGGTCAATGAGTTTGGGAATGGCTCTACATGTAACCTTTTAATTAGATGATGTGCTCTTTTTCTACATCACTAATAAATTGTGAGAGTATTTTTCAGATCTATCACTGTCATACGCATATATTTGAAAATATAATGTCGCACACTACACTAGTGTTATACATACTAGTCTGGACCCGTGTTTTGCACGGTGCATACTACAGTAGATAGTTTGCATATATATATATATATATATATATATATATATAGACACACACATACATATACACACGTGCGCGCGCAAACACACACAAAGACTCAAGTAAGAAAAATATTAATTAAATCGAACAACATCCAATAATAATGGAAGAATCAAAATCATATACACATACATACACACAAGTAGATAAAACTAATAGCTTGAAAGTTAGTTAAAAATACCTTAATTTGTTGGAAAATAATTAATAATATGAGAGTGTATCTAGGGCATTGATAAAGAGGTATTCCTTATTGTATTTTAATTTGTACAAATTACAAAAATCTAAAAAGAAAAATGAGTGCAAGAAAAATATAAACATCCTAGTAAGAACATAAAATAGGAGACAATACATTACTGTTTTAACGCCTAAAATCATCACAACCATAATCAATGTATAATTTATGCATACAACAACCCCTAATTACACCAAACATAGCATTCCACTCTAAAATAAGTAACTTAAAGAACACACATCCTACATCCACAAAAATTTGTAAAAAAATACAGAATATTATGAGAATTCATCATAAAATTTTCATAATTTTCCATCGAGCCAATCATCCACAAAAATTAAAACAGTACCCGAAGATATACATTAGATCATGAGAGATTTCAATCAAAATACATAAATCGTAAGATATACGTAAATCATAGGGTATGCATAAATCATAAAATACACATCAAAAATTCATGAAAATTTACAAAAAAAAATAGCCGAGTATCAATGATAATAATATACAGTAAAATTTTCACAATTTTTCTCCAAGCAAATAATTCCTAGAAACTGAAACAGTAGATAAAATCATGCACTAAATCAGGATAATTCCAATAAAAAGTTCATAACTCACAAATTAAACATCCAAAATATATAAAAATTTACTGAAAAATTTTCAAATAACATGTAGATTCTATAGTAAAATTTTCATAATTTTTTCCAATCCAATAACTCACAATAATCAAAACAGTTGGTAAATTGTGCACTAATTATAACCAACAGAGCAGTTTTATTCTAAAATCCATAACTCATAAAATACACCTCTAAAATTCACTAAAGATTTTCCAAAAATTGTAAATCATATTAGTAAACCCACAGTAAAATTTTCGAAGGTTTTCTCCACTCTAATAACTCATAGAAATTTGGGCAGTAGCAAACTGTCTGTAAAATTAGAAAATATTTAAGCTTAATGAAATTATAATCTAGATAATTTTTTTCCTAATTATTTGGATATATTATAGGAATAATATTTTTTGAGATTTTGGGATCAATATTCTTTACGAAGCACTTGCCTAAAACCATTAATATTCTTTTCAAAGCAAAACAAATCAATATACTTTAAGAAGCAAATTTTTTTTTTATAAAACTAACAATCCACTATGCAAATATTAGAGGATCCAGACCGTGCAATCTTTGAAAGGCCTGAACCCTCTCAAATTAGAAAATTTGTTACCCGTGCTTTTTCACATAAAAAAATAAAACTATTAATATCCTTTAAAAATTAAAAAAAAAACTTTGGAAGGTCTACTTGATGAATAACATAAAATCTAGAAAACTAACAAACAATTAACAAAGTTGCCTTTTCCGACAAAAAACCACTCAGCAAAGCAATTGTAATTTCGAAATTTTTGAAATTTATTTAAATAAGCAAAATTAAAGCAACGGTTGAGATCAAGAGAGAGATTGCATCCAACGGTCTAAAAGCTCTAATTTATGAGAATTTAGAAAAAATTTCACATCATCACAACATTGCTATTATATAATAGTATAGATATGGGTTTTTGTACAGTAGAGGATAATCTCATTTATAAAAGCCATACCACATTTACAATGTTTATAGAACTCAAACAGCTATAGACGATCTAAAAAAACAAAAAAAAAAAATTAATTTTGCCCAAGAGAATTAAATTGCTAACACATTCATCAGTCATCTTCAAGTCAAACGTTGCTCCCTAATGCATCCTTTGAGACGAAGAATCATAGATCCAATATTTATTTATTTATTTATTTGGCCAAAGATATTTACCTATTATTTTGCGAACCATATTCAAGAGTTGATTCTCACAACAAAGAACTAAGAACAAATGCTAATATAAGAATCTAATGTCAACAATAGTCACTTTCAATCACACAAAATTTAGAGTTATTTAGAGAGGGGGAGGGCGGAGGAGGCTAATTTGATATCATACACATATGGTTTTGGGGGAATAAAAAGTGATGTAAATTTTCTTCTAAGAATTAGGGATGACAATGGGGCAGAGCGGGAGTAGGAGAAGCCACATCCCTATTGCCAACCCCTCTCTGACCTCCTCCTAGCTTCAGGAGGATGAATGTGTCCCATCTTTGCCCCTGGCAGGTCAGCGATTCCAAGACATAAATGTCAAGCCATGTTCAAATTGGATCAATTTTAGCCAAAAACGCTAGAAAAAACCTATAATCTTAAAAAAAAAATTCATTCATTTCATGGGTAATCCATTGTGAAAATATATAACATTTAGTCGATTTACAGAGTTCGGGAAAATAGCAAAAAAGACATGGTTATGGAAGCCAAATTTCATGCCTCGTTAGTTCATCATCGGAGGCCTTATGCTAGATGATGAAACAATGAGCCTCAGCAATGTGGTGGTCAGGGAGAAGCGACAAAGCAGGGTGCATTTTCGATGAACAGAGGGAATAGAGAGTTCTGGTTTTGGGGTTATTGAGCTCTTCCAGGTTCTTCTTAGGGGGTGTTTCGTGAGCAAAAAAGGGTTGGGACTTGATGTAACGCCCCCAACCCTAAGGCTAGAAGTGTTAACGTTGTACCTTGTTTTTCTTTAAATTCTGGGACGAAACGGACAAAATTTTCCTTGAAAACTGACTGTTTTCTAGGCTTAAAGTCTTACATTAAATTCCCTGCAAGTAAACGCAATAATAAAACCAACTCAATGGCTACCCGCCGGAGTTCACGGCTCCACGGACCACACGCCCGGAGCATATCAACCAGCGCAGTTCAATACTAAATCCATGAAACAATAAAAGTACAACTCCATGGACCACACGTCCGAAGTACTGGGGTTACATCCCAACTATAAATAATCTTAATTAAAAGATAATCGGCTTGCATGGTCGTACAGGGCAACTCTAGATGATATGCAATATATGCACATAGGAACTTTAGATCACATAACAATACAATTGCAGCTTACACATACAG
The DNA here is from genome assembly GCA_017589665.1 of Selenicereus undatus. Classification (NCBI taxonomy): domain Eukaryota; kingdom Viridiplantae; phylum Streptophyta; class Magnoliopsida; order Caryophyllales; family Cactaceae; genus Selenicereus; species Selenicereus undatus. The sequence continues at coordinate 17,137,303 of JACYFF010031955.1, forward strand.
AACATGAACTTTGCTTCTAGAACAGCAATGACTCCATTTCGGCTTACTTGGACCGACTCTTACTTGTTATTTCAGAAACCTGGGAAGGGAACAATAATAGATAGGAATGAGCAATTATCATTCAGCGGATAACCCCCTCTCCCAAACAATACTTAAAATGCAACAATACCTTCAAAAGTCATTGGTAGTTCCTTCCCTTTGAAGAAACTCACTTACCTTGCAAAGTATTCAACCACAATGCAAGAGCAATAGTATTTGGACCAATTGTTAAACTTTACTCATGTGGGTATTATGTCCTTGACACTTGTTTCATTTCATATATTCTATAACGAAAAGAGTCATTAAAACGCATTGAATGTTAATATTGCACATTGAACAATAAACAATGAACACTGAATATTAAATTTGGCACATTGAACAATAAACAATGAACATTGAACATTAAACTTTGCACATTGAACAATCAACAATGAACAGTGAACATAAAACTTTGCACATTGAACAATCAACAATGAACACTGGACATTAAACTTTGCAAGTTGAACAATCACTAATGAACAGTGAACATAAAACTTTGCACATTGAACAATAAACAATGAACACTGGATATTAAACTTTACACATTGAACAATCAACAATGAATAGTGAACATAAAACTTTGCACATTGAACAATAACCAATGAACACTGGATATTAAACTTTGCACATTGAACAATAAACAATGAACATTAAACATTAAACTTTACACATTGAACAATCAACAATGAACAGTGAACATAAAACTTGCACATTGAACAATAAACAATGAACACTGAATATTAAACTTTGCACATTGAACAATAAACCATGAATACTGAATATTAAACTTTGCATGTTGAACAATCAACAATGAACAGTGAACATAAAACTTTGCACATTGAACAATAAACAATGAACATTGAACATTAAGCTTTAAACAATGAATATTGAACATTGGACTTTAACTCTATTGCCTGTTGGTAGAACTATCGGACATAGGAACGTTGAACTTTCTTTCTATTGACTGGACTATGAGGCATTAAACTTTGAAACTTATGCTTGCTGGTTGAACTATGAAACTTTGAACTTTGGATCGCTAAATCACTGAACTTTGCATTCCCTGCCTTCTGGGGAACATTGAATTACTGAACTTTGAATTTCTGCCTTTTGGCAAACAATGAATCATTGAACTTGAATTTCTGCCTTTTGGCAGAACAATAAACATTGAACTTGAATTTCTGCCTTTTGGCAGACAATGAATCATTGAACTTGAATTTCTGCCTTTTGGCAGAACAATAAACATTGAACTTGAATTTCTCATGTAAACTTAGATAAAATGGTACTAGGTTGCCTACATTGATCATAGCAACGGATATGACATAATCGGACGCTCAATACTTAAATCCTTTCTGGAAAGGATTCCTAGACCTATTGACTGGTCTCCTCCCTCATTCAATTGAGCAGTCCGACGATTTAGGATTATTTCGTCACCAAGGACTCGTCAATTAAACAGGCAACCGATGAACATTTAGAGATACTTTGAAATCAATATCATCCCATGCATTCATTAATTCAGTGGAAAAGGATTTCACATAGCACGTATAGTCACATCATAAAATCATATCATCGGCCAATTCCCCAACTATAACGCAACTCACACGATTGTAATCGATGAAATCATTCGATTTACTTTTCAATTCCCTCTGTTCAAACTTCCTGAATTATGAACATTTCTATGTAATCATACAAATAATACCGTTAAGCATATAACCACTATAAACAGAAAAGGTATCGTTAATTCAAGCTTTATACATATAAACAATACCCATCACTATAAACATATAATCGATAAACTCTTGTTCAGTTTACTTGACAATTCCTCAATCATTGATAATCAATGGGCTTTTAATAACCTTTCAATAATCGATAAACT
>JACYFF010031955.1:17144253-17212767 GCA_017589665.1 Selenicereus undatus
TATTTGCTGAACTTAAAGCCCTGTTATCTTTGACTTATTTTGTCTAAACTTATTCTGAACCGAACTTATTTGCTGAACTTATGGCCTGTTCTCTTCGACTTATTTTCAGATAGAATAAGTTCAGATAAGTTCAGTTCAGAATAAGTTTAGTTTAGAAAGTTCAGAATAAGTTCGGATAAGTTCAATTAAGAAAGTTCAAAATAATAAGTTTAGTAAATAACATCAGAATAACTTCAGAATAAGTTCAGATAAGTTCAGTTCAGAATAAGTTCCGTAAATAAAGTTAAGAATAAGTTCAGATAAGTTCAGTTCAGAATAAGTTCAGACAAAATAAGGCAAAGAGAACAGACCCTTGTTCTGAACTTATTTACTGAACTTATTCTGAAATTATAAAGAACAAATTTATGAACTTATTTGCCAAAATTCAAACTTATTTTCTTAACGTCTCCTCCGTCAAATAACCTTTGCCTTTATAAGTAGACTCTTTACTTTACACTCTAAGATTGACAAACAAGTAAGTCTAAAAAGTTATTCATAATAAATTATTAGTCACCCCTATATTCACTAAACATTATCATAAAAATATTTATCTTATACTATATCTAGGTGAAACGATTTCACACAAGATCTCATTAGTAATAGTTTATAAAAGGTGATAACAACGCAAATAAGGTGTTGTTCATATTGGTAATTTTTAATCTTCCCCCACAGTTACTGCAGAATTTTGACAAAATAATGAGAAATTTTTTGGGTTTGCTCAAGGACCTTCTTTCGGATCAATGAAAAGGTCTTGAGTATTACTCCCTCCGTCCCAAATTGTTTACTTGTTAATTCTTTTTCGTACATCACAAATTATTTGCATAGTTTCTATTTTTATAAAATTTATTAATTTTTTTATTCTTATACTATTCATAGTAATAAACTACACATATCAATTGGTTCATGAAAATAAAGCAAATAGTTTATTTATTGCATGGGTATAAAAGAATTTGTATTAAAGAAAGAGCTTTAATTTTAATTACTTTGAAAACTAATAAATTTTTTTAACTAGTTGATAAGTAATATCTTGAGAATAGATCTCAAAATTAAACTCTAATTTTTATTTTTATTTTTTTTGACAAGCTAGGGGTCTAACTAGAGTTTTTTTTTTTTGGTGGGGGGGGGGGGCGATCTTTAGTATGCTTGTTTTCTCAAACCATGCAAATAAATTGGGATGGAATGAGTAAATGCTATTGATGATGTCCCAGAAAATTAATATAAAACTGATAACTTGGGACTGCCTCTTATTGAAAAGTTTGAAAGACAATTGAATTAGGAGTAGATTATAGTGAATAAACATATATGATATTGAGTACTAAAGTCTAACTATATTTTAAAAAAAAAATTAAATATCATTCTATGTTGATGGGAAAAAATTTACATGCGCATGAGATCTTAGGTTAATCAAACTCTAATCTCTCTTGTGAAAGGTGAACACTTTACCAATATACTACCGTCATGTTCGGCACCAATGTTTTGAGTAACGTTTAGTGTTTCAACCAAGTTAATGTACCAATCAGCCAATTTTTAATATTTGATAACCTAGTGTTTTGACCAGCATTTCAAGTAGTTTTAAGTTGCGTTTATGAAAAGTTAATAATAATAACTTTTGGCACTTAAAAATAGCGTTTTATATTTTTTTTGCCCAAAAATATCATCTGAAAATTTTATTATCGGAAATTATCTATATCTTTTTATATCAATTTATATTAATCAGCTAACTTAATAGATAAATTTACCGCACATATTTGTTTCAACTGCTCATCAAAATAACGATCTGCTAATAGTTAAGTTAGAAATGATATATGCTATCTAAACAGATATCCACTGCCTGAACTGCTATTGGCTACCTAAATAACTAATTTTGCCGAACAAGGCATACATCTCAAGGAGCAAAAAAATTAACAGTGGGTTTTGTTCGAAGGAAAATCGTTTTTTTTTTTTTTGGAAAATGATTTCCCAAAAAAAAAATTTCAAGGAAAATGGATTTTCATCTCAAGTTTTTCGTAATCTAGTACAAAATAAATCATTTTCTATGGAAAAACAAGAAAAGTGTCAAATAAACTTTTTAAGAGACCAAAAATGTCCTTTTAATTATCATAGTAGAGATAAATATTATCAAATAAATGACTTTTGAGCTCAAATTTGAGATTTGAGCTTCTCGCAATCCAAATTGTTGAAGTTGTTTAAGCGGCAGAAAATGTCAAACAAATTGGTTAAATGACAAAAAAAAAATGTCGAGCTAATTGTCACAGTGGAAATAAATATTGACTAACTAAAAGAATTGCTGAGTAAATTAAGCTTGTTTTAACGTTTCCTACCAGATGGTCAAATTTTGGTCAAAATCAATAAAATTCAATTTTGCTCCTAAATTTTAACTGACTACATCATCTCTTCTTTATTTGCAGAAGCGAAGAATTCACTTACGCCCAAAAACTTATGAAATATTTTTCCTTTACTTGGAGGAAATCTATATTCCTAAAAATTCTTTTCCAAAATGTTGGTACCAATTATCCAAAAATCCAAAACTTATTTTTCGAAAAGATGGTTGTTACCCTAACCAAACACATGTACCGTAAATATTATTAAATGGTAATAATAAATATTTGTGATAATTTAAAAGAAACAATCCCCTTTGAGTTGACTTCTACTATTTGTTCTTTGGAATCAGTGACTAGAATCTGTGGGTCCACTGCACAAAGTCCAGTCACAGTATACTTTTTCGGTAGACCATTTTCTTGATAATTTTCCTCTTATTTTTTCTTTTAAAAAAACTTTTTCCTAGAAATATTACGCATGTTTTATTTCGAAATGACGAAGAAAAAAAGGCTGAATTTTCTCATCTGAATGATAATTCTTGTGGTGTGATTACAATCTTAACCCAAAACCAACCAACAAGAGAGCAATTTGAAAGCAGGTAGGAAATCAATCTGCCTGTTGCCCTGTTTTTCCTTTGCAAATGTTTTCCAAAGATCGTGCTCCATGTTCTTCGCTCCCATTTTCTCTCTCCTCCTGACATCATCATCATCATCATCATTACAATCGTCATTATTCTATGCGTTACCGATTACCAATACGCATTTAGCTAATTTAATTCATTGAATTAATTCATAAAAACCCATCCTTTTGTTTCATCTTCCATTTTCATCTCCTCTCCCTCTCTCTCTCTCTCTCTCTCTGCGTCTGTTTGTCTTCCACAAATAAGCAGGTGGGTACAAAGTTTTAGCCTTTTTCTGATATTGATTTGATTTCGAGTTTGAGTTTGAGTTTGATTTTGAAGGGTGCATGATTATGTAATTCTGGGATTTCAGGATCTTTCTTCATTCTTATCACTTTAGGGAGAAAAACTGAAACTTTTGCCCAGAAAAGGGTGTGTGTCGGCAATTCGGGATTTGTAACACCAACATGGTGGCTAAGAACGTAAGTGGTGATTTTGGGCAATTTATTATTCATTTTGTTATTTTAAATGGGAAATTCCCCCCTCCTGCCATTTGTTTTTTGCTTGTTTTTCATTTATCTTGGGCCCAGAATGAGCAGTTTAATCTAGTTTATACCCCAGCAGATCTTTTGTTTGTTCTGTTTTTGCTTTTTTTTATCCTGTTTTGTTGACCCTGGCTGTGTTGGAACAGTTCTCTCCCTCTCTCGCTGTTTTTGTGTGTGTGTGTTGGGGATTTTTTTTTGGGGGGGGGGGGATATGGTCATACCAAACAGAGAAAAATTTACTACTATTTGCAACCCTCGATGAGATTTCGAGCCTGTTTTGAATTAAGGAGTAGAACATTCGAGGATTCAAACTCTGTGCTTAGCGAGGTGTGCTTGATAGTTCATATGCGAAGCCATGCATTTCGGAAGTGATTAGGGTATACAAACAACAAACTCCCAGTGTGGGTCCCGCTTTCGCGGGGTTTGAGGAGATCCAGCTGTAGGCAACCTTACCTCTACCTGTATTCCTACTCATAGAGAGGTTGATTCCATAAAACCCACAAAACAGTTTTGTGAATTAGGTTTATCATAAGCACTTATCATCCGCATTCAAGTACTTATTGAAAAATATAGTTATAATATCTTCAGCCATTCAGTATGTTTCAACATGATTTAGCATGTTTGAGCAATAAGTACTACTGTACTAACAAGTACTTCTCATAAGTCGAAAAGAACATGCCGTAATGTTTTGCTTTTAGTCTCAACATTGTGACTTGATTAATGATCATGAGCTCAGTCTAGTTCTCAAGTTACTTACGCATGATAAGGGTTTCTTTGTGACATCATTTCTTCAACAAATATGTGCTTTCAGTGGTTCATTCACCTTGGAAAATCGTAGAGTGGGAATGCTGGCTGATCACTGTTTGTGGGGAATTTATTTTTTGCTGTTTCTGGTCACTGTTTGATCCTGGCAGTTCAATGTTATGAAGAATGCTTTCTGGATTTTGCTGCCTTGTTGCTTGTCTGTTATATTATTAGATTTCAGCCTCTCTGTGTACTCTCTGAAATCTCTTTTTTGCTTTTTTAATTTTATTTTAATTTCCCAGTAGAAAAACGTTTGAAGTAGATTTCCTTCTTGACCAATGACAGTGAACATAATGCTCTGACATTTGCCATTGCAGATTGCAGTGTTTTCTGATACAAAAAACCGAAGATCATTTGTTTGCCGCGCTCTTCAAACAGCAACTTGTATTATCCTAGTTTACTGGGTGGCTAATGCATTCATTGTACCAGGTTATATACAGGTATGCTCTGTATACTTAATCTCTGACAATCTTAGTGTTACAACAGATGATGATGCAATTCTGTGCATATTACCTTGCTCACTGTGCAGAAGATCCCACAACTCGTGAAAGCTGAAAATGCTAACCCAATGAGCAATAGATGTGAGGTTTGTTTTCCTTCTTTCGGATTTGCTTATAAATACATAGGGAAGTACATGTGGCCTAATGTGGTTACGCATCCAATTATCTGTATGTTGGCCACTCTTCGTATGGTGTGTCGTCCGTATTCACTAACAGCGTATTCACTAACAGAGAAATTACTTGAGTAGTCTAAAATGTGCCCTATGTAGCAATGACAACCAGCAGTGTCAACTTAGCCTAGGGCATCATGTTAAACTTCCCTAAATTATACAAGTGATCTTCCTCTTATGCTACTTTCCTGTTTTAGAATCAGTGTAGGCCTCGAGGAAGTGAGTCATTGCCTATAGGCATTGTATCTCAACGTTCGAGCTTGGAAATGAGACCCCTATGGGGCTTACCAAAGGTAAGCCTATTGCTCAATATTTTGCAACTCTTAAAAACGAATCACAGGAGTAAACCTCATCACTTACTGTTGATACAAGTCATATGCTTCCTTGATTGTGAACAGAAGCGCAACTCATCAATAAGTTTGCTGGCAATGGCCGTTGGAATAAAGCAAAAAGAGCTTGTGGATGCAATAGTCTCGAAGGTAATTGTCTGCAAAATCGGCCATTTTACTGGCCCACGGCAATGACTTGGCTTCTATGTTTCGTGGATTTGTTTTTAGCGGCTGTTTCCTTCTCTTTGATCGCAGTTTATGCCATGCGGGTTCAATGTAATGCTGTTCCATTATGATGGGATCGTGGATGAATGGAAGGTATTTGAGTGGAATGATCAGGTTGTTCACGTCTCTGCCATCAATCAAACTAAATGGTATTAGCATTGTCTATCTGAGCTTTCATGCATTCAAGTGAGAGTTTCCTATGTCCCTGGTCACTTCTAGTTTTGCTTCATAGGCTTCATCCTATCCTATTGCTTGCATGAGACGTCTTTGCATTACCCATTTTAGTTTCTTCATTATACAATCCATGTAAATATCAGCTAGAATAGAAAGATCTTTTGAAAGTTTAGCGTGTTTCTGTGCTTAGTGAACTGTCAAGTATTGATATTGACGTCGCACCATTCAATGTCCCGCAGGAGTATTTGAGTTGAAATGAATAGCACGAGCAACATAAGACATGATCACGCCGTGTCTTTAATCTAAGATTGCTTGTTTATGTTCTTGGACTTGGCTGAATCGTTTATGGTGGTGCTGATGTAGGTGGTTCGCTAAGCGGTTTTTGCATCCGGATATAGTTGCTGGCTATGAATATATCTTCCTCTGGGATGAAGATATTGGAGTGGAACACTTTGATCCTTTACGGTGTGCAATGTCCTGCCAATTTTTCATTACCTGTTCATCTTAGAAATGAACTTCCATTGATTATGTTCCATTTGCTTCATGAACATTGTTTGATATGGCTGTACCTCTATGATCATGTACACAGGTACATATCTATAGTTAAAGAGGAAGGCTTAGAAATATCGCAGCCAGCCCTGGATGGCAACAGGTCAGAGGTGCATCATCAGATCACAGCCCGTGGAAGGAGAGGAAATGTTCACAGGTATCACTTAATGGCGTTTCGATTTGAAGGACTTGTCTTTCTGATGTTGTCAGTCCCAACTCCTACACTCTAATTGGGAGTGGTTGCTGGGTTTTGCAGGAGAACATACAAACCAGGAGAATGTGATGACAACAGCACAGCTCCTCCTTGCACTGGGTAATCATTGTCAGCTTCTTGTGCTGCGAATGATTTTTTTTTCCTTCATTCTACCAAGTCATGGATTTTACAAAAAAAAAATTGTGGGTATCTTGAGGGAGTAAAGCTACTTATATCTCCAAATCCTGCTCACAGGATTTGCATCGGATTGCGTTGATTTGTTATAGAGAGTGAAAAAACATAGAAACGAGGAGAGAGGGGGGGGGGGGCCATAGGCGAATAGCTTAAAAAAGCAGTATGAAAATTAAACATTTTCTCAGCAAGGGATAGTGCATGCAACTCAGGTGTCTTTTGATGTAATGTAGATGGATAGAAGTCATGGCTCCTGTGTTTTCGCGACCCGCATGGCGCTGTGTGTGGTACATGATCCAGGTATGCCTTCCGACTTCCATTAAAGTCCACCTTTTCCTTTTTTTCTGCGCATGGTCATGGACGGAATCTGCCTAGATTAACACATATCTAACATAGGTTTTGGTTTGAAATGCTTTGGACAGAATGACTTGATACACGCTTGGGGTTTGGATATTCAGCTCGGCTATTGTGCTCAGGCATATACTCCAACCTTAATCATCCTTCCTGCTGCTCCTTGTTTTCTGTCCTCTGTTCTTCGATCTCCTCCCTCGGCTGTATCAGCAATAGTCACTGATGCTCTGTATACTTGTCTGCTGTTGATATAGGGTGAACGAACCAAAAATATTGGGGTCGTCGATGCAGAGTATGTCGTTCATCATGGCCTTCCTACATTGGGGGAGCCCTCGAAAAAGGTGAAGTATCCATCGATGCATTAGTTACAGATCGTCAGCAGGATCGTAGGCTGACAAAACCCACCTCCCCCCCGGCCCCCTTTCGCCACACACGCACACAAAAGACATAGCACCTTAACTTTCCCGGGTCCAAAGTGCAATGCATCAGCCAGTTAACTCTAAGTTTAAGGATGTATCCCAGTTATCATCTAATCTAACCTATTTGTTTGGTGTTTTTGCCATTTGCAGCATCAACTTAACGTTCTAGACATGAGGGTTGAAGTAAGTAACTCCTAAAATTAAACTCTCACATTCTTATCCTCATTTAGGCTGGAACATATTAGGATGGGGGTTCAGTCCTGAAAACTAAATATTTCTCTGAATATTCTCAGGTGAGAAGGCAATCATACAACGAGTACAAAATCTTCAGAAGACGATGGGATAGAGCAGCAGCAGCAGACACATGCTGGAATAATCCTTATCCAGAGCCATTAAAGCCGATTGCACGCTAGCAAGAAGTGGTCACCCCCCCCCCCCCCCCCCCAAAACAAAAAACCCAAAAAAAACAAAAACAACACAAGGGTTAACCAGATGAACACCCCCAACATTGCCAGGATTAAGTTGAAGAACAATTCAAATTTGTTATGTTAGCTGCTCTGCTGAATTTGAGCAGTTGCAAGTGATTTCTGTACAGGGAGAATTCAGAGGAGAACAAAGCCACAATTTCACACCCCCAAGTTTTCTTTTGGGAGTTATTTATATATGATGCATAGATTGTATATCATTACACATGCTTACAGATGGTTAATAAAGGAGACATCTCGGCAGCCATGGTCCCTATCACATTCAAACACCACATTAAACTTTTCTTTTTGTTTTGGGGGGGGGGGGGGGGGGCAATTGTCAACTACTTTTTTTGAATGATTGATTGCTCAAATGAACAAAAAACAATACAAAAGCTCAAAAGAGCCTTCAAAGATGGACAATGCCTGTTGAATACAGGAATTAGTCAACTACATTAGGATTTGTAACTACAACACCCCCCCCCCCCCCCCCCCAAAAAAAAAAAAACCAAAAAAAGGGAAAACTACGTGTACATATGGGAGTCATCCCCCATATTAAACTAGGCAGTGAGAGTCTTGTGGTTTACCAAAGTCAACAAATATGAACCGGCAATGATACAATATGAACCAGCAAAAGCAAACAAACATGAATAGAGAAATCCCAGTAGCAGAAGTATATCATTCCTTTTTCATCAGTATTTCTTAGGGAGCAAAATTAGATATCTAAGCCTTTAATGGCTCTAACCAACTGCCACCCACCTCAACAATTACAATTTAGCTGTGGGGCTATCCTTGCTTTCCCTGCTACATAGTTAGCTATGCAATAACAGCACATCTACTCCTCTCATCAACACATTAAAGGCACCTCTGCTTTTATGTATACCCACCAAAAACACCCCCTTTCTCAACAGACACAAGAAGACCCATAACCCAACTGAAAAAGGGTGTTCCAAAGTGAATGCATCTCTGCTGTTTCATTTGACCAATGGTGTACTGAAGAAATTCCATGCCAGGGAGAAGAATACAACTGCATGCCTTTCTAGGCTGCCCCTACCGAACACTAATAACAGAACAACATTTTCAACTGTATACCATACCAATGACACTCTGGCTTTAAGTGAAACTGTGAAAGAGAATGTTTTGGTTGCCTAAAACTTTTACTTCTATTGCTTGAACTTTTAAAAACCTTGAAATACCACCCAAAAAAACAAAAAAAATTCAAGGGGCTACCATAATCAATGTCCTAGCTCAATTAAACTGGACAAACGAGCTTGTCCTGCATGAGACTGTTTCACCTAAAACGTGTAAATCATACGGGAAAGTAGCTGAGCCATAGTTTTAAAAAGATGTCCAACGGAAAAGAAGTCAATCTCGCATAAACTATCCTTGGAACTGTATCATATAACAATTTGTAATGAGTAAAGCTCAACTTCCAAAAGGCAAGATGATCATCTTCTAAGCTAAGGTAATGCATAGCATCATCCATGGAGAGAAGAGACTGAGCATCAAGTAGATCAAGAAAACAGAGACATCAATTGAACCTCATTATTACAAATGTTTCATCAAGCAATATGGCAAATGGTTTTGCATTAAAATAATAGGAAGGCAAATAATACTTATATAAGCTGTATAAATTATCCTCAATAGCATAATCACAAACTCCACTATGCACCTTAATCAAACTACTACTGCTAAACTTATAAGAGAGAATTATGCACCTTAGGCTTAATTGACCCCCCAATTAGACTAAACCATTGGGGCATTGCTTTTTCCAGGCAAACTTTTGCTACTTCCAGAAAAAAATCTCTTTTTTTTCCTCCCCTTTTTTTTCTTTGTGAATCCCAACTCCCAAGGAGATGATGGGACAAGAAGACATCGATCACAATTAGATAGTTAAATAGCAAAACCTTACCTGGAAATAGCTGTCCCCAATTAACAATAATAACACCAATCAATAGCATAATTAAAAAACTCAAGGAAAAAAAGGGAAAATGAAAAAGAGATGAGAGCAAGAACAGATATTCTTCCTATTCCTACTCCTGATTTATAATTTTCTTTTATTTTTTTCCACCTTAAAGATGGCATCCAAAGCAATTACAGGTTCTTGGGGTGAATGAGCAGAAGCCAAAGGGCCTGTTTGGGATATTGCAATTGATGGCATAACAACAAGGAGAAGGCAAGCAAACACCTTTAGCTCCACAGCAAGTGCAAGGCGCACAAATCTGAAAACTCCCAAGCTTTCTTCTTGTCTCATTCATCACCATCATATTCTTCACTTTCTCTCGGTCAATTAATGGGTACAATTTCATCCCCTCTTCCACATCTGTCCCATTCCCTGATGAACACAACCCATTTGCCTTTTTTCCACACACACACACACAAACAATAGCAAGTACAAAACAAAACAGAGCAAATCCATCAATTTTGAGGAATACCCAGAAAAAAGCTTTACAAATGGGTTTGTGGGAAACTTACATGGGCAAGTTTTAATTGGTTGGAATTCAACTGAGTCGCAGAGAACATCAGCAAGAAGAGAAAGAACACAGCCCACTGAGTGAAAGTACCCATTTTTAGCATTTTGATCTCCTATTTGGGAGAGCAGATCTAGGGTGTAGGTTCTTGAGGGGGTTTCACTTTCAGAGAGAAAATTTGGGTTTGTGGAAGCAAATAATAGTGGGGTTTTTGAATTGGGGGTATTGGCTTCAGCATTCACATGAATCTCACCAGCTGAGAAATTAGGGTTTTTGTTTTTTCTTCGGGGGGTGGGTTGGGAGGTTTTTAATGGTGATGATGCCAAAAGGGAAGGGGGAAAGAGAGAGGCTAGTGTCTTGCAATTGCATAGGCATATAGGGGAATGCAAGAGAAGTAAAAAGGGATATATGTGGAATTTGCAATGAAGTTAGGTGGGGTTAGAGTGTCCCACACCCACATTACAAACTGTGTGGATTGGTATCAATGTCATTATCATTTTGTGGTGCATCATTAACTTGCAATTTTATTCTCTCCATGTTGCCACGTGGCAAAATGAGATAGGATTTGGGAATACTGAGTTGTTTTCCCTTATTTTCTACGTTCCCTTTGATTTATATTGGCACTACTTTAGAACTATTGGCAAATAAGGTTTGATGGGAATATGATTCCATTTTTTCCCCTTCATATCAAATCAAATCAAATCTTGATTAAAGCAAGCACATCTAATAAGATTGCATATCAACTAGACAAATAACGCAAGACCTCATCGAGTTAAGGTGGTCAAAAGCGATACATAAAGTTCTCTACAGTAGTGTTTGTCATAAGTGAAGAAAATTTGTGATGAAAGATTTTAATTTTTATAGTTCAATAGTGGCTCTATTCTAATTAAAGAGATATGAAAGACCAAATTAAAAATTTATATAATTATTTTTTTTGGGTTCGACTGTTCGAGGGAGCAATATAATCCGATTTAGGATATGTTCTTTTCGTTGGTTTTTTTCAATTTACCAACTTTAACCAACTTCAACTCACTTCAACCAACTTCAATAAAAAATACCAATTTTAACTCACTTCAACTAACTTCAACCTATTTCAACTAACCTCAGTCCACCTCTTTCAAAATTTCATTTTCACTATTTTAATCAACTTTTAAAAATATACTAACTTCAACCAACTTTAACCTACTTCAATAAAGAATACCAATTTCAGTCCACTTCAACCCACTTCAACCTACTTCAACCAACTTTATCCTTTTATTAACATCAATTTACTAACGAAAAGAACGGATCCTTAACTGTATTTATATTTTCTCTCAACAAACAAAAGTCACAATTTCAAATTAATTAAAATTTCTAAGTACTTAATGAATGACGTAACTATAAAAGGAATGACCTGAGAAACATATACAGATATTTAATAATATAACTAACAAAATTGATTGGGATACAAGAACATGCATGGGTCAATTTAGATGCAAATTTGGAATACGTTAGCATCGTATACTCTACCTTTAAGTCATCAAATCATGGAGAGAAAGAGAGACAAAGAGATTGACATTAGTATATGTACTATTGTAGGAAATTATGAAATTGGTTCATTTGAAATTGGAAGCCTTTTTTTTTTTTTTGTGAGATGAGAAGGAACTTAAAACCAATTATCTTACACAAAAACTTATTTCATCGAATATTATTTGAGGATTGTGTAAGTTATGCTCAACTTGGGAACATGAACTTTATTAATGTGTAAGTTATTTCATTAATAAATTTTTGGGGATTTTCCCCTTTTTGCATCAAAAAAACCAGAAGTAAATATTTAATTTTTTACATAGATATATAAAAAAAATTTCATTTCAGCTCATTGAACTTTAGCCTTATAATATTTGGATTGTAATTTTTAAAAATTAATATATGGCTGCATTTAGGGCGAGCAAAAAAACCCATATCCTCTTAAAACTCACAAAATTCGCCCTAATGGGCATGCGTATAGGTCGTGAAAATTAAAAAAATGGGTATGAGATGGGTATTGCTAAAATAGGTATGGGAATAGGTATAGGTCCTACCCGCCCCATACCCGTTTTATCCATACCCGCCCCATATTCGCCCTATATAAAATCCAGATCCATTTATTCAAAGTTCTAATTTGTTGCTTATACTTGGATTTGTTGTTAGTTATTTTGAGTTGTTTGCTATTCAAGATTTCGGGGAGACATTTTATTAGAAACTGTAATTGTCAAGTGCTAATTTATTGCTTCGATTGGCAAACTTTTAGTTGTACTCAACATTATATGATATGTTGCTAGAAGCTTGGGGTTAATATGATATATTGATTATTTGATATCGAATATGGGTACAAAATGGATTTAATTCTTGTTTGCTTATATGTACCCTAATAAAATCCACACACCCGCTATATCTAGTAGGTATAGGTATGGATATAGCTTTACAACATTCAATGGATATAGATATTAATTTTGAACATGGGTATGAGTGAGGGTATGCCTAAACATGTCCCGTACTCACCCCATTGCCAATTTGCAACCCTTAACTGCATTCAACTTTTAAGAGATTAACAAATCGGTGGAGAAATGATCGAAAGATCCTTCTTCTCAATTTGTCAACTTTTTAAAAGTTCAATTGCCCCATATGTTAAATTTTAAAAAATTATATCTCCGCTTCTCTTAAAGCAATAACACGTTGATTTAATCACCACCGCAGCCAAAAAGGACAATTATTATACCAAAATCCAATGAATTGTTATATAAATCTCACGCTTAATTCTGGTATCAACTTTTTAATATAAAAAATAAACAAATAAAATTCTACATCCATGATTGTCGCTGGACTAAATTGAAGACAAATACATAATCCAAAAGCAAGCCATAGTCACAAGGATTCTTCAATCCTTGAGACTAGACAAATGCAGGATTATATTCTTTATTGGGTGTCAAGTTGTTCTCCTTTTTCCTGTTTTTACTTTTGGGGGGGGGGGGGGGACAGGGTCTGTCTTAGTTCAAATAGCAACAATATACATTAGCAAATAATAATTGATTTAACTTTTACTTTTGTATCACAACAATTTATTATCAGATGATCTCATTCAAAAATTTGCTGTTCTTTCTTTCCAAGTAGTCTTGTCTCCTTAACATTATCGTGGAGTATACTAGTTACAATAACATTACTAATCCCACCCAAGTCCGGTATTAGTATTTAACAATTACATGTGAATTCTCATTCAAAAACACCACCTCCCCATGAGAATAATTTAGTGAAAATGGAGGATTTTTATTTTCAGTCTCATTCTCTGATTCGTTCTCACTTGCATATACCAACCTCTTTTATTTTGTGTTTTCAATCAATGGTAGTATTAGTCATTTTATTTTTTTTTTCAGTTTATTTCTTCCCTTTTCTCTATGAGAGATCCTAATTAACATCCTTGTCTTTCTGTAAATGTCTCTGATTGAAACTATGATGACTCCTTTTTTTCAAAATTTATTTTTTTTTAAAAAACAATTTGCTAAGGTTTTCTTCTGATAAGTTGTCTGTCCTAAATGTGGAAATCAGGTCCTCCCTTCTTTGAATAGTTGGTATTGTCTCTTCCTCTTGGATAGTTTCGATTAGTCAACTTTATCAATTACATTAGCTGATGCCTGATCTGAACTTAACCTCACAGGCTGCGTGTTCATTCATTTAACATCCCAGCAAACAATAAACCAACAGAGAAGGGTTTAAAAGAATTCCAATGTGAGAAGGGATGATGAATTGTTCACATTGGTTTCACCAAATGTGGCAAATAATTTAAGATTTATACAGCACAGAGGAAGTGAAATTACGATTCAGAGGGCCAAGACAAATTGGCTGCAATGCATCTTTTTTCCCAACAGAAAATATAATCATTAACCTTAAAAAACATGAAGAGGGGACTGTACATCTCCAGCAATTGGGAAAATGGATTTACAGATTAGCTAGCTCCTCTTTATGCACCTGCAAAACATGAACATTTCTTGCAAAAAAGGGTGACTGCAGGAGGGAGTTCCGATTTAGCCCTCTGTCTCCCCATTATTGTTGCCAGACGGTATGTCTCTCGTCTCTGAGAGAGAGAGCCTTCTGTTCTTACCGGACCCTGATTCGATTAGCCCATCGGAAGTCAAAGCTAAGCCCCCAGCTGCTGATGACGATCCTAGATAGCGTCTGACAGCAGAGGCACCGGTAGATGTAGGGGAGACATTATATGCAAAGATCCCCATTGGGTGATCGAACTTGCAGTTTGGACCAAATTTGCAAATACCATATCGAGAGTAAAATATGCACAAAGGTTCTCCCTGTTGAAGGATGAGATGGAATGTGAATTCTGTCAAACTACTAGTGCTCCCAAATAAATTTAAAAAAAAAAATTTGTTCAAATTCCCAACAAAGAAAAAGGATGTCTCGCCGTGTTAAAGAGGTGGGACAAATTAGAGCGCCAGATGGGCTATATTCAGATCAGGTTAGAGTTGGATTGCTTGAAGGTTGGGTCACTTTTGTGCCTGCTTTGGTTAGTCCAAGTATGTCAATAGATTATGATCAATATCTGATCAGGAAAATCTCTTTTTTCTTTTTTTTGGGGGGGGGGGGGGGGGGGCCGGGGGGGGGCTCAAGACAGAATGGTTTGCCTCATTTCGGTTTGGGTCAAGTCTAGCTTTGGTCATTTGCTTAAGGTAAACAGATGTGGTCAGTTGTGCTAGCTCTATAAAGTCTGCACTTGGTTGTCACATTGTCTATGAAACTGGTCAGACTCTACACTACAAGAAATAAACACATCAAATGAGAGAAATAAACTGCTGAGGCTCTACACTGTATCAACCAAATGCAGCATTGAACTCAACAAGAGACAGCTGACTTACTGGACGCAATGGCAAGCCCAAAGGACTTAAGAGGCAGTCTGGGGCAGGAATCAGTCTTTCCCTGGGATGATGGAACCGACAAACTGCGCCAAACTTACAATCACCGGTCTTCATATAATATTGGCATTCAGGCTGCCCGGGTCTTTCGGGGAAAACATTGTCCCCCTGCAGTGCATAATATCCCATAGGAATGGAGCCAGAGCGGTATGAAGAGTATGTTCCTTGGGTTGCAGACATTGCTGATTCACTCTGGCGTGCAGTTCCATATACTGGACTGTTTCCTGAGGTATGCTGCCCCTCAGAGGGCGAAACGGACCCTACTTGGCCCTAACCAAAACATAAACATCTTATTAGCCGATTTAGAATGCATGAAGAATGGTTTTGTGAAAGTTTATAAACAGTCGTCGCACTTCAAACCATCACACTAGGATCAACTCACGGGTTTTTCCATTTTACTTTTCTTTTCTCTAATAGCTTCTTAAACTGCCAGTGAAAACCATGAGTCATGTACTCATTTCCAGGTTCAAGGGGAAGGTTGCATAGATCTGAACCTCGTCTGAATTGCTGTCACAAAATTCAGACTGGGCGGTGGGCCCAGTGGCAAGGGTAACTACAACCTAACCATTCAAACGTTCAATCCAGACGCTATCGATCAAAACTTTAGACAGTTTGACCATGATTAAAAGGCTCCAGAACACGAATCACTCTAAAGAACAGCTAGCACAATTGGTATGAGCACTAGGTTTCATCCCCAAGGGGTGGATAGCGCATTACAGTACAGGCAGGGGGTATCACTTACCCTTCAAAAAACCTATAAATAAATAAAAACCAACTGACCAGAACAAGGTCCTGCAATATCAAAGCATACCATGTAAGCATTCCAGCCGGGAACTGATACCATTCCTTGAGGGAGGATCAATGGTGTGTAACTGGAGGGCCCTTGCCAACGAGGACTAGGAATAAGTGAAGCTCTTGACAAAGGCCAACTTGCTAATCCACCTGGATATGACTGCTGCCCAGGAGTTGTCGGAGATTGGACTGAAGGATACACAGAAGAACCGCGCAAAGAAGTGGATGGTTGAGGGTGGTGGAACTTACAGGTGCTCCCGAATTTACATTGTCCGGTTCTTAAATAATATGCACACTCCGGTTCAGTCTGTCCCAAAAAAAAAAGAAAAAAGAGAGAAATAGATTAAATGAAAAAAAAAAAAACACTTTTCTGATGCAAGTTTTTTTTTTTTTTTTTTTTGGATAGAACTGATGCAAGTTATTATAACTCAAGTTTATCAAAACATGAATCCCATATATAGATTCTACCGGGCGAAGTGGGTAGCCTAAAATATTCAACGGAGCTCTTCCAGCAATTCCAGCCTTGTCTTTAGGATGATGAAACTTGCATGTTGCTCCAAATTTGCAGGTTCCTGTCTTCAGGTAATACTGAGGAAGAAGTCGAAGCAAAGCCATGTTAGCCACACAGTGGAATAGAAATGACATTCCTAAAAGTTCCTAGGCTTATCTGTAAGTCTTTATACCACTCAAATATACTATTATCCAACGAAGACCTGCATATGCATTGGTAGTCTAATGTTTTGAACAAACAAAGAAAATTGTGAAACCATCAAAATGCACCATCAGATATTCGCTGCTGCAATATGAATCTCCCCCACATAGTATACATTAAACAGAAGTCTAAAAAGTGTCCATTCTGTTTGGAACTATTTTATGTCAGATTTACATGAACGGATAGCAAGATATTGAACAGAATTCTGAAACCCAAATGATGAGACTGCATAAGTTGTTTTGAACATATGCACGTGCGACAGAAGAAACATCACCACTTGTGGAGAATAATCTATGAAACACCATCCCTATGGGTCTCCCTTCACTGATACTCAGTGGCCATTTCATAAAATATAAGTAAACAAAAAACAGAGTAATCATACCTGGCATTCAGGTTGACCCATCCTTTCTGGAAACTCCCCTTTCATTCTTGCTGCAGCCAGAGCCTGTCATGGAGAAGCATCTATCAAATCCATCAAATACACATCCTTACAAGGAAAAGATTAATGAAAAAGGGAAAATTCTTGAAACAGTTGTATTAGATACTTTAAACTAAGGCAGGTTCTGTACTTCCATCTTGGGATGCACATAAAAGTAACCACTACCTATTATAGCCGAATCTTAATTGAAGCTTTACATGCACTCTCTTCTGGAAATTTCTACATACACTCTCTTCTGGAAATTTCCTTCAAAGTTTATGGCATTTGGAATGGAAAGAAAAAGCAAAGAACGTACTTTTGGAACAGAATCTAAGATAGACTTTAGCCTGAAGAACACTAGGAGAAGGGAAACGCTAACCCTTCTCTGAACTGTCAAATAATATTCACACCTATCATTCCCTTCCAAAATACAACTTCTTATTCATTTTTCTGCATTCGAAATCCAAAGAATTTAACGTGGACATGGCATGAAAATTATGCCTCCGAATGATGAAAATGAACCTAGTATGTAGTAGTCATGCTTTTGTCTAATCAATGTTTATACAACATAACACACAAATCTTCATACAGATTTCTTCTCTCTACAAGATCTTCATAAGTTAACATGCAAGCATGCATTGGTGCAACTATAAAAAGAATAACAAGATCTAGTTAGAAAAGACAGTGAGAAACAAACACTTTAAAGCTTTGCCGGTTATATCTAAGGTTTTTAGTCACTGGATGTTACTTACTAGACTTCTGTTAGGAGGATGATTGAAGCGGCATGTTGAGCCAAATCTACAAAGCCCTGTTCTGAGGTAAAAAGAACAATCTGGTTCTCCTTCACGCTCAGGATAGGGGCCAGATGGGTAAAGTCCCGCATCCATTGCATCCGTAGATCTCAGATTTACCGGCCACATTAAATCTGACAAAAGAAAACTGAACCAAAGTTACATAGCTCACTTAGACATCTAGGGAAGGAACTGAAGCATCCTCATTGTCACTGTGTAGAACTGAAGGTACATTTGGAGCTGTTATCGGCAGGAAGCATAGTTCAAAGCTAGGTTACTTGGACATTCCAAAAGCAGCATACTTTTTGCGAGGCACCCAGCAAGAATGCATCAAGTTCTTCTTCAGGTTCTTTATACTATATGTGAAGAATCATATCCAAGTATACTATATGTGAAGAATCATATCCAAGTACTGACATTCATCTAAATGTACTGGATACATTTCAAACGAGAAGCACGGCATAACAAATTGAACAGTCATAGGTTAGAAGAATTGGGTTTCGACATAACCTCGACAGCATTCAATCAAAGTAGCTACGTCCTGTTATCAAAACTTCTCATATCTAGTGGATTACAATGTCAAAGAGACTAGCGATCCATCAAGCACATGAGAGGATAAATGATTGGTTAAATTCACAAGCAACTAAACTATGTTAGGATAGAAACATTAAAGACCACAATACCAACTGCACGCAGACAAAGGAGTAACAATCTCAATCTCCTCTAACTAGAATTCTATGTATACCCTCACCATGCTCAGTCATCTGCGTCCTTGGACAGACAAAAAGCCACAAAACTTCAAGTATGTTCCTCTAGGTCCAGACATGCACACCCCTAGAAACATCTCACCCAAACAAGTCATCATAGACCTCAAAAATGTCCTACCCCACCGGTCAAGGGGAATCCAACACATACAAATACACAATCTTTACCATGTATAGACTACAATACCGCAAAAAAGTTAAACCTTGCTTTGTTTTCCCCCCTGTCCCTGAACAATTTTATTTTTGGTAGATGTTAGGGCATGTACTGCCTTAAAACCCACAACCATAATTTCTAGCCAGGGGGCAAAAATGAAAGTAATAATCCCCCACATTTGGAAATGATCAACAATTAAATTCAGGTGATCCACATTCATAAATTTTACTAAGTAGCATCAATTCTACGCTCCACTTTCGCCAATGGGGGGAAAAAGAAAAAGGGGAGTAAAAAGGGAAGCCGTTTTCTTGTCATGATAATACTGTGAAATTACACATTATCCCACCTAGCCCAATTTCTGAACCGATCAAACCCACTCCACACACAATATTAATTAAAAGTTCAAAAAATACCCAACAGGGTAAATTTCAAGCATATCAAAAATTTGATTCATAATGGAATTAATACCATCACAATCTTACCATATGCATATAGCAATTGACACAACTAAACAGAGAGGGAATAAAATTAAATTAAAATGAAAACAAAAATTGGGGGAAAATGATCAAACCCCAGAATTACGAACCTTCATCTAAGAGAGAGGATGATCCAGAAGTAACTGCTGCTCTAGACATGGCAATATTTCCACCAACATTAACATCAACATCAACATCATCAACAACAACATCACGAAAAGTCATATCGAGTCATCAGAAACTCCCTTTCAAAACCCAGAATTTTGTGTGTCCTCATCCTCCTACCCATCCCATCCCACCCCATCTCCCATTCTAGCAAGAATTGGGATTACCCAGATGAAAATGGAAGATCTTTCCCCAACCCCAGAAAGCCCTCGGCGGAAGAAGGGTAAACAAAGAAGAAAAAAGAGGAAGAGGAGGACAGAGAAAGTTGGTTTGGGGTTGGAGATCAGAGAGAGATGAAAAGGGAAAGGGGAGCAAAATCAATATGATGGGTTCGTTCTCTCTCCTCCACAAAACTCGAGTGGGAAGGGAAGAAGAGGAGAGAATCAAAACCAACCATCCACCGGACAAAACCATTTTTCTTCTTTTTTTAATATTTATTTATTCAATTATTTGTTCTTCTTATTTATTATTTTTAATTTGTTGGTATTTTATTTTATTTTAGTTTGGTTTTTACCCGCCTTTACTAAGAGCGAGGGAAAAAGCGTGGGCCTTTCCCCCTACTCGCTGCTGTGTTGGTCGTGTGACGCACGCGCTCTCTGCCATGAATCTATGATGCATTGATGTACTTGCCTGGGATTAGTTTCAAAAATATATAATTGGGAAAAATTAAAAATTTTAATTTTTGTCCGTCCAGAAAAACTTGAAAAAAGTTCACTGTATCATGCATTCCGCAAGTAGGATTTTGTTTTTACATGCAAGTTTTTTTAGTGCTTAATATTTGTAACATATCATTAACTTTATACAGACTTATAGATTATATTTTTGCAGTTGTTTTTTTGGATATATAAATTTTTTTATATATTCTTATTTTATTTTATACAAATTGTAGTTATTTTATACATTCTTGTAGATTTTCTTAGTCTCTACGTTTTCTTAAGGAAAATTTGTACTTCTTTGTTTTTATATGAAACCAACGTATGTTAGGCAATAACATTTTCGCCTGTATATTTATCTATATGTACAAATACAAGTTGATTTAAAGTATGTTGTCACTTGTTTCCCTTCTATAGAGTTTCAGATTTGAGTCTTACAAATGGAGAAAACTTTGTAATAAAAAATTTTTATTTCTTTATGTGCCAATAGTAGTTTGACTTCAACGGGATAGAAATATAAAAAATTAAAAAAAAACCTCAAAAAAATATATCTAAAGAGAGACAAGAAGGTAAAGCTAAGTCACAGCAACCACTTTGTGAGAATAACATGAATGATTTGGCTCACAGAAGAGGAGCAATAATGCTCTAGTACGACTGTCAGTGTAGATATCCATGAGAAGCATCTAAGGGGCGCGTGTTGATGGGCACTTGCAACATACAAACAAAGAACAGAAACTTGTTGATGAGTTGAATTTTTTCTAGCGAAAATGATGAGATTATCATTTCACAACCACCTTTTTAAGCTCCACTGGAGAAAGACGAGGGGATGTTACGAAAATTAGAGATTGACAAGTACAATAAACAGCTAGGAAAAAAATGGCAACTAAACAAAAAAGTAAACTCATGTTTGTAAGCATAGGTGGAGCTACAATGAGGCAAGGGGATCAATTGACCCTCCAGTTTTTTAAGAAAAAAAATTAAATATGAAATATTTTTGTGGATAAATAAAATAAGTATATATTAATTAGGTCATATACATTTATCAAATGTGTGCCTAGCTGAATGGTTGATAGCTCTTTATTTGTTTTAGGGGGTTGTGGGTTTGATTCTCATCACTCTCCTTTTTCGGTGCCTTGTATGTTTTTTTTTTTGAGTTTAGCCCATTCATTTTTCTCTAACTTCTGCCTTTCGATTCTCTAGTCTTGCTTTGTTTTCCTCCTCAAATGCACTATCTCTCTCTACCCAGCCCACTGCCCACGCACTCTCTCTCTCACTCTTTGCAGTCTGCTCAGCCCAGTCGCCGACACCACCGGCTAGGCCTGCCACTGTGCCGGCAACCGCCTCCACTCCTCCTCCGCTCTCCTAAATCCCAATTTAAGATAACTTCCAAAAATTCTCAATTTTTGTTTTTAATTTTGTTATTTTGTAAATAATTATATTTATTTTACAGATTTTAGTTAGATTTATGTTAAATAATTGATTAACTTAGTGAATTACTCATGATTCATAAATTGAAAAATGAGGATTTTAACCTAATTGTCTTCTTGGTTGTTCTTGGTTGAAGATTTAAAATTGGACTAATTTTGTTTGTAATTGCTTCCTTATTTATGTTTAGTTTACTAATTTTTATTGAATTTGTGTTGAATAAGTGGCTAATTTAGAGATTTACTCATCAATTAAAAAAATAGATTTTGCCTTTCTTGATTGAGAATTTAGAAATTAGAATTGGAGTAATTTGTTGGTTATTGTTTGTTTAGTGACTTTCGGCAAATTTATGTATTATTAATCTCCCCCCCCCCCCCTTCTTTGAATCCTGGCTCTGACCCTGTTTGTCAGTCCATTTTTTCTGAAAAAATAATGAAATTACCATTTCAC
The DNA here is from genome assembly GCA_017589665.1 of Selenicereus undatus. Lineage (NCBI taxonomy): Eukaryota > Viridiplantae > Streptophyta > Magnoliopsida > Caryophyllales > Cactaceae > Selenicereus > Selenicereus undatus. The sequence goes on from JACYFF010031955.1 coordinate 17,166,354, forward strand.
AACCATCTTTTCAAGCTTCAATAGAGAAATAGTAGAAGATGCTAAAAAATTTGGAGGCTAGGAGGCTCAATAAGTGGCAAGGAACATATGGCAGCCACTAGACAAATAAGTGAAACCTGTTAACGGCATGATTTTTTCTAGCTAAAATAAATTATGTATCGTTTCACAACCATCTTTTGAAGCTCCACTAGAGAAAGAGTAGGGGATGTTACAAAAATTTGTGGTTTACAAATGCAATAACCTGCAAGGAAATATTTTTTTTTCCAGTAGTTAGGCTCCGTTTGGACCTAGGAAAGTTTGGTGGAAAGAAAAAAATTTAGGAAAGTTACTTTTTTTCTTGTGTTTGGTTTAAAGAAACTCACAAAGAAAAAAAATATGGTGGAAAGTTAGGTAGAAAAATTATTAGAAACGAGTGATAAAATTTTCCTCATGAAATTGTGAGGAAAGTTTGAGGAAAGTTCCCAACCTCCTTTAACCTTGCATTACTTAAATGATATCAACGTGATTCAAATAGCTCATCAACATTCAAATTTTTCATCCAAATTCTCATATTTTTTCCTCAATCCAAACAAGAAAAAAAAAAACTCATTTTCTCCCTACTTTTTTTTCCTTCATATTTTTTTTCCTTCAACTTTTCTTTCTATCAAATTTTCTAAGGACCAAACAGACCCTTAAACAAAGGAGTGAAACCTATTGATGGGTGGCTTTTTTCTGGCAAACATGAAGTAATTAATACTTCACACCAGCTTTTGAAGCTACAATAGAAAAAATGCAAGAGATGCTGCAAAAATTGAAGGTTGAAAAGTGCAATAAGCGTCAAGGAAAAAATGGCAACACAAGACACAAGAGTGAAACCTGTTGATAGGTTGATTTTTTCAGGAAAAGTTGATAAAATTAACATTTTACAACCACCCTTTGAAGCTCTAATAGAGAAATAGTAGGAGATGTTAGCAAAATTGGAGGTAAACTAATGCAATAAAAAAGACTTGGAAAGAAGGAGTTGAGCAAAGTCATGGCATGGGAACCACGAAGGAAATAGCAAAAGGAGTGAATCACACTCTGAAGGTTTCACTTGTGAAGTTGAGGAAGCTTGCATGCAACACCCTAAACTTAACCCCAACTTACCCTTAATTAGCATATAATACAAGGTAGCGGAATATGCTATTGAGCTAGAGCATTATTTTCGTCTCTCGGGGACAAGGCTGTACATTGAGATTTGGTAGCCATCAGATATGTTGCATTTGCTAAATATAATATCTACATAAGATAAGTTTTAGGATTATATTGATAAATATTTAAAAGTAATCACAACACAACGATTTGATCGCGTCCAAAATAGATTTACATTCACTCATGCTACACAAGCGCCTAAAACCAAAAGCTAGTTCCCAAATCCTCAAAGCAGCTAGCTAAGGCCGAGAGTTAGCGATCACTGCCTTGGCTCGCTTCTGCCGATCCTTTAGCTTCCGAAACTTCTTGCTTAACCTTAAGTTGTTTCTCCTTCCCTAAAACAGTTTAGAAACACACAAAACAATATGAAACGGAGCTATAAACTCAATACGTTACCCTTGTATGGTAAGATAATTATTTTACAAGGAGATAGTGAGCACACGTGCAATTTTTAAACTCTGCTTCGAAATGTCTTTTGGGTAGAATTGCTCGTGAAACTAATTATTTTTCGACCTAGCCTAGGAACCAAACATATGAACAATGACCATGGAATCAAGGAACATACGAACTATGAATTTCCCCATATAACGGGAAGAGCCCAACCATTGAATTATGCTATTAAAAACTATTAACAATGAACATTGTACATTAAACGATGAACAATTATATGGGTCATAAAGTTCCGATGACCAAATAAAAACTTGTAAATATTAATAAATGCAAATCCAAACGACTTTGAAGGGTACAAGCGGCAACATACCTACCTTTGACAAATATTTTTGTTCATCCTCAATTAGGTGATTTTGCAAGGCTTTCTCAGAAATGGGTTCAGTAGGACTCTGTATTAATTAGAAATTAATAATCGTGAGTTCTAGATCATATTGAACATATTTTTCGGGATTGTAGCGAACTTTGGTATTTTAGTAAGTTTTGAGACTTTAGTTTTCTTAGAAATTCTTTTTGATTTGGTATCTGGCTTTAGAAATGAACAAATTGGGCAATCTCCCTCTAATCCACGATTTACCTAAACCCTAATTTTCTATTAATTGAGACAAAATATTACTATTGCTATTCTTGTCTTGCTCCCTACTTTGCATCATTCATTGGCTTAATTAACTTTCTGTGAATTGCCTCAGTCTAATCTAGTAGCTTTCAATACTTAGTCAATTCTCCCTTATTTGACTTGAATTTCTTTCAAATAGTAATTTCACACTTTATGGCACAACCCAAAGTAAATTATCCTTAATCCAACCAAGGCCCCAATGTTCATATATTATTCTTTTTCAAACTTCATTATCACTTGGGTACATCTGTTCACCCATGTAGTCACAACCTCATGTTCCCTCAATGTTTCCCTTAGCAACTCCGCCTTATTTTTGCACAATTTAACCTTCCAAGCAGCAATGCTCAATCATAGTGTCATTAGAGTATAATTACTCTTCGCTAACCCCACCATACTGCTAATTAATTAACTCATAATTCTCACCACAAACTCACCCCCCTCGTACAGTCTATCAAGCATCTTCTTTCACTTATTTAGTAACAACAATACTCAAAATCAACGTAGTATACCCACTATAATCCAAGCAAGCACACACCCAAGTCTTACTTAGCATAACAACATAACTTTACTTGAACACTTTCACATCACCATGAACACATAATTTGCTTACTAAATAGCTTAACTACAATGCAAACAAAGACACATCCATGCCCACTTCAAACTTACTTGAACAAACTGGTCCAATTTTGTTCGCCCTTCCCTTGAGCACACCCTTCACATACAAACTCAATTATGCTTACCCATCCATATGTACATCTTAAGTAATTCATCAATATTATACAATTAAGCAATTCACTCATATTAATTGCACAGTTTACTCTTCCACCCAAAATGAATAGCTCACAATTTCTGTTGAAATAAAAGATGTAACTTTTAAAATAAATTAAAAAGGGGTGGAAAGAATTGACCATATATTTGGCATATGTTTGCATGAAGACTTCACTCATTTTCCTTAATTATTAAGAAATTAATGTGGCTCGGTAAATTTTCGATACATATTTGTAAGAATACATATATCTTTACATAATTATTCACATTTACATATGCTTTAAATAAAATTCTATACTGATTCCTCAAATCGAGCATTCTCCACATCAATAAAATGGGTAACTCATTGCTCCAATTAATATCATAATCATATGACCAATGCAAGAATTAAAATTCGTTAAACATGATTAAATAATAGGGTGTTACATTGCAAGGTTAGAAAAGTAGTGTGTTTATTATTGTCTAATTGGGGATGAAAGCATAGTGACACAAAGAATTTAGAGCAACCCTCAAAGAAGAAGCAAAATAAAAGTAACTCAAGAACAACACAAACTAAGATGTATCAGTTTGCTCTAGCTTATGGAGAGATGTATCAGTTGCGTAAGAAATTTTTTAAGTGGGCTTTGTTTCATAGCTTTGCAGTGCGAGTTTTGATGTGAGTTTTTCCTCTATCAAGTTCTAGACGATAGTTGGATCTTACAGTAAAAATTTACTTGTGTTTTATTGGAGGTTAGTGAATAATGAAATTTCATATGGTTCCATCATAATAACGTTTACTTCAACATGGTTAATTTGTGGTATTAAATAGATACCAGTTGCATGCGGGTTATATTATAACTCGTCACCATTCGGAAAGATGCAATGACTTTGAAAATGCTCTTAGTGCCCACAAGGCCATATGATTATATAAGCTTAGAACCAGTAGATGGGATCATTACCATTAGCTTTTAGAGTTAAGGATTTATATTTAGTTTTTAGATATACTATTGTTATGTCGTGCTTCGCACGGATTGATTTAATATTTAATTGATAAGTAACTTTGTTTCTCTGCTTTAAACAAATGACAAATACTTAGAGAGAATGCTACATATAAAAATGTATTACACCAGTGAGATGTTATCCTATTTAGCATTAAAAATTAAATTCATAAGGCATAATAGATAGAAAACATTGTAGCATATATAAAAGTGAAATATAGAGAATCGAGAAACATCAAAATAGGAAAATAAATTGTGTTTTTGAACAAAAATTTCACTTTGTGCTTTTTTCATGTGCACAGGTGCAATGGTTATCTGATTAGAAGAATTTGAAGATATAGAAGGGGAGTTTTGGAGCAACGGTAAGGTTGTCTCCATGTAACTAAAAGGTCACGATTTCGAGCTGTGGAATTAGTCACTGACAAAGTTAGGTTAGACTGTTTATAATTCACCCCTTAGGGTGTGGCCCTTCCCTAGACCCTGTATAAATGCGGGATGCTTCTGCACCAGGCTGCCTTTTTTTTTTTTGTAAGAATTTGGAGATACAAGTTGTCATATACCAACCGAAAAAGTAATGGTGAAATAAATCAATAGACATCAGAGCTTTAGATGAAATAGCCATTTTTAACTCGCCTTCAATAGGTAAGCTAAACAACAATTTCTAATATAAAATATTGGCCATTGAAAGTGAACACAAGTAGCAAGATAAAACAAAACTTAGGAATAACATCAACAACAACAACGATGATGATGATGATGGTGATGATTATAATCTATCTATCTAAATCTATCTAAATCTAAATAGTATTAAATTTGAGTGATAGCACAAGATTAGGACATGTGTCTTCCATCTCATCTGTCAAGTCATCGATTGTAATTATGTGTATTACCTATTTAAAGTTGTATTATTAAAAATTGTAAACTCCAAAATAAAAATAAATTTACTAATCCTAAAGTTTTGTAAGAAACCATCTTTTCCTTTTTCAATATTACATTCTCTTACAAGATTTTGAATGTTTAGAAATGTTCTTTTCCTTTTTAAATATTACATTCAATTCCAAGAATCTTAATGTTTGGAAGTTAAATTCATCAATTACAAGATTTACACTTCCACGTTTAAAATGCATTAGTTTTTTTGCGTTGGCTCTTGAATTATCACTCCCAAGTGTATTAAATTCATAATCAAAGCACACATATATGCACTGAAATTAATATAGTGTCTTTCTTTACATTCTAAATACTAGTGGTTAAAAAAAAAAAGTTCAATTTACCCTCTAAAGAATCTGAATGTTTTATTCAGAAATAATTCACACTCTTTGTCTAACACTAATTGGGGAAAAAAAGTTCAATTAAATTATAATAATTGTTGCAATTGAAAACATTCAATTTAATAATTGAGCTTCATAGATTCAACTCACACCCCCTTTTTTTAAACGCATGGGCATAATTGTTGTACAAATTATTCATATTATTTGCACTATGCCTTTCTCAATTACTCTCAAGTATTCTCCTCATTAATGCCTTTGTCAATTACTCTCAATTTCTCCTCTCTCATTGTCAAAAGCCAAGACATAGTGTAGGGTGTTTGACTAAGACCCATCTAAAGGATAGAAGGCTTTTATCATGCCTCTCTGAATGTAGTACTTAAATGTTATTTATATATTATTTTAAAAATTGACCATGCCATATATTCTTCCTCTCATTAAATATTACAACTATAAATATATACTATGTGAACAAAGTACCTCATCCTATTTTTACTCTATCCTCCATATTTTTACTCTAACCTCCAGATTTATTTTTTTCCTTAGTTTATTATACACTATGGATACACCAAGGTAAATGATCAATATATTAACTTTTCATATTTTTCTTTTCTCAATAAAAAAATCATATACTAATTGTTGCTATTTTCCCACTATATGTTCTAAATTTGGCATTTCACATTATGAACAGTTGAAACAACCAAGAGCCTGTCTCATATTTAGCCAAGCTAAATTCTGACAAAGATGATTGGGTGATAAAGGTTCGGATATCGAGATTATGGGATGTACATATTGTTACATAAAGTAATGTATTGATCATTGGCGACCTAAAATTGAATTACTGTCGTGAACAGTTTAAGATATTTAGTGATATGATTCGCGAATATAGAAGGGGGGAGAGCTAGGGTTATGTTTATTGCCCCCTCATAACCCTTACATACCAAGTGTCACATAAAGTAATCATAGCAAATTAATTTAATCACATAAAGTGGCATGTTAACATGAACAGTTTAAGATACGATCCAACTTCAAGAATTAATTTGATCCCATAAAGTGGCATGTTAACATGAATAGTTTAAGATATGATCCATCTTCAAGAATTAACCTTGATCCCCCCTTAAAAAAAAACTTGTAATGCATTGACCAATATAATGATGCTTTTCGTTTGTTTAAGTATAATTAATTTACAATGGTTTGTAACGTATGCTTTGATTGCTGACTGTAGTTATTATAATGCTTAACTATTTACTTTAACTTAATTAATTTCATTTGTTGTAATGGCTTGATGGCCCTTATCTATAAATATGTTTTGCTTAATAAGTAAAGAAATACAATGGATTGCTAAAACTTTTCCTTCCTCAGCCCAACCAAAAAAAAAGTACATATATGAAGGGATATTCATCCTTCCATTGCCAATTTGTCTTTGGATGTTCAAAAGGTGTAATCTTAATTCTAATATTGGTGTTTGTTTCTTATTATTGGATAATTCGCTCTATTCATGTATAATCATGGGCGGAGCTACATTGGGGCAAGATGGGTCAATTGACCACCTACCTTTTTGGAGAAAAAAAAATTAAATATAGGATATTTTTTGTGGGTAAAAAAATAGATATATATTAATTAGTTCACATATATTTTGCAAATGCGTGCTTAGCAGAATGGTTGGCTGTTCTTTACTTATTTCAAAGGGTCACAGGTTTGACTCTCATCACTCTCCTTCTGCGGTGCATTGTATGTTTTTTTTTAGGTTTGCCCATTCATTTTTCCTAATTTCTGCCTCTCGACTCTCTAGTCTTGCTTTGTTTTCCTCCTCAGACGCACACTCTCTCTCTACCCAACCCACTGCCCACGCACTCTCTCTCTCACTATCTGCAGTCTGTCCAACCCAGTCGTCGACCAACCGACACCGTCGGTCGACAGGCCCACCACTTGTGCCAGTAGCCTCTTCCACTTCTCCTCAGCTCTCCTCCTAACTTTTAAGTCCCAAATCCCAATTTGAGATAACTCCCAAAAATTTTCGCCTCCCCTTGCTTTGAATACTGGCTCCGCCCCTGTGTATAATATATATTTTTCTTTCCATTTTCATATATTGGTTGTTTTGAGTAGTGGGAGAAGGCAACCTTATCAATATATTGTCATTTATGGGAGCATTTTTTCTTTTAACGACAAAGAGTGCTACCATATTAATAGTAAGCCATCTTTCTTTCTACTCATCTCAAAATTTAGTGCATGATGATATTTGAGTTCTTTCATGTTGTTTTTATATGTACACATGGTGTATTCATATGTACCTCTATAAGTTGGTGCTATTTTTCTATATATATATAAAAAAAACGTTGTGTCCCAAATTTATAGGTGTGCTACCTATTTAATTTTGTGTTACATAGCTTTAACATTGAAAAACACATTAGTTAACCTTAGCTTTTTTTGTTGAAGATGAAACACTATAAAAGTAATGGAAAGTCTTAAAGATGTTGGAAGAACCCAAAGGATGGGGTTATTGAAAATTTTGAATTGTGTATATTTCATTGTGGAGTAGCCACTAGCCTTCACGATCATTGATGCCTTTAATTGTTGAGTGGCTATTTTTTTCTTATCATATCGTTGGTTGTTGCCTTTGCTGTGTTGTAGTAAGAAGAGTTTCAAATAATATGAAAATATATATTTCATACTTACAGAAGTTGAATTCTAAAAATTATAAAATTGTACTATTAAAGGTCGGTATCACTGATTCACTGTTATGGAATATTTTTTTTGATATATATTATGGAATATTTTTGAAGTAAAGATATCTTATATATCAACCAAAAAAAAATTATTCATTGATGAAAATGTATCCTTTAGTTAATCATAATTATATTTTAACTAATCATATTTTTTGAGTTAAGACATATTTCAAGCTAACTATGGATATAAACTTATTATTGAGGCTTAAGACCCAACCCTTTCTCATGGGCAATTGAGTTAAATGGAAAGATACTCAACAAAGGAAAAATAGCATTCTTTTCTTTTTTCATCCGTCTTTCGGTTCATTGATTATCTAAAATGAAACTAAGCCAAATCGTGCAACACACGGCATAGTGCTAGTAATAATAATAGTTAAGTAGATAATCTAATTATACAGTGTTTTTAACATGCATGAACTGGTGCATCATTATCTAAAAATGAAGAGAATATACAGATTCCCAATTAATTCTATTACTAATATGTTGATGCAATAAATTGTCGATGCTAGACTATAAGGTCTAAAAAATTAAACTAATAACCAATAACAAAGTATCAGATGCGATTATATGTACTAATTATGCAATCATATAGTAAGATAATTAATAGCATCCAATTCACCAATACGACTAAAATTTTTTGTATTTTTTTGTTGACGTACAGAAAACTATACTTTTATAGTTTAATATATACATCAAACAATTCAAAATTTGATACATCATGTGAATAAAAATTTCACAACAGATGAAATATTAAAGAACGTGCCAACAGCTTCACGCTATGACAACGAATGAGGAAGATTACTGACACGATGGGAAGTCAATAGAGAAAAACATAATGCTTTTACAACTCCAATCACCAAACGATGGTAGTATTATCTGATAAGAACAGAAGGAACCAAAACAAAAGATAATTTTGATGCACTGGAGACTTAGATCTAAAAACCTACTGTCAATCTACTGAGCCAATAATACATCAACAGAGAGTATTTATAATAAAAAAAACAAAAAATGCTCAAATTAATGTTACACAAGATAAATGGACATACTAAGGGGCTATTCGGTGAGTGGAAAAGGAATAAGACTTGAAACCTAATGGTTCAAGTTCCTTTCCTTATTGTTTAGTGAACGTTTTTAAGGAAAGCAACTTGATACCCCCCCTCCAAAATCCTAGGGACTTGAACCCCTCCACTTATGAGGGGTATGAAGTCACCAACTCTGAGGGATGACCATTATATTCTGAAAAAATAAAAAGAAAATAATTTATTTTTCTTTTGCCAACCATGAGTTTCTTTCGTTCTCAATTCCCATTTCGATTTCTATTTTCACTAACCCATAAACGTAGAGAGAGAGAGAGAGAGACAGACAGAGAGGAGAGGCCACCGCAGCCTCGCCACCAGTTGCCGAGTCGTCACCAGCCGCCGAGTCATCGCCAGCCGCGTTGTCGCCTGCTGCAGAACAGTTGTACTAGGTTTAAGAAAGAGAAAGCATCCAGAGAGAGCAGGAAATTGAAGGCTAATGATGTTGTGCAAATTAAACTTGTTTTCAACCAATTGAAGGTGGGTTGATGATGGTGGAGTGGAAGGAGCCTCTCATTTTTATTTTTATTTTGTGATCCTAGATCTTCTCTTTTTTTTGGGTGAAGAAACCCCATATTTGGAAGGTAGGTGAAGAGGATGAAAGAGAATGAAGAAGCTATGGCGGTGGAGGTGAAGAGGATGAAAGAGAATAAAGAAGAGGCCATAAGAAGATGGGTTGGAATGGTTGGATACGAAAAGCATTTTTTTATAATTTTTGTGGGATTTTTTGGTTTTTGTTTCTGGGTTGAATTGAATCTCTGTTTTTAGTTTTTGCTGAGAGAAAACATTACAAATTATAAAATGATGATTAATTATTAAAAAATAATTAATTACAAATTATAAAATGATGATTAATTATTAAAAAAATAATCAATTACAAATAAATATAATGAAATACAAATGTTAAATGGTTAGGAAATAAGGTGCTTAAACTTCACTTTTAACAAAGTAAAAATAACGAAAATTAAAACAATAATTTACAATTACATATAATATTTCAATAATAAAAATAGGTTTGATTCCATTTCATAACTGCTCACCAAACAACGAAGATTGGAACTTAATTCCAATCCAGTTTTCACCAAACAATTAACCCTGTTCTATTTCGCGTTTTTTAGGATTTAGCTAAGAGCTTACATCTCCTTATAGCTTCTTACATCTCCTTACAGCTCCTTACATCTTCTTACATCTCCTTATATCTTCTTACACTTCCTTACATCTTCTTACATCTCCTTACATTCCATATAGATTTTCTATAACATTCAACAACTCCTTACATCTACCCTTACAGCTCCTTACAGCTTCTTACAGCTCCTTACAGTTTCTTACATCTTCTTACAACTCCTTACAGCTCCTTACATCTACTTACATCTTCTTACAGCTCCTTACATCTCATTACAACTCCTTACATCTATTTATTTATCTAAAACGCGAAATAGAACAGACCCTTCAGGATTCAAGTTCCACACCTAACCCCCCAAGATTCAAGTCATGATTTCATTCTATTCCATTTTTTTTCACCAAACAAGCCATAAGAGTATTACAATCCCAGTGAAAATCAATATTGTAATGGATATAAACATAATAGCTAATGTAATTTACCACGAATAAATTATGACCATAAGAAGTTGAATGTATGTATGAATTTGATCTAATTAATATATTGTTTTTGCTAATGCATCTTAGTCAATATTTTGACTTAGTTATTTAAAAAAGAGAAAATAATTATAATTATACCTAATAAGTGATCATCAAGTGTCTCGCCAAGGTCTTCACGATCACTCAATTTAAACTATAGATAGATAGATAGATAGATAGATAGATAGATAGATAGATAGGTATATGGATGGATGGATGGATGATTGTATAGATTCTTATTAAATGATCTTCATCGTAATGACATATGAATTTTCAATTGTAATAACCCAAGCATAATTACCTTGGTGTTAACTTCAAGTAACAAAGTTGAGCGCCACATTTCAATTCGGCATTTGAAATATTTGTGCGATTACATGTTGAGATGACAAAGTGGCATTGAAACTAAATTTAGCAATGTCTTGTATAAAGTCACTTAATACTGATAAATAGATATAAACTAGAACCATTGTCGTTGCAATGCAAGGGTGGAGTTAGATAATATGTCAATTTTTAGATTTATAAAACGTAAGATGTTGCTTTCACTATTGAGGTTTTTGTATTAGTTAAATAATTTTTTATTTGTTAATTTTTTTAGGTTTATGAATGTGTCACTTTTTCAATTTCTCAATAATTGGTTAGGGAGAAGATGAAAGGTATTTCAGAGTGTATAATAAAATAAAAAAAAATTAATGTAAGCTAAAAGTCAAAATGACCTACATAAAGTTAATATCCTAACCATTAAAGTTAAAACACTTGGTAAAAGCATATGAAGTCATAGTTAAATAAATTTTTATCTGTTAATTTTTTTAGGTTTATGAATGTTTCGCTTTTTTAGTTTCTCAATAATTGATTAGAGAGAAGATGAAAGGTATTTCGGAGTTTATAAAAAAATAAAAAAAGAATTAATGCAAGCTAAAAGTCAAAATGAGCTACATAAAGTTAATACCCTGACAATTAAAGTTAAGACACTTGACAAAAGCATATGAAGTCACTCAATTTTAGATATATTTATATAGACTAGCGTATTTATGCAAACAATTGAAAGGCATAATTATAAACTCATTCAATGCTTTATATAATTTGCTTATTTCTGTTATGCGAATGAAATAATAATATGAATAATCAAAATAAATAATAATAGCATAGAAATATCTATGATTTTTTTTAGAGAAATATCTGATATTTTTTAAAATATCCTAGATATTTAGGGGAGAGAGAGAGATCAAACTTATATATAAGTCAATCCCCCTTGTTTCCAACCAACACAACGCATCCTCTTTCCCTAGCTCCTTTCACCAAAAATTCAAGAAGAAAGATCACTTTCATCGTGGTCGAGTCGTAAATAATTATTTTTACAAGAAAGAGATATATATTTTAGTTATGTTTACAGTGTGTGAGATTTGAAAATTCACATATTTTTATATATATCAAAATCTCATAATGCACAATTATTTAATGGATCATTTTTAAGCATTGTTTTGCCTCATAGTCAAGTGGACCCATCAGTTCACCCATGCAACCTCAAGTCAAGCTACCCGGTAGGGCACGCAGGTGTACACCTATTCAATGATTGCACTGTATATATGGGCTCATCAGTTGGGGTTCCATTTTCAGATAATAACCGGTAATAGTTTTAATATAAATTTCTCTTTCCTTGATTTCAAACTAAAATGAATTGAAATGCTTTCACTCACTAAAAAATGAATTTTATTCTTTACAATATAGGGATGAACGTACTGAGTCTCGGCTTATCCTTTGAACATTTTGTGTTTTCATATTATAGGTTGAGCATTTGAAAAGTTACACATCACATGTTAAACATGAAGCAGGAAGTAAGCAATGGGGTCGAGCCAAGCTCACAGTGACATCTTTCTAAGTCTCGAGGTGCCTACAAGTATGTAGGTAGATTATTGAACTATCATTTAGTCTCAAGCATGTGTAATTACACTTCACTTACCTTATATGTACTATGAGATGATATAATGTTGGTGTTCATGAGTACACGAATGAGTTAAGTCTTATCCTTTCTAGGATGGCGGTAACGCCCTAACCTGATATTTTTCACTTTATTAACCACTAATAATCAATTAATTGATGCTAATTATATGATTAGGAACATCATTGATAAATTTACTATTTTGTGAAAAGAAACAAATAAATGATGTTCATATGGGAGCGTTTATCAAATAGCTTTTTGTTGAGTCCCCCCCCCCCAAAAAGAACTTTTTTAGACTAACCTGGTTGGGACAACTAATTTGAGTGTTTGATAAATAGTTTTAAAAAAGAACTTTTTTAATTTAGAAAAGCTAAAACCATTAGCCTTTTAGAATTAGCTTATTGGAATTTTTTTTTTGCCTTACAATTTCAACATAAATAATTAAGTTTACTAGATACTTTTTCTTCAAATAGTTAATACAAATAGCTTATAACTATTTACCAAACAGGGCCTTAAAACCTTAGGATCTGCTTAACCAACCAAAACCCATGGGTTAATTGTTACTCATATTGATCCAAGAGCAGGAGATATTGTGACATTTACGTGATTGGTTGTCCTGTATTTTTTGGTCTAACATTGACTTTGTAATTCGATTTTAATTACTCCCTTTGGAAGGGCTTTCTGTTTTTGGTAGTGTTTCATCACTGAATATCGTAAACCCTTCAAAAGTGAGACACACAGTAATAATTGTCTTTATTGTCTTAAGGCATTATTTCAGCCGTATCAAAACTTTAATTATTGCTTTAACTTACAAATCAAACAAAAGTTGTCACCTTCAATATAACTTCTAGAATCTTCATCTGTTGAATCCAAGAAGCAAAGGCCTTGCTTTACTCCCAATCCCATGGGCACGTCTCCTACGTACTAATGACCTCCTTCACCCCTGCAACAAACGTCGAAATTTATCTTCAAAATATCACTTTCCAGTTCATGCTACTCATTTCACTTATTCTTGCTTCATCCCACTTCATCTAATAAAAGCTTACCCATCCTAGAAAAAATCACACTTTATCAATGTATTCATTTTCACTCCACTCCACCCATTTCCACTCTTTTTAAAAAGATGTTCAATGCATCCTACTTCATTTCATTCATTCCTGTTATTTCCCGTTTCCACCGAAGAAACAACCCTAGCTTAATGGTCCTCTATGAGTTTCTAGAGTCAAACCCACTTAATCTATCTTCTCATGTGCATCTCTATGCCTCCTCACAAAATTGATCCCTCAAATGCCTAATACTAAGAGGCCAAAATTAGGTTTGCCAAAAATGATTCTAGTTTCTCGGTATGTTCAACATCTCCCGAATCACAACTGTCAAGCTCCCCGATTTAAGTGGATCAATCTAATTAGCATTAGCTTTTTAACCACTATCTTGAATTGTCTAATATACCATTAAAGTTAGAATTAAACAGTTGAGAGAGACACTTTAACTAAGATGCACATTTTTTTATTTACAACGCATTAACGCCTTTTCTAGAATTTTCAGTTTAGACATAAAATGCTAAGATGAATACAACATATTAAAGGATTTATACTTTTAACTATATATCCTGATAAAGTTATGTTTGTTTTTTTAACCCATACTTGTTTATTTATTTTAGATTTTTTGTTCTCGTATATTTGCCTAACTTTTAAGAGTTTATACTCCAAAAATATGAGAATTTCATTTTTTTTTATCACAACAATATGAGAATTACGCACATATGCGCTGGAAATTGGCCATAAAAATCATCCCAACTCCACACCCCACAATATATCTCTTTTAGTCCTCCCCCCCCCCCCCCCCCCCCCTAAAAAAAAAGAAAACAAAAAAGGAAATAAAGAAAAAGGCTATTTGCAAGGAACGGACCTTAGGCCGACACGTAAAACGTGGCGACTAATTGCCCGGGGGGTTTGGTGGTCCCTTTCACAGTTGGCGCAGGTGACAGATTTGGCACCCAAATCTTACCGGGATTGTGACTGCATCTTATTGATTGATTAGGCTTCCTTTTTGTTTGCTTGGGGGAAAATATATATTTCTACTGGGTAGAATTTATTAGATCTGATAAAATTAATTCGATACTCAAAACTTAAACTGAACGATCCGAATTTATATCCGAATCAATACTTAAAATAGGATGAATTAATTTGGACTTGAACATCCGAAGTAAACCGATTCAGAACCGAACAAAACCCGAAATGACCTACACTCAAAGTGACCCGACCCAATTCAAATCCAATGTATAATGACCCGACCCGAAGTGATCCAAAAATGGACGACCCGAACTCAAAACGAATAGTACTCAATTTAAAACCGATCCGATTCTTACCCGACTCAATTTTACTTGAATAAGTAGTAACTTTTTGGGGGGGTTCTCTTTTGGGTAAAATTTTGAATTTTTCAAACTCAGTTAGTTGAGTTTAGGTAGGGGGAAAAAACTTAAGAGGAAATTTTTACAAATGAAGTCAATTAAAAACCTAAGAGGAAAAAATAAAATTGTTGATAATTTTAAGTTTTTAACTTGATAGATATGTAGTAAAAGCATAATAGAAAAACTATTTTGTCACAATAGGAATTAAGAAAAAATGAGTATAATTAATAATTTATTAAACTTATTAGGATCTAGCACCCTGATTTTACTATTTGATTCACTTAATGAGTTAATACGATGTACACTATGATTATAAATTTATAGTATCACTCTATGACTACTCTAGCTTCTCTCTCTCTCGATCTGCCAAGTTACAGAGCTCAGAACGGTCGACCTTGGAACAGCTCAACAGCAACTGAGTCGACCAGCAGCTTGCCAGTAATCTAAGCCCGACACCGGTGACTTCTTCAATCCCACTCCATAAGGGTAGCCGACCGAACGGCAACACTGTTCGGCCTTCGCCTGAGAACCATTGCCAACCAAACCCAAAAAAGTTTGCCAGAAGGGCAAGATTGAAGGGGTCCATTTCTTGATTGGCCCCGGTTTCAAGTGTTTTGGGATTTGATTCTGGAAGAACTCAACTGGGTTTGCTTCAATTTCCAAATTGGAGGGCCACACAGGATTTATTTGGGTGTTTCAGCAGTTGGGTAGAGGATTTGACCACACCGTTTGCAATTAGCGAACTCTCTGTTGAAAAATTGCAAGGATTATTTTCGCTCTGCTGAACGACACCCGCGACCTCGAAGGCCTTGTGTTCTCTCTTGTCCAGTGCTGCTTCTTGCCCAGTGCCTCTGTTGAAAAATTGCAAGGATTATTTCGCTCTCTTGTCCAGTGCTGCTTCTTCGTCTACCTCAAAATTGAAACCTTAGAATTCAGTTCCTTGGCTGAGCACTGAATTATTTAGAATTTGCACTGAACGGTCCCTGGGCTGGCCTCGGGTACCGGTCACCAGCAGAAATCGGAGCTAGCAGAGGCGGTAGCAGACGGTGAGTTCATCCCGGAGTTCTCCCCGTTGCCCGGAGATCTCTCGGTGGCCAGTTGTTTGTCGTTCTTGTGGGTGGATTTTGGGTTGCCGGGCAGTGTGAAATTCGCTCTGCACCTCCCAAATCGCAGGTTCCTTCCCTCTCCCATCTCAGCTTTTGTGATATTCGCATATTGTTGCAGATTTGTTATGGCATTTTCAGTCGTCATCTTGCCTCATTCGGGCGTGGGTGGGTATTCAATCCTGCTCTGTTTTGGGCCTTTGTTATTTTGCTCTGTTTTAGATTTCTTGCTCCAGCCACAGGGCATTCTGCTCGTTTTGGTTAGATTGGTTTGGCCAGTGGACTTGTGCGTTTTCGTTAGTCATTTAGCTAGTTTGGCTTTATTATTATTATTATTATTATTATTATTATTATTATTGTTATTGGTATTATTATTATTATTATTATTATTATTAGTATTATTATTATCGTTATTGTTATTATTCTTTCCTACTTCTTTTTCATTGGTGCTTTTTTCTTATTAGGTTTTCAATTATTTAATTCATTACTGTATCAGTGGGGCCATTGTCGGTTCTAGCATACTTTTTTTGTTAGGTTGGTTCTACCTTTGTTAGTTTATTATTACTTTTATATCTGCATTGCTAGTGGTACCTTTATTAGTATTAGTATTATTATTTAGTTCATTTGCATCTGTTTTAGTACTTTTATTATCATTTACTATATAGTTAGCCAGGCTATATTGGATTTTGTCACTTTGTATCCTGTATCTTAGTTTTTTTACCAAATAGTCCTGCTGTGGATTTTTTCTTTTCTGGTGGTTGGAAGGTAGCTTACCAGCTTTTTCGGGTGTCTTTTAGTTGGTAGCCCTTTAGGGTGTTCGTTGGCCTCGTACACAGCGGCGTCTGTGGCGGGCCATGTAGCTGTTTCAGCCTGTCCTCCGGGGAGTTCTGGGGTTAGGAGGGGGTTAGGTTTGCGGAAGGTTCGCCTAGCATCCTGGAACATTGGGACCCTCACGGGTAAGTCGATAGAATTAGTTAAGTCTTTGCACAGACGTAAGGTTAGTATAGCGTGTGTCCAGGAGACGAAGTGGGTTGGGGCGAAAGCTAGAGAGATTGATGGGTACAAGCTTTGGTATTCGGGGTCAGCCAAGGCGAAGAATGGAGTTGGCATCCTAGTCATGAAGGATTTGGCGGACCAGGTGGTCGAAGTGAGGCGCAAGAGCGATCGGATTATAGCTATTAAGGTTTTGGTTGGTTCAGTTTTCGTGAACGTGGTGAGCGCGTATGTGCCCCAGGTAGGCCTGCTGGAAGTAGGGATGGCAAAAAGTTGGGGAATACCCGTCCCCGCCGGGGCCCCGCCCCGAAGTGGGGGAAAATCCCCGTTCCCAAAGGGGACGGGGACGGGGACGGGGAGGAAAATTAATCCCCGCTCGGGGATGGGGACGGGGACGGGGACATAGTTCAACCCGTCCCCGTCCCCATTTCCCCGCCGGGATTTTGCCCCTTTCCCATCCCCATCCGCAATTCCCCGATTGGGGAAAAATCCCCATCTCCGCCCCCAATTTTAATTAAAATTACAAAAATAACTTGATTTTCAAAATTTTTAAATGAAACAACTAAGGCTATATATGTAATTTTCTTTGTAAAAATCTTAGGTATATACTGGATTTGGTAGTCATGGTCGTAAAGAGTTTAGAAAGTAAGGAAAAATCAGCGGGTAAAAATCCCCGTTGGGGCCCCGGCGGGGATTAAATCCCCGCTGGGGATGGGGACGGGGGGGGAATTTTTTCCCCGCAGCGGGGAATGGGGCGGGGACGGGGGGCGGGGATTCCAGCGGGGACGGGGACGGGGAACATACTCCCCGTCCCCAACCCGCCCCGTTGCCATCCCTAGCTGGAAGAGACTAAGAAGCTCTTCTGGGAGGACCTAGATGAGGTCACCCAGGAGGTACCTCAGAGCGAGAAACTGTTTATAGGAGGAGACTTTAACGGCCATATCGGTGCGGAGGCAGCAGGATACGATGGAGTCTACGGGGGCCTCGGTTTCGGAGAGAGGAATACGGGAGGGGTCTCGGTGTTGGACTTTGCGGTGACCTTTGATTTGTTGGTGGCCAACTCCTTCTTCAAGAATAAGGAGGACCACCTGGTGATCTTTAAGAGCAATTCCTGCAAGACCCAAATTGACTACTTCCTAACGAGGAAGGAAACTCAGAGATCGTGTAAGGACTGCAAAGTGATCCCCAGCGAGTTGCTGGGAACTTAACATAGGTTGCTGGTTTTAGATGTAGAGTTCAAGTATCCTAAGAGGTCGAAGAGGAGAACCGAAGAACCCAGAATTAAGTGGTGGACCCTCACAAAGGAGAAGACAGGGTTGATAGCAGAGAGATTAGCTGAGGAGAGAGTTTGGAGGAGGGCAGAAGACGCCGACTCGATGTGGGATGCTGTGGCGGACTGCATCCGAAGGTCGGCTAAGGAGACTTTAGGTCTTTCCAGGGGAGGCGACAACAGGATGGAGGGCGCCTGGTGGTGGAACGAAGAGGTAAAGGAGAAAGTCAAGGCAAAAAAAGAGGCTTACACGGAGTTCTTGAGCAGCGTTTCGGAGGACGAGAGTGCTCATAAGAAGATCGGATACAAGGTGGCTAAGAAGGTAGCCAAAAGGGCGGTGGCAGTAGCAAAGAGTCAGGCGTTTGATAGACTGTACCACAAATTGGGGACGAAAGAGGGGGAGAAGGAGGTTTTTAAACTGGCTAGGGCAAGGGAGAGAAAGACTAGGGATTTGGGAGTGGTAAGGTGTATCAAGGACGAAGAGGGTATGGTGTTGACTGAAGATGCGGAAATTAAGGAGAGATGGCAGAGGTTCTTTGCTAAACTCCTCAATGGGGAAGGGGGGGGAGACGACTGTAGTAGGGGCGGAGAGTGTAGTGTTCAGCGTGCGTGCGCCCTGATAACAAAGAAGGAGATTAGGGAGGCCTTGAAGAAGATGGCAAAGGGAAAGGCAGTGGACCCGGACCAGATACCAGTGGAAGTTTGGAAGCTTATGGGGGAAGTGAGACCAGAGTGGCTCACGGAGCTTTTCAATGTTATTTTCAGGACCGCCAAGATGCTCAGAGAGTGGAGGGCCAGCACAGTCATCCCATTGTACAAAAACAAAGGGGATATTCAAGATTGTAATAATTTTAGGGGCATCAAGCTGCTCAACCACACTATGAAGCTGTGGGAGAGGGTGATTGAGAGAAGGCTGCGAGAAGAAGTCGAGATTTCAGAAAACCAATTTGGTTTCATGCCAGGCAGGGCAACCATTGAGGCAATATACCTCCTCAGAGGACTCATGGGCTTGTTCAGGGATAGAAAGGTGGATCTCCATATGGTGTTCATTGACCTGGAGAAAGCGTACGATAGAGTGCCAAGGGAGGTATTGTGGAGGTGTTTGGAAAAGAAAAGGGTGTCGCCCGCGTACATTAGTGTTATCAAGGATATGTACGAGGGAGGGCGGACGAGGGTTAGGACGCGGGGAGGAGTCTCCGATGACTTTGCTGTTAGTTTGGGCTTGCATCAGGGCTCCGCCTTAAGCCCATTTCTTTTCACATTAGTCTTGGACGAACTCACCAGAGGAATCCAAGACGAGGTACCTTGGTGCATGTTATTTGCAGATGACATCGTCCTTATCGATGTGTTCAGGCAGGGGGTGAATGACAGGTTGAAGAGTTGGAGGCATACTTTTGAGGCTAGGGGCTTTCGGTTGAGTAGATCGAAAACGGAATACCTCCATTGTTGTTTTAGCGGAAGGTTAGGAGATGGGAGAGAAATTGTATTGGATGGGAGGGCAATACCGAAGATCGCCAAATTCAAGTATCTTGGCTCGATCATCCATCAGAATGGGGACATCGACGAGGATATTAGCCAGCGGATTAGAGTGGGCTGGCAAAAGTGGAAGTCAGCGTCAGGGGTGCTGTGTGACAAAAGAGTGCCCATGGGTTTGAAAGGCAAAGTCTATCGGCTAGTAGTTAGACCGGCGGTTCTCTATGGATCGGAGTGTTGGCCTCTAAAAAAGGCGCAAGTCCAAAGGTTGATGGTAGCTGAGATGAGAATGGTTAGGTGGATGTGTGGTGTTACGAGATTGGATAGGATCCCGAATGGGGTAATTAGGGGCTTAGTTGGAGTGGCCCCCATAGAGGAGAATATGAGGGAATCGAGGCTCAGATGGTTCGGCCACGTGAAAAGGAGAAGCGTGGCCGCCCCGGTGCGAAGGTGCGAGAGCATCAACCCTCCCGACGGAAAGAGAGGGAGGGGTAGGCCGAAGAAGAGTCTAGAAGAGGTGGTTAGAGAGGACCTGAGAGTTGTCGGTCTCACGGAGGACATGGCTCAGGATAGGAGTGTGTGGCGGGACAGGATTAAGGTCCCTGAGTGTAGGGGTCCGGCTCCGTAGGTAGCAGTAGCTTAGGCGGGGTGGGGTGGGGTGGGTATTGGTTTGCTTGTCTGCAGGTCGTGCTTTCCCGAAATGCCACAGCACCAAGTGCCCCTGGTTTGTTGAGGTATGTCTTCGCTCCCTATCTATTCGCCTTTCCGGAACCTTTTTCCCCTCCCCTTTTCTCTTACGCTGGTTAATGGTTTTGCAATCGTTTTCTCTTCAAACCTTTTCTCAAAGCTGTTTTTGTGGGTCTTATGGAATCAACCTCTCTATGGGTAGGAATACTGGTAGAGGTAAGGTTGCCTACAGCTGGATCTCCCTATACCCCGCGAATGCGGGACCCACATTGGGAGTTTGTTGTTTGTTTGTTGTACTCTATGACTACTATAAAAAATTCTGCACTACTAATCTACGATTCTAAATCATCTCATAATATGTTTAATTCTACAAAATCATATTCAAGAATGTATCGTTACATATGATCTCATAATAATGTGACTCATTTGAATTTTGGACAATTAATTTTAAGTCTCGAGTTTCGATAATAAGCATTCACAATCACATAAATGTAATGCTCATTGGCACATACTCATATATTATCATTGCTTTTTAGTTTTGACTCATTGAGTAAATGCAGATTAAGTTATTAGTCTCACAAAAACAAATTTTTGAATGTTGATGCACGATCACTTAACGAGCTATTAAAGAACATTGATTCAATTACTAAAAATGTCGTCTTGAACCAATTTGCTTCTATTTACCAACTCCAAATATGACAAATGTGAAGTTATAAACCAACACCGGAGTCTAAATAAAAATTTCGTTATTTTCTTTCTTTTTTTTCATTTTTCAAGATATATTTTGGTATTGGAGCTCACAAATGAAACCATTGACTAAAGATGGCAACATTGAAAACATACAATGATTCGAAATTAGCTCAACTTTATTTATACCCGATTCTATTTACACCTGACCTGATATTGACCCAAACATTGAACTGAATCCCACTCGACCCAAATTACACTTGACTCATACCCGATTCGAATCAGGCTATAGTAAACAACCTGAAACAGACTCGATCTGAACAGAACTCATACTGACTCGAACATGGTATCCGTAAATGGCAAGAGCTCGAACCCGACCCGAACATGGTTGACTCGAAAGTGACCCAAACCCGAACTTCACCCGAACCCGACCCGAACATAGTTGACCCGAAAGTGACTCGAACCGAACTAAGACCCGGCCCATACCCGATCCGAATGACCCATTTGTCAGGTATAGGATCTGCTCATATTTAGGCCCCCCTTTTTTTTCGCAATCGAATTTCATTGAATTAAATTGAATTAAAATGAATATAATTTCTCCGTTGTTAAAGTAAATTTATTTTAGTATTAATTCATTTGAGATGAATTAAATTTATTTTGTTGATGTAGATGAGACTGAACTGATTTTGACAAAATAAAGTTGAGACAAGCATGCCCTTAAAACCTTCTCGTTCAACGTAGTTTCTAAGAATAAATTCAATTTAGTTTCAATTAATTAAATAAAACTTATCTTTGTTCTCGTTCAATTTAATTCAGTAGAAAAAAAGTTGTTTAAACTAGTTCAACAAAGATAAGTTCGATTTAGTAAAAGTAAGTTCACAATTCAGTAAAAATAAATTCAGTTTAACAAAATTAAATTTTAATTCAATAGATTAATTTAGTTTAATTCATCAAAAAACCGTTTCATTCAGCATCAATAAATTCAATTCATTTCTGATAAGTTCGGCTGAAATAAATTAAACAAAAATAAATTGAAAAGATATTTGATTTGTCACTCATTGTCATCCCGGTTGATTTTGCAATTTTTGATTTTATAGTTTTACAAATACAAATTGATTTTTTTTTCAAAAAATAGGAGAAATTAATACAATAATAAGCTTATAAGAGATTGATGCTATACTTCATGTTCATGTTCTGCTTGGATAGGGCTCAAATCTATCACTCAACATTTTTGGGTAAGGGTGAGATGTTCTATCAAATTTAGATAGGGTGTTGTTTACTTGTTTTGTTCGCAATTGAAAGTACGTCGAATTAACTGAATATAATGATAATCTAAACCTATCACTTTGTTCGTGGTTGTGTTCATATTTGTTTATTTATATTGAAGCTTCCCATTGATTTAAATTTTAAAAAAAGGGTAAAGATGCGATTTTGTTGTTCTAATATTTGTTTTAAGCTAAATAATTTTGTTGTTTAAATTTTTCTTACTGAATTAGCTACAAGTTTTACTCCATGCTTGTCGGCCCTCTATGAATAAAACACGATGATATAATAACTAGACCAGGTAAAACTGACCCGAGACTCGAAATTTGAACCGAACGACTCAGACCCATACCCGACCCGACGTCCAAAATATGCTCACCCAAAAGTGGATCCGAATTCCGAATTGACCCGAACCGAACCATACCTGACCCGAAATTTTCTACAAATTTGCTTGTTTTGGCATGACGAACATATTTGATAAAAAAACTGGTTGACCCGAAATCGACCCAAACCGAACCATATCTGACCCAAACCAAAGCGACCCAAAATGTCACTTAATCCAAACATGACCCAACCCAAACTTGTTCCGACCCGTATCGAATCAAATGACCTATTTACCAGATCTGATAATAACAAAATGATCGAACAACACCATTCATCGAATGTGTTTATTTAGCTCATTGATAACCTATTAATTCTGGGAGTAGGATTTGGGGTGATAATACCTAGGAGGTCGTTGCTAGACGTACTTCGCATGATATATCCCTTTTTCCGATAAGCAATGCACTTCACACTGTTTGAACAAAAATGGAAGGTAGAAGTGTATTAATTGGAGTTGAGCCGAGGCCTCACTTGACTCGCTCGATAAGAAATGCCGAGCCCGAACATAGGCCAAGTTTTGACCGAGTTGGAGTTAATTGAGTTGTATTCAAATTTAACGGAATTTTGACATTAATGAATTAATGTAGAGATCAAATAATAGATATGATTTTAGCCTTCAGAAACAATCATTAAAAAAAAACTCTTTATGTGCCCTTTTGTTGTAAAGAAAAACAACGATTATCATAAACTAACGTTCACTAATGCATTATAATGGCGTTCAAATCTTTTGTTGCATTATTTATGTGGATCGCAAACTAGTGTTAAAAAATTGAAAGTTATATAATAATAAAAAAAATGCTCAAAGAATCACTTTAAAAAGGTTCCAAAATACTTCAACCTACTCAAACCAACCCATACCTTTTAACCTTTAATCAAACCTGCTTCAAACTAACTGGTAGGGGTGATCAAAACCGGTTAACCGGAATTTCCGTTAATCAAAAACCGGTTAACCGAAAAGTCGGTTTGTAAAAGTTGTGAACCGAAAACCGAACCGAAACTTTTGGTTAATCGAAAATCGGTTTCAGATTGGCAAAAATGTGAATCGTAACCAAACCGAAAAACTCGGTTAACCATTAATTTAAATTGTTAATTTTCAACTTGCACTCCTTTTTTAATTAATTTAACTATTTAAGATACCAAATATTAATGTACACATTATTGTATGTTTAGTCTTATTTTTAATAATTATGAAATCTACACTTGACCAATATAAAATTTAGTTTTTTTTTTTTAATATAAGTGTAAGTTTTGGTTTTGATTAACCGAATATCAAATGTTCGAATCGAAATTGAAATCGCCGTAAAATTTTTTCAATTCGGTTAACCAAATTCGAAATTTTTGAAAAAATCAAACTGGTTAATCGATTTTTCGGTTTAATTTTTAAATTTTTCGATTCGATTTTTCGGTTTCGGTTTTTTTTTTTTCCTCACCCCTGCTAACTGGTCATGCAATAGACCCTTAATCAGTTGACCCCCTTCTCACGTGAGTCACGTGACCGAGTGTTTCAGGCGCAACCGCGCAAAGGACGGGGAAGAATGTGCCAGTCCGACTAAATTGTCGGCCATGGCTTCTCTCTGTCTCTCTGAACACATCATCTGATTGAAATTGGGAGTAAGAGATGATCTAGGGTTCCTGAATTTCTTATTCGAGACCCCACATGAAGCCGCCACGATGATTTGCAATTGCAATCCTCTCTCTCTTACCATCGCCTACTCTATAAAAGGCTCCAGTCTTCCGTTCTTTTTACGATCCCAGATCCTAGGGATCTTCCTTTAAATTTCTCCATTTCAGGGAGATCCATTCACATCTGATTTCTCCAACACCCCCCCCCCCCAATCCCAATTTTTCTGATTTGGGGCTTTTGTAGGTTGGGAAACATGGGTTTACGTTTAAACCCTAAAAACAATTCAATTTTCCGATTTGTATTTGTCTTTCTCCTTGGCTTGGTGCTGTTGCTTGCACCTGCCATCTGTGCTCAGGTAATCTGTTAGTTTATCTGTCCAATTTTGACATTTGTTCAAAACTTCTTGTTTAAAGACATGGGGTTGTTTAAAATGCTAAACTGGTCGAATGGTGTAGGGGATTGGCGCTGATGATACTAAGGTTGGCAAGACCGGTGGATCGATTAAAGATCTGGGTCGTCGTAGCAAGGTTATTATTTCAAAATTAGTTTAGATGTTAATCGATCTCTGCTTGATTTGTTGGATTGTGGGCTTCTATTCTGTGCGCGTTTGATTATTTGACTTAATTGACTTGCCCTGTCTACTTCAGAATTGCTTCCAATGGTTAGATCGTTCTAGGAACACTGGTAGATCTGGAAACTTGGTGTCTGCTGTCGAACTTTCATGTTTTTGATTGACTGATGCATTTTTTGGGTCTCCACCTCAAAGATGTAAGAAAATGTTAGGTAGGGCATGAACATTGTTTTGGGGCCCACCAGTGGTTTTTGCATACACCATAACCGTGGAATGTGAATCTGCCCCTAGTCTCTAGCTCATGGCCTGCTGGTTTAAGACCCATTTATAGTTTATTGGCCCCCTCCTTGCACCTACCCTGGTGCTTGTCTGGTGATCATATGAGGATTTGTCTCACAATTAATTTTTTTTTTTTGGGGTGCTGTACCATCTGTGTTTGGGTGTTGAAGATGCAACTAATACATGCCGTTTCATGGAAGAGTGTGTTGATTTTCAGGATCTTCTGGCATCCATGATTGAAAAGGGTGGGGGATATTTACTATCTTATTATGCTGTGCCTTTTGCCATCGAGCACTTTAAGATAAGTGTGGGAACTTTGGTGATGCTCGAGTTTGTGAAGCCTTACAGCACATTGTAGCAGTGTTTCACCATTGGAGTCTTATTGGAAGATTAGCGTAGAAGCTGCAATGCGAAGAATGATGGACGTGTGGTGTCATGTTTGACGGCGAAAGGAGACATGTGTATGTTGGCATGCTATTCCTCCAAATAGACTCCAATGGGATCCACCATTATGTGGTTGCTAGGCTTGGAACCCCTTCATCATTAATGTTCTCATTATTTGTTGATTCTAGTCCTGTTTGTAGTGTGTTATCCTCTCCTTGCACCTATGGTGGTGCTTGTTTGGTGATCATTTGATGCTTGTTCGGTGAACATTTGAATGATGTCACCATTTTTTATTTATTTTTTGTCTAAAAATGCTATGTCATTCGTGTTTTAGTATTGAAGAACGAAGATATAACTACTATATGCCAATATTTGATGGAAGAGTTATGTTGATTTCAGGGTCTTTTACCTACTGCTATCCTTGGTAGAAGGAGGACCCCTTTGTTTTTTTGGGGGGGGGGGGGGGGGGGGATGTAGGATGTTGTCATGTGAGGCCTTTTGTCATCAGTCACTTTAATTCAATTATAGGAATTTTGGCGATGCTTGAATTTGTGAAGCCTTACAGCATATTGTGGTGGTGTTTCACCATTGGAGTCTTATTGGAAGATGAGCAAAGACGCTACAGTGGGAAGAATGATGGATGAAGAGCTCCATGTGACAACAACGAAAGGAGATACACATCTATTGGCACGCTATTCTTCCAAAGGGAGTCTAATGGGGATCCACCATTACATGGTCACTAGGCTGGCAACTCCTCCGTCATCAAAGTTCTCATTGGTTGTCTTAGGTCTGAGATCCATGTACATTTTGTTACCACCCTCCTTACACCTATAGTGATCTTATAATGATTTCTCTCCATTGTGTTTGTCCCCTAAAATTTGTAAGTGTTGTATCATCTCTGCTTTAATATTGAAGATGCAGCAGATATGTGCCATGTTGTGGAAGAGTGTGTTGACTTGCAAGATGTTTCGCCATCCCTAGTTGAAGAGGGGGATTGTTGTACCATGTTCAAGTAACGGCCCCTTTGCCATCAATTATTTTAAGCTTAACTATGGGAACTTTGGTGATGTCTGAGTTCATCAAGCCTTACAACATATTGTAGTGGTGTTTCACCATTGGATTCTTATTGGAAGATGAGCAAAGAAGCCACAATGGGAAGAAGGATGGATGAAGTGTTGCATTGGATGACATTGGGCTGAGACGAGCATCTATTGGCATGCTGTTCTTCCAAAGAGACTCCAATGGGAATCCACCATTACATGGTTCCTAGGCTTGGAACTTCTTCACCAATCACCATCAAAGTTCTCATTAGTTGTCTTCTAGTTATTATTTGGCACATGGTCCAAGTAGAGAAGAAGTTGCATGTTTGATGGCGCTCAAGTTTGAAGCCTTGGTAGCGTAGTGTAGTGGGGTTTCGCCATTGGAGTCTTACTGGATGACAAGAGCAACGAAGCTACTATGGGAAGAACAATGGATAAAATGCTGGTGTGGGAAGAACGATGGATAAAATGCTCCATTTGATAGTAAAGAAAAGATGCAAGGTCTATTAGCATGCCCTTCTTCAAAATAGACTCCAGTGGGCCACCGTCATTTCATGACCACTGCGCTTAGGATTGCTGCATCATCAAAGATTGCAGCGCAGCCCCAGGTGGCGCAAGGCATTTGCTGCTGACAGCACATGGTGATGAATTCAAAAGTTTACGCATTCCCTTGACTTTGGTGCAAGCCTTAGGATTATATAGCTTTGTGGCAATTTCAGATGTAGGTGAAACATTGTGGCAATTCAGATGTGAGTGACAATGTTCTCTGTTCTTCATAATATGGCGTAAATGCCAGTGAATCCCTGTTCTGTGTAAGTTTTGGCTTGTGCATATAAATGCATATCACCCAAATGTGATTATATTGGAAGTTAATTTCTTGGATGCATCTATTTCTTTTTTTCTTAACCGGACTCTGAAAAAAGCTGAATTTCCCTGACTTCTCATCTGATGTTGAAGTTGCATGCTTCTTCTGGGCTAATTTTCTCATTAATCAAATTACCTTTCATGAACTATAGCATACAATGGTTTTGATATCTCTAAAAATTGGAGAAAATGGATCCGTATGTTTCAAGGGTAACCAATTTTTTTTTTTTTTTGTTGGTGCAGATTATGCTGGAGCATCTGGGAAAAGATGCTCATTCAATTCATTTGGGTATAAATTTGGACTCTGGTTTGGGAGTTTTCGATGGTTTCCTTGCAAGTTTATGTATGATTCTTGTGAGCGAGGTCTGTAGCCTGGATGCATTGATTTATTCAAAGGCATCTTCTATAATTGTACATATTGCTTGTTTATATTACTTTTACTTTGACTGCTCTCCCTGTTCGGACTCAGTATTTAAAATCCAGTTTCTTGCGAGGTTTCTTTCTGTGGAGGGTCTGACAGCTGATGATTTTCTTGATAGATTGGAGATGAGACATTCATTATTGCAGCTTTAATGGCAATGCGACATCCAAAGTCCATTGTTTTATCTGGTGCACTGAGTGCTTTGTTTGTGATGACAGTAAGCGAATCTTCTAGATTTTTCCCTTTCAACCCATCATGCACTATCCTTTGTTATTCCATGTGATGGACGCTCTGTGAAACTGTTTGCATTTTGCGGATCTCATATGTAATACCTCTCAAAATTAGTTCCTTACCATGCTACAGATTCATATGTCTTTTGACTTTTGTGTATTTGTCATCCCGAGTCTTTGTTTTATAGGCTCAGACTATGCTAAATTATGAACAGGTTCTTTCAACTGGACTTGGTAGGATAGTACCAAATTTGATATCAAGGAAGCATACAAATAGTGCAGCCACAGGTATGCCTTAGTTATGTTTGCATGTATGAATGGACCTCTCTGATTAGTGTTCAGTCTGGTTCTTGATTATTGTTTTCTTCAATTCTCTTTGATTTTTTTTGTGTGTATTGTGCGCATCATAGTGTATTGAAAGATGATCTATTGACAATTGACTGCGTTAAATTGCTCTATCTTCATCTGTAGAGCTGGTCTTTCCCCGCATAAGTCCTCTACCAATGTCCTGCGTGTCGTTTTAGAAATTCTGTGTGCTATTTGTGGACGTTGTAGTGATTGAATATGTCATATACTCATATTCAATATACTGCCAGAGAATTTTATATGCTTCCATCCAAAGTATACATAAAAGTGGTCAGGTCAAAATCATTGAATTTCTTTCAGAATTAGTGTTTTTAAAATAAAAATAAAAATGAGGATGGTTTCCAGGATGAGCAGATTTAATTATTCATTGATTTAATCTCACTTGTAACGTATAGGTGAACTTCATTATAGTATTTATTTTTATCTTGTTTTGTGCCTGAGTGCTGAGGATTGTAGCGTATGGGGAAATGGGGCTTATCTTCCAGCAGACTGAAAATAATAATGAGCACTGTTGCACATAAAATTTTCTGTTGCTTTTAATTCTGCTATGATCAGAATTAGGGAATTAGAGTTCTCTCAGGATTCTGTTCCTTGTTTTATGTGGATGACTTCCAATCAGATTTCAGAATCGTATGTGTTGTTTTTGTAGCTTGTTTTTCAGGGCCCCCCCCCCCCCCAAAAAAAGTAAAACAGACAGTGGGTGCTATGCAACTTCGTAGTCCACCGTTGTTTCATGCTGTACACTAGTTCCCCATTATTATATAGCATTTTTATAGCCCTGTTTTAGGCGCGTTTGGCAATTGATAGTGATGAGAATATTTGTTCTGGTGGTCTTAGGGAAAGGAAGGGTGGTTGGGGGTTGGACTTCGTGGATTGACAGACCCATTGTGTTATTGCAATGCCTTAACTCGAAATCCAAAACCATACCATGGATCCCACCTAACCAACTTCCCCCCCCCCCCCCACTGAACTTTTTGGGTGGGACAGAGGGAGTCTCAAATGTAGAGTATAGAGAAACTGTTTCAGACCAAACTAGATTAAAAACCTGCTAGCTGCCTACTGCAAAGAAAAAGAAGTAGAGAACAGTTTTGTGAGGCATTTTGCTAGTCTACTACTATAATCCAAGCTGAAAGAAATTGTCATAAAGAGACTTTTTCAACTGTTTGTAAGTTAGGCTTGATTTTGGTTTATAATGTCAAGTATGGATCTTAATTTTCCATTGCAGTGTTGTATGCCTTCTTTGGACTGCGTCTGCTTTATATCGCTTGGAGGTCAGATGCTAAAGCATCCCAAAAGAAGGAAATAGAAGAGGTATAGCATTATTTATGTCAGTAGTGGTTTGCAGCATTTGTTTGTTGGATGGTCACAGGGTTACAGTCAGCAGGATGTCGTGATCTGTAATGTATATACTTTTGGTTGAATCTGCATTGGTGTCCATTGTAGCTGCTCTGGACGATGAACTATTGTGATAGCTTGCTTTCAGATTACTATTTTTTTTTGGCATGCTTACCTCTTCTATGAAGTTTGTCAGTCACAGTTGTCATTGAGATATTAAGAGTTCTTACTCTTGAGCTCTAATTTTCACGCTATTACCTCTTCTATGAAAGAAAATGATAGGGAAGTGAAAAAGAAAAAAATGAATAATAGGCAGATGACGAACTAAAGAGAAACTTAGTGTGCCTTTTTGCATGGCTTTTTATTCATTATATTGGTAACCTTGCCAACAAATACCAAGACCACCAAATTCTGTGTCTTCTTGCTTAATGAATTATTTATATTTAGCTGATATTGAATGTTATAAGCGAGAAAGAAGGCTCATGCAAATGCCACTTATATGTATCTATCAATGCAATGGTTAAATCAACTCAATGGTTAAATCAACTCATCCTCCTAGCCATTGACTGGCTGGTAGGCAGTAGGCACTACGATGAATATCTGACTCTCATCTGTTGCATGATTTGACTCCTATTATGTGGTTGTGCTTGTTGGTGATGTGATCCAGGTCGAAGAGAAACTTGATGGAGGACAAGGGAAAACCTCTATACGCCGTTTCTTTTCGAGATTCTGCACTCCTATATTTTTAGAGGTACATTTGACTCTGAGAGGGGTTATCATTTTCTAAGTTCTAGCAAGTAGATGTCAAAGCTCCTCCCTGTTAAAAGAATACACGCTTGATGTTCTTTCTGCATTGAGCTTATCAGGTAAGGTTAATATATTGTTATGTTGCAGTCATTTATTCTGACCTTCCTTGCTGAGTGGGGTGATCGTAGTCAGATTGCGACAATTGCTGTAAGTGCATTTCTGTTGAATTAAATTGCATCTCATCTGTCATCTCCACTCCCCCTGAGATTCCAAATTAACTTGCGGTTCTGGCTGTGTGCTCAAATCAATTGATCCTCGTTTTTGCACACCTGAAAGACATGGGGGGATGTGCAAAGATGTGCTTTCAGCTTTGTGGTTTCCCATCTGGGATGCTTTTGGTTGCTATAACGAAAGGTTCTGGTGATTCTGCAGTTGGCAACTCACAAGAATGCTTTGGGGGTGTGCGTGGGGGCCATGTTGGGGCATTCGGTATGTACATCAGTGGCAGTGGTGGGAGGAAGTATGTTGGCATCCAAGATCTCACAACGAACAGTCGCTACCGTTGGGGGCTTCCTCTTTCTGGCATTCTCCTTATCTTCATACTTCTATCCTCCACTTTAGTTTACTTTGAATTTGTGGTGTTGAATGATGTAGGCTTTACCCACATTCATCTAATGTCATCTACCCCCATTTCTTTGAACTTTGGGTTTCCATTCTTTCTTTTGCCTTTTTGCCAGTAACTGTACAAGTGTAGTGGCCACACATGAAAAAGCGTTCTCCCCGTCCACCACTCTCCTCAGTCCTACCCTTCCTAATTTATTGTGTTAGTGTGTAAATTATTGGCATTTTGACGAAAGAGAATTTGATTCTTGATTGTATTGGCATTTTCTAGGGAGAGGATGTTATTCTTCGTTGTATAATGTGTATCATTCAACTGAGTTGTCCATCCTCTTATTATGCTCTCTCTACACAAGATCATATGCTGTGCTCTCCCCGTCCCCCACTCGCTTTGTTATGCTCTCTCTCTACGCTCGATCTTATTTGCATGGTTTTTCTATTGAACAAGAGGGAGGTAGCCCAAGTTTGAGCATGGTTTTTCTATTGAACGATAGGGGGTAGCCCAAATTTATTCTGGCTAAAACGATCAAATAAGAATAAATTTGGATAAAAATTCAAAAAATACGCGTTATATCTGATCAATCGAAATGATCTTATCACCTTACGACATATCTCATCTGCAAAATGCAGAAAGACAGCTAAAAATACATATATTTTGTTATTATACCCTATATAGATGATGCCTCAGATTTGAGTTAACTAGATCAATCTAATAAATCAAGATATAGATTTAGGTCTGAATATGAGGATCTAGCTTCTCTAGTTGAATGTTGATAAAGCTGACCAATAGGTCATGCCAAATTAAAATTAACTCATTTAAGAGCTCCTAGCCTGTGTGGCAAGGAGTGCATTATCCACCTTTTTCACCTAAGTTTGAATCTGGGGGCATAGAATTTGTGTCTTGTGCATGAGTTTGTGTGGGTGAGCCTTGGTTTCTGAGCTTTTCTGTTCAACCTTTGGCATCTCTTACCTCTTAGCCTGTTGAGGCTCATTGAGTACCTTTTAAATAGGGGCTCAATGAGTTGGGCTGCTTTCCATTGTAAAAAAAAAGAAAAAAAAAAGAAGAAGTTAAAGTTAACCCATTAATTAATGGGTCGGCTTGGGTATATGGGCTGTGCCGGGTCATGGACCAGGTAAATCTAACCCTAACCCGACTCAGGGTCGACCCAATTTATTTCTGTACTTTTGCAGCTGTTTTCGGATTTCCAAGTGTTGAACAGTTATCCCTTGCTTCTAAATTTAGCCGTTAAATTTAATCGGAGGCGGGAAAATTATGAAGACTTGTTGTGAGGTTCTCAGCTTAGTTGTTTGCTCCGATTCTCTCTCTTCTTTCCTGAAAGATCTTATCAATTACAAATTGCACCTCTGCAAGTGACACCCTCCTCAGTTGTATACAATGCGATGGACTTACCATCCGTGCTATACGTTCCTGCACAATTCCATGACTCTGAATCACAGATGCTGTCCCTCTTTACACATAATTGCCATCACCATTGCACATTCGACCCAGAATGAGATTACCCAGAAGCAAATTCAGCGCCAAATCTCTTCTCTCTCTTCTGTACCCCATAACTCACGGCCCAAACTGTTGGCTTTTATTGATGATTTGAAGGATGAGCTGACGCTTCAGACTCTCCATGGGAAGGTAATCAAGGATGGTTCTGTTGTTGGTTTGGATGTGCGGAACTATATTCTGAGTCTGTATGCCAAATTCAAGGATTTGGGTGCTGCCCAGAAGGTGTTTGATGAAATGACTGAGAGAGATGTTCGGACGTGGACGATTCTGGTTTCGGGTTTTGCTCGAATTGGGTCGTTTCGAGCAGGGGTGGATTCTTTCTCCCGGATGGTTTGGGATGGAATTTGTCCTAATGGGTTTACGTTGTCAAGTGTCCTCAAGTGCTGCTCAAATGCAGGTTTTGTTTCTATTGGTAAGGCAATTCATGGGTGGATTCTAAGAAATGGGACTGGTTTGGATGCTGTATTGAAGAATTCCATGCTTGACTTCTATGTGAAATCTGACAAGCGTGATTATGCAAAAAGGTTGTTTGAGCTCACGGATGGTGTAAATACTGTTGCATGGAATATAATGATTGGTGGATTTCTGCAAAATGGCAATCTGGAAGATACTCTTGATTTATTCAGAAAACTGCCCTCTAAAGATGTTGCAACTTGGAACACAGTCATTTCAGGTCTGATGAGAAATGGCTCTGAAGAAACTGCATTGCAGCTCCTGTACGAAATGGTAAAAGCACAATCTTGTTTTGATGAATATACGTTTACCATATCATTGAGTTTGGTTTCATTGTTATCATTGCTGGAGCTGGGGGAACAGATACATGGTCGGTTGATCAGACTTAGATTATACGATGACAAGTACATAACATCTTCACTTATTGATATGTATTCCAAATGTGGAGCAATTGGTAAGACCTCATTAGTCTTCAAGCAAGTAGCTCAAGTTTCTTCTCCAAAACGAAATTCTAGGTTTTATGGTGGCAAAGTCATGGTTGATGCTGTTTCTTGTAGTTCCATGATTTCTGGGTATGCCCAGAACGGCAGGTGGCCTGAAGCTTTAGAAATGTTCTGCAATATGGTTCATGAAGGAATTGAAGTAGACAAGTTTATCGTCACTACCATTGTCTCCGTCTGTGCTGACTATGGCTTGATGGATTTTGGTCAGCAGATCCATGCTTTTATAAATAAGACTGGATACGAATTGGATCTAGTTTTGTCCTCCTCCTTGGTTGATATGTACTCCAAATGTGGAAGTTTGGACCAAGCACAGTTGATATTCGACCAGACAACCACAAGGAACACCGTTTTGTGGACTATATTGATAACTGGATATGCTTTACATGGGCATGGTAGAGAAGCAGTGAGACTTCTTGGATTGATGACGGAGGAGGGAATTCAACCCAATGATGTAACCTTTGTAGCAGTTTTAACAGCATGCAGCCATGGTGGACTAGTTGATGAAGGCCGCAAATACTTCAAATTAATGACTGAAGTTTACGGTATTAAGCCTGGGGTTGAACATTTTACTTGTATGGTCGATCTCTTCGGCCGGGCTGGTCGCCTTGATAAGATAAAGAACTTTATATATGATAATGGAATATCTCATCTTAGCTCAGTATGGAGGGCCTTCCTGTCCTCTTGTCGAGTTCACAAGAATTATGATATGGGAAAGTGGGTCTCCCAAAAGCTGCTTGAACTTGAACCGATGGGTGCAGAACCGTATGTTTTGCTGTCCAACATGTGTGCTACCAGTAGCAGATGGGAAGAATCTGCTACAGTAC
Source organism: Selenicereus undatus (assembly GCA_017589665.1). NCBI lineage: Eukaryota > Viridiplantae > Streptophyta > Magnoliopsida > Caryophyllales > Cactaceae > Selenicereus > Selenicereus undatus. The sequence goes on from JACYFF010031955.1 coordinate 17,201,015, forward strand.
GGGGCTTGATGCAGAAGAAAGGGTTAAGAAAACATCCTGGTCAATCTTGGATTGAACTGAACAGCCAGGTTCATACTTTTGCGATGGGAGATAGATCCAACCCACAAGAAGCTGAAATCTATTCTTATTTGGACAGCCTGGTTAGTAGGCTGAAAGAGATAGGTTATTGTGTTGATGTAGAGCAGGTAATGCAAAATGTAGAAGAAGAGCAACGGGAGATTTTTCTGCGTTGCCATAGTGAGAAACTTGCTGTTGTGTATGGGATTATTAGCACAGGCAGTAGTACCCCAATTCGCGTCATGAAGAACCTCCGAGTCTGTAGTGACTGCCATAATTTTCTCAAGTATACTTCTCTGCTTTTGGGCAGGGAAATAATTGTTAGAGATATTCGTAGGTTTCACAATTTCAAGAATGGGCTCTGTTCTTGTGGAGACTATTGGTGAGCAGAAATATGTGAGCTAATAATTTTATATATGATACCTTGATGGCTCTTACTGTTACTCTTCTGTTGGCTAAAGCTGTTGACGTCTGTAAGGCATTGTGGGCTGCATGTTCTCGTTCTCCAACGTTCTGACACTCAGACTTGCTGATTGCGATCCTGAATCCTAATCCGTTGGTATGTGCCATTTAGATTGCTCTGACTGTTCTTCATGTTCAAATGTGAATTTTGTTGCCATCGACCCTCTTAGGTGATGTTCTAGTGAACTATGATTACCCTTTTCAGTTGTGACAATCATCTTGGAGAGCAAAGATGAACACTTTCACATAAGATACTGTAAGTGAATTCGTCATTCATTTGTCAATCTTCTCCAGTGACATGAACCTTCTTAGAAAAGGTACTCAGTGCAAATTTCATTAGAGGGTTACTAATATTAGGAGAGAAGCAGTTATTTCTATGTCTGACAGACTATGAAAGAATACTAAACTCCAAAAGATTTTGCTTAGAAACTGTTTTCCCCACCTTTCCTCACAAGGATTCAGGCATATGATGAAGTGTCCTTGTTCTTCGAGGCTGTGCATCCAAGTATTTGCCCTAAATTTGATTGACCAGGCTTTCACTGCACTTCTGGGATGTATATCTTTTCATCCACTCGCCTCCTCTGTCCTCTTTGAGGAAAATTTTGGTTTGCAGGAGTCATGCATCAATCGTAAAGTGTTTGGCGTCAGAAATGAAACTTACTGTTGTTAGGTGTAGAAGATAAGTAATCATTTTGAGTTCCTATGTTTATGCCACAATCATATTGGCAGATTTTCACTCTTAATTAAGATCAATGATGCCTATATTGTGGCCACTTATTATGGTAGTAGTAAGTATTTCCCCTGAGCTACATGATTCTTAAATTATGTAAACCGAAAAAAAAAAAACGTCCATGTACGCAGAAGAGCTTACCATGATGAAAAAAAAGCCTATCCGTTTTTCTCATCCTCTTTTGGTATTGCTCTAAACTTCGATCTTCTGGGAGTAGTGGATAATTATTCATTTTCTTTTCTACAGCTGCTATTCACTTATTCTAATCTGTTCATCATTGCTCATTAGGTACTTTGATATAAAGAAATGCCCGAAATCTCCATCACCATCTGTTATAACTGGGGTTTTGAAATATGTAATGTCGCTTATGTTTCACTCTTTGGGATGGAGTACATACAAAGAAAAGATGGCATGAGCGTTAAGATTAAAAAAAAAAAAACAAAAAAAACAAAGTGCGACTTTCATTTTGGTGGCTTTTTCCACAAGGAGAGTGAAGTAGTGGGAGGAGCCCACCAACTGTGTCAGGGAACTTAGATACCAAGAGTTAGATTTTCCTATTACGGGTTGCCTTTTAGCTCTAATTTCCTAAGGATATATGTGGATGTGCGTGGCATTCTCAATGTTTATTTTATATAGTTTAACTTCATTCTGAAAACGGCCCTTAGACGTAGTAAGCTCTCATCTTTCTCTTTCATTTTCTTTCCCACCAAACCAACATGGGTACCAACTTTTTCTCGTGAAAAATTGTTCCTTCTTGACAGAAAAGCTAACAGCAGCCATTATAACAACTCTATTCCTCTTCCAAAATTTTGACCCGCTCAAACCATATATCGTCGTATCTCTTTGCTGTGAATTTCCATTGTGTTCTTTTCCGTGTGGATATCGGTATGGGAGTTCAGGGTAAAGTCAGAGACCGAATGGAAAAATTTGTTGTTCTTCCATTCTCCATGGGCTGTGTCTCTCAGGCTAGTGTTGCCGTTGCTGAACAAAGGCCTAGGAGATCAAAATCAGACTTCAGATCACCTTCAATAAGTATAAAGATGTTTTCTCTGTGTGCTTCTGTTTTATATGATCTTTAGGTGTCTTAAGCATTTGATACTCCAGTTTCTTTTCTCTGTGATTAATGTTTAGAAAACCAATTAGAGGAGGAGGATGAAGACAGCTTCTCAGGTGAAAACACAAAGCATTCCTCAAGGTTTTCGGCAATTCCAAGGCCTAATATATCTACTGGAGTTAACAGGCTTGTGAAGGGGTTCAAAAGCCTGTCTCAACTATTCAGTAAGTCCAACTGTTTTTTTTTAATAAAAAAAACCTTCGATCTTCTTGCTGATAGTTATGTCCAAAGGATTATTGGTTACAGTTTAAAGAATAACTTGAAATAACTTTCTATTTTTTTTAGGAAAAAAAAGCGATGCCTACATCTTGAAAGTAACATCAATGTATTTTTTTTGCCCTTCTTTTTGTTTTACTATATTATGGTAATATCACAGCAAAATATTTAACACTTCTTTATGAAAAGTACATTTTTCCTTGGGATGGATGTCCAGTATTTTTAAACGCAGGGAGTGCTTCAATCATTGATGCAGTTGCTATCTAACTGCATTATGAGCAGTCACAACTCACAAGAAATGATCATAGCTATGAGACATTGATTATACAATCTGTATTTTTCTAAAATACAAAATATGTACTATTTACCCTTGTGACTGTCTAAATGCTTTTCTAGAATTTAACTTATTAGGGCAAGATTGCTTACATCTTTATTTCTTCAAACCCCACTCTTGTGGGATCCATAGTGGGTCCTCGACTTCTTGTTCGCCTGATTACAGAACCTCCTCACCCCCCCCCTCCCCAACAAAAAAGAAAAAAGAATACTCTATTCACTTTCATCTGTGATTATTGATTAATAGTCTTACACAGTTACTCAGAATATGCAGTTTTCTCACCTTTTTTAATCCCCTTTCTCTGATGTCCTAGTCTATGAAGACGAGATAGAAGAGTTGGGCATGGAGATGGAGATAGGGTGCCCTACAGACGTGAAGCATTTGACCCACATCGGATGGGACGGTTTAGCCAATGCAAACCCACTCATGGGTTGGGATAATCTCATCACTCCAGAGCTGCTGTCTCACCCTTCTCCCTCTTTGAAGCAGTTCGGGCTTGCAACCACTGCTCCTGAAAATGACTCTCCAACCTTTTTCAGTCTCAATGCCTCCTCTTCATTAGCTTAGCCTCCAAGATTACGCTTTGCTTTTCACATGCTCTCTCTATATAACATATCATCTGTATCTGTAATGCAATCAAACTTGCTGCTTTTTTTGTTTGATGCATCACGAGGGCTTCAAATGCTATGCTTCTGTGTCAGTGTGTATAAATCATTGCAGAATTTGAGTGAACCACCCTCTCTGTAACCATATTGAATATTTGTTCTATGATTGCCAATGATTGGTTTCATTTCATCTGTAGAATATAGGGTACTCGTGTGACTCAAGTAAAATGCAAGTTTGAGTGTCCTTAAAGTGTCTGTTATTAAAAGACGCTTTCTTATCATCTGTAGTTTTGCACTCAACTGTTAGTTTTCTCTATTGATTTGGTCAAATCTTCATGTATTTCTAGTAGAGACTATACTAAGATGATTTTCCTCTCTCTGTTTTAGTTTGCCTATGAAGAACATAGTGTATTCTTGCTTAATCTGTTTTCTTTTTCTTTCTTTTTTTTTGTTGTTGACATGTGCACGTTCGTTGCATGTGTATTTATTTTATTCAGTCTTAAAGGAGGTCTAAAAACTGCTGTATAAGGGCTTTGAATTTAAACTTTCGATTGTTATAAAATGTACCAATTAGTTTGATTGATACGCCCACTCCCCCATTGTAACCTCAACATTCATGGTATATTTGTTTATGTCGATCGCGTGCATACTTCTCTTTGAAAAATTAACTCAAAAAGTTTAGTTTGAATCTCAATAAGTACTCATAAAATCAATGTATCTTATATTAGATATATATCTTGAGTAGCTTATTATATCCTGGTAAGTATCAATCGAATGCAATGACTTCTTACAAGTATTCATGCAAGCAGTCCATGGAGATTGTTGTTATCCAATTCCTTCAAGTTATGTAACTCAAACACATTCCAAAGTAAAGCAAGAACAAGACTAGAGATTGCCAAAAAAGCATAGGAAAAGTCACAGTATTTCCTTAGATTTACAATATATTCCTTTCCATTCTCCTTCACAGTAACACAACCTTAGCCCTCTCCTCACTTGATGTAGTATGGAAGGTCGAGCACGTAGAGGAGGAAGTAAGCCCAAATGACACCGGAGACTCCTCCGAAGAAGAACCCACCGGTGAACTTGGCCCAGCCATTGGCGGTCTGAAGCTCGTCGGGCTTCTTCCTCCGGCCGGTGAGGGTCAAAGACGGGGCAGTGGAGGGCTCACCCTCCTGGAAGGAGGCAATGCCATAGATGGTTAGGCAAATGCTCAGGATGACTACTAGCCCTCCAGCTGCTAGGGACCCAGCTGCCCCTGCATACTCTGTGTTCCTTAGTGGTCCGGTCTTGACAAATGGGCCCACCAAGAGGAACCCATGGGCCAGGCCCACTTCAACACCCCTTAGAAGTGGGTTCACTGCAGTCCTGTAGGCTGGGAGGTTGGACAGGTACCACGCAATTAATGGGCTCGAAGTCACTGGTGTCTCAAGCCCACCAATGAATGGGTCTCCATTGAGAGGCTGGATTACTTGGAATGGTTGCTGCTCAAGAATTTAATAACCACAGAAAAAGGCAGATGTTATCACCAAAAAATAAAATAAAATAAAATACAAACATTTCTTTCTTTTTTTTTAAATGTAGGGTGGATTGAAAGTTTGAAACGCATATCTCTAACACCAACTTTTAAAAACTTTATCAATTAACTTACTTGGCACCAAAATACGGATTCAAATCCAAAATAAAACGCATATCTCTAACACCAACTTTTAAAAACTTTATCAATTAACTTACTTGGGACCAAAATACGGATTCAAATCCAAAATAATTGACAAAAATTAATTTTAAATATACGCAACATTACCGCTAAAATAAGACCGTCGTCACACCATACCTCATCAAAGATTTCAGATCTCTGTTTCTCATATTGTTTTAGTTAGGTCAAAGTAGGTATTGCCGAATTCAATATAAAAATCCAACTTTTATATTCTATTTGGTTTTGATTGGGGGAACAAAAATTCATTCAATAACTTAATTTTATACAAGTCACACAGCCAAATTTTAAAAGGAACTTTCCCAAAATCTAATCAGCAAATCTAAAAGACCTTGATTTTGGTTTGTACTCTAGCTAATTGGATCTAAACAACATAATTACATACCTCATGGTATTTATACATTTTTTTTAAAGTACAAAAATCTAGTGGATGAGAAATTTTATTCCTTGTATTAGAATTGACTCTTGGATGGTCACTCCATCTTCGTTAAATTTTTACCAATAAACTTTGTTAAAAAATCGACCAATTTTTCTATTGCAAAACTATGTTGCATTAGCATTGACATAAATTATATTATTCAACCAATATAGGTTGGTTCAATTGGTTTGGTACTTGCTGCCTTTAAACAAGATCTTGGGTTTGAGTCTTGTGAATGGATAAAATATGTGATGAAATAACTCTGTATTTTATTGGACCAACAGTCGCTTGACTCAAGAGAAATGAAGGAACCAAGACCCAAGAAAATAAAACAATATTACTCACACGAGATTTATGTCAACTTGATTTTATATGTTATGAAATTTTTTGAAGTCCTGATGAAATTTTTAGACTAATTTCCACTAAAAACTTTAGAAATCTATATTTATATTGTCAGTATTGCTTCTAAGTTTCATAGGTACTATACTAAAAAAATATCCAAAATTTCTAAATAGATATGCACCCATCATATCGGTATTTAAATAATGGTAATGCATCAGTTGTACGCAGTCTTACAACTGTAATTGCCAGACATAGCTGACATAAAAAGATAGATATGTGAGGTGGAGATGAGTCTACCTTCTCAGTCTGAATAGCCTTGATGGTGAAGGAGGAGAGCCTCCGAGAGGTTGAAGGGAAGGGTCTCAAGGCAGAGCCAGAGATGCCCTTAGGAGGGGCAATGAGCCTACTTGTAGGGCAGATCAACCCACTCTTTAACTGACTAGCCATTGGTGATGTTGTTGATGCCATCTGATCTGGTCCGATCTGATCTAATCAACCCTAACTTGTTCACTTGTATAAGGAGGGTATTAAGAGGAGTGACAGATGGAGAGAAATGTTATAAGTCAGAAGATTTGGAAAGAGAGAAGGGTGGTGTGGTTATCCTGCAAAGTTGGATTTCATGGTTGTGGTTTAAGTCCCTTGCTTTCTGATTGGCTCATTCCTACTTCCCACCTTATCCACTCTCATCGTCACATTAATTTCTTTTCCCTTTTTTCTTTGGAGGGGGGTGTTTATTTGGGGATGTGTTTGGACTACTTGACCAAACCAAACCAAACCTTGGGGTTTAATCAGCCTTTAGTCAATCTGGGGGAGAAATACATGTACCAGATCGACTAGTGTTGATAGAGGCACATTCCACGGGATGGCCAAACCCACTAAGGCAACTTAATTGGTTTCCCATAAATATCCATGGATAAGGAAAATTTGTGTATCATGGGATTGAACTCATGATATTATATATGGTAACATTAAGGGATGTACTGATATATCGTGCATTGATAATGGTGTAGGGAAACTATTGTAATTTATCATGTGAAGGGATATGGTAACATTAAGGAACTGCTCTGATATCATGTGAGGAGATAACAGATGGTTTTCAGATGAAAAGTTGACTACTCTGATACCATGTGAAGGGATATCATTGTTTTCAACACATTTTGACTGGCAAAGTTCTTTTAGTTCTTATGGTTGCAAGGTTTATATGAGGATCCTTATGATACAAACATATAACAAGAGAAAGAAAAAAATGCAACTCAGAATATGATATATTAGAATTTAAGTACCTTAGTGATGGTTGGTGGATCAAATCATGTATATATCCTAGTTTGATTTTAGGTCATATAAGGCCCCTTTTCAAGATTTTTTGTTTTTTTGAGACAATTGGATCATCAATTAAAAGATCAAAATATTGCTATATTATGTTACAACTCACTAGAAATTGTAAGAAATTAGCTAATTAATTAAATAAGTTTAAAAGACACATTTTCGATCATATTGAATGAATCATTATTTATTTACTTATTTGCAGGACGCTTTATTAGGAGTTGTAGAAAATGTAAGAACACATGCTAGGAGAAAGCATGGTAGAGGAGATGAGGACAAGAGAGGAGGAAAATTTTATTTTTGAATATCCTTGAAAAAAATTAAATTACGAATGATGATGAATCAAGTTCACTTGGATCTGAATCCATTTAATTTTTTAGAAGTAGACCAAGACTTGGTACAGATCCTTTGGATTTGTGGAGACAAACCTCAAATTCGAATCCTCTAAATTTAGTAGGTCTTCCGATACTAAATAGGTCTATCTATTTTCGCCTTCTTCCCCCTCCCCCCAAACATTGAACCATTAATGGTCGGAGTATTAAAATGATACATGATTGGTTCAATATGCCCAATTGAATCCAGATCCTTCAATCTGGGATCGATCTAGTGAATTTAATTCACATTCAAAACTCACCATCATTTTTATCTTAAACCCACTTTACTTGTATGAAAGATCAAATTTCTCCATTCATACCATCTTAACTTGTGTGGAAGATCAAATTCTCCTATTACATCATCCTTCGTTGAGCCTTCACTTGTCATCAGTTCATCTTAGTCATCTTTCAAGACAAACAGACGAAAGTAGGGTAAGGTAAACGAGATTCTTTTGACCCGACCAGAAGTCATTCATGTATTATATTCTTGCCATCTTCTCTTTTAGGCGAGATTGGTGGAAACATAAAGGATGAATATTCATATTGATCACCATGACCACTCAAGTTCCACTTTTATGACTGAACGTGAGTTGGAAACATGAAGATTCAATGGAAGATTAAGACAATCTTATTTGTTGATTTTATGCGCATTGCACCAAACTAATAACGATTTGGTCGATTTGTATTTTGTAGTAAGTGCATCTTTGCAACATGCATGGGTGCTTTCTTGTAATAAGCCTTGAGCTTTTTTGACGGTTTGTTTATGCATAATATTCTTTCTTCAAGGAACATTTTTATTTTCAAATCTAAACCCTAAGGAGAAAAGTTGGAAATTCTTACCGGCAATTAAAAGAATCACAAGAAGCATGAGAAAAGAGATAGAAAACAAACGACAGACTAAAAATTGATATTCTTAGGCTATCTCCGGTGATTATTCTACTTGATGTCTATGTTTGATACTAGCGGTTTGTTGTGCTTGCTTTGCGATTTGCAGTATGTAGGTCTTAGTAGCTGTGTTTTCTCGTGAGCAGTGTAGTGGCTGTTTTTATTATCTTTATTATTGTAAGGGTCATGCCCAACTAATAATTGAAAAAAATTCTTACCTTTTCCCCAATCATCTGTTGGCATGGTGTGGATGGTATCAAAATTTAAGGCTCAATCTCTCAATTATATAATTAAGTTCGAGGATTTAATTTTTGTTGAAAATTAAGAAATGTTAAGAGGCTTTGTTGGACTTGAATTTGGCGAACTATGTTCCTATCTTTTCTATTATTAGGTCATGTTCTTTTCGTTGGTAAATCCTAATTTATCAATCTCAACCAACTTCAACTCATTTCAATTCACTTTACCAACTTCAATTAAAAAAAAAAAAACTACTTCAAATAACTTCAACCCACTTCAACCTACTTTAACCTATTTCAACCAACTTCAACCTAATTCTCACTATTTTAACCCGCTTCAACCAACTTTAACTCACTCCAACCCACTTCAACAAAAAAAAAAAAACCTACTTCAACAAAAAAACAAAAAAAAAAAAACTCACTTTAGCCTACTTCTACCAATTTCAACTAACTTCACTCATTTACCAGCCCATCTTTCTCAATGAAACGAACAGGTACTCCCCCACCCATTGGCCACGTTAGTGGTTGTTATACTGATTGTTTAAGAACTTTATATTTGTCTTGATTCTACATGATAATTTTGAAATTAAGAACATAATTATATATATGCCTTATGTCACTTTACTTAATAGACGAATTCTCCAACCTTCTAAATATATTACACTTGTATAATGGATCATCTAACAAAAATACGACAAGATATGGCCATAAATATTTTTAACTTCAACAAAAAGACGTACGTGTACAATGACACAGACCTTATTTTGCTGTCATCAAAATGCTCAATTATTAATACTTAGGTCCCATTCGACAAAATTAGTTATTTAGATAGTAGATAGCGGTTCAAATGATGAATAGTTATTTAGATAGAGGATATCGTTTCTAATTTAGCTGTTAGTGGATAGACGTTTAAATTAGCGGTTAAAACTAATGTATTTAGCAAATTTAGCTGTTATATTAGTTGATTAGTGTAAAGTGACCTAAAACGATATAAATAATTTCTAAAGATAAAATTTTTAAAGGATATTTTTTGGCTAAAAAATATGAAACGCTACTTTTAAATGTCAAACGTTAATACTATTAGCTTTTCAAAAACACTGCTTAAAACCCTAAACGCTACTTAAAATACTAGTCAAAACATTAGTTTACTGAACACTAAAAATTAACTAATTAGTGCATTGACCTGGTCAAAATACTAAACGCTACCCAAAACGTTGTCGCCGAACACAACCTTAATACAAGCTGGTTCAAGTGGTTTGCCACTTATTCCCGTTAAGAAATATCTCAGGTCGAATCTTGTAAATGGAAAAAATCTGTAATGAAAGAGCTACTACCTCTTATTGGTCCAGCAGTAAGTCGACTCTAGTGAAATGGAATATTTGAGACCAAAAAAAAGGCTCAATTATTAATTCAAGAACAATAATTAAAAATTTAAAATAATTATAAAAATTTGCAAAAAAAAAAAAAGAGAAGCAATTAAAAAAAGTGGGTACGAATGCATGCAAAATGGTGCAAGTATCATGTTGCCCTGTCCTGCCAATACGTATATAACGCCATTTGCAACAGTAATCAACGCAACTAAATTGTCTTCTTTATTTTATTCTCTCTCTATTAATCAATTCCATGCCATGGTTAAAATAAACAGATATTGGATTTAAGTTATGGCTCATCATCTTTGGATGTTTTTTTTCTTTCTTTTTTATACTTATTTTAATTTATTCTGATAATAAATTAAACTTTTTTTTTACAGGGAAGTATAGAGGAATATTAAGTAATTTTTCTTTCAATGGCTTTGTATCTATTATCATCAATTAAAATAAAAAGAAAATTCTACAAATAGGAGAAGTGAAAGAAAAGTGAAGTAAAGTAATGCAAATTTGGCCATCTAATTATCCACCATATTAAATTTCTGAAAAATATGATGAAAATTAAGCCAGCCACAATATTGAATAAAAAATCTTAATGTCTTGAATGTTGTTGGACTCTATAAGCTAGCCATGACATACTTTAATTTAACCTCGAATAGACTAAATAACTATCTTATTACCTCCCTTCAACACGAATATGCTTGAATCCCATAATTGCAACATGGGCAATTGTAAACTTTTGTTTTAGGGCCTGTTATTTTCGTAGGTAAATTGGATGGATAAAAGAGTGAAGTAGGTTGAGGTGGATTGATTTTTTTTTTATATGGTAAATTGAACTTGATTAAAATAGTGGATGTGGGTTGAAGTAGGTTGAAGTTGATATTTTAGAATTGACCCACGAAAAGAATAGGGCCTTATAATATGGAATGCATATATAATCCCTGCATTTCTTTCCACTCGAGTTTGATTATGCCCGTGCTTTTGGGGGGAGGGGGTGTTTATATGTATAGAAACAATTAATGCCGTTAGGTCATATATTTGCAACCACTGGAATGAGATCCAGTAGGCCCCTCTAAGTTTCATAGATAATTTTTTATTTTTTTTTGTAGTCAGCTTGTTTCATGGAATGATATGCATGGAGGACAATGATAGAGTTCCTACATGTATTCTAAGTCTTCCTTTATTTTATTATTTATTTTGCTTCAAAATCAATTTTTCTTGTTTTTTAGACTCAAAAAAAAAAATGTGTACCATAAAGTGGGTCTGCAATAAATATTTTATGTGGTGATTTAAGTTAGAGTTTCATGGTTTGGAGAAGTGAAGGAATGTGAATTATGAAAGAACGAATTTTTACTAATATAACAGGATAGAGTTCCAAAATTTGAAATATGAATTGGGAATGCTCTTATTGCAATCAACATGGGATATCTAAGAGTTCTAGAAATAAGTCCTCTTCATGGCAATATTCTAAGCTTACCATTTCCCACATTAAGGGGTACACCAATATTTTTTCGTGCTTCCGTAGAATTTTTTAATAATAATAATAATAATAATAATAATAATAATAATAATAATAATA
>JACYFF010031955.1:17212777-17290288 GCA_017589665.1 Selenicereus undatus
TAATAATAATAATAATAATAATAATAATAATAATAATAATAATAATAATAATAATAATAATAATAATAATAGTGTAGCCATCTTTTGCTGTATTGGAAAACTTCTGTATTTACTAACAAATACACTTTTTGATGCATAATTTACGATTAATTAGGGCATGTTCTTTTCGTAGGTAAATTGGGGTGGGTAAAAGGTTAAAGTGGATTGAGGTGGATTGAGGTTGGTATTTTGTTTTGAAGTGGATTGAAATAAGTTGAAGTGGGTTGAGATTTGTAAATCTAAAATGACCCACGAAAAGAACAGGCCTTAATGGTATATTAATGATGCTCTTATAGACTCCACTGGAGACCCCCCCAAAAAAGAAAAAAAATAAAGAAGCTTCTTTTTTTTTGAGAAAAATGAAATTGCTTGTCGGCCCTCATGAGTATGGCCTCTGATTTTTTTATTTTTTTTTTTGGAAAAAAAAAAGGTCTTTGAGAGCATTCCCAGCCAGCGGAACTCATTTCAGAACTCTGGCATGCCACGTCAGCAGAAGTTCCACAGTTCTGGAACTTGCATTCTTTCATTCTGCCAACCAGCGGAACTCATTTCAGGACAAATGATATAATATTTTTTAATGGAACCCACCACTAAACATACTTTATTTGTTTTATGTAATAAAATTTGTTTTTGCATAATTAATTTTGTGTAAGTTAAAAATAATTTGCATTTTTCGAACGAAAGAATATGTTTTTATCTTCCCGGAAAATCGACTAATTTATTTTAAATTCTCCTAATTGTGTAAGTTAAAAATGATGACTTAATTTATATTGGTTGAATGAATACAAAGCATATGGAATATGATGTAGAATTGAATTGATACAAGCGCAAATAATTTTTCCTACATTGAAGACAATTACAACTCCAGTGTTCGAAATTTAAAACACTAATTCATAATACAACATCGGCGAATGACGGATAACCCTTCACACCTATGGTTGTGAGCTTTGCCGCGCCCTATGGCGATTCCATATTTTCTCGGTAAGGTCTGATTGGAGACGTGCATGTAGTGCGGGGTCATGAATTTGCGCTACTCTACGGAGGTAGGCAGCATAGCACGGATAATGGCCCTGTTGGACATTTGGTTGCGCGGTGTTGTCGTCGACATCATCGTAGTTGAAGGCAAGATCATACGAATCTCGTTCGTCCTCGACGATCATGGTATGGAATATAACGCATGCCTTCATTATCATACCCAACTCACCTTTGTCCATGTTTCGAGCTGGACCGCGAATGATAGCGAACCGGGCTTGTGGAACCCCAAATGCTCTTTCCACGTCCTTCCTAACAGACTCCTGACATTCAGCGAACAATCTTGCGTTGGGTCCTTGGGGAAGAGAAATAGTTTTCACGAATGTTGCCCACCTTGGATAAATACCATCCGACAGAAAGTACCCAATATTGTACTCGCGACTGTTCACGACGTACTCACATTTTGGAGCCCGACCCTCATACACCTCTTGGAAAACATCTGATCGGTGAAGAACATTTAAGTCGCTCAAGCTACCCGGGCACCCAAAGAAGACATGTCATATCCAAAGGTCATATGAAGCAACGACTTCAAGAATCAAGGTGGGGACTCTATAAATCCCTTTTGATATCATCCCTTTCCAAGCCGATGGACAATTCTTCCATTCCCAATGCATACAATCTATACTGCCTAACATGTCGGGGAAATCACGTGCCTCGGCAACTTGCAACAGTCGGTCGACATCAGCTTGTGTTGGTTTTCTCAAATACTCGGCCCCAAACACTTGAATGACACCGGCAACAAAGTTTTTCATACATCCATAGTCGTGCTTCCTCCAATTTTTAAGTACTCATCTAAACAATCTGCCGAAACCCCATAGGCCAGCATACGCATCGCTGTGGTGCACTTGGTGAGCGGCGACAACCCACGCCTACCAAGACCATCGTGCCTCAACTGGAAGTACTCAAATCGACTACTGAGGGCGTCAACAATGCAGATGAACAGGTGTTTCCGCATCCGAAATTTACGCCGAAAGTGGGTTTCATTGTACATAGAGTTTTCTGCAAAGTAGTATCTGTGGAGGCGATCGTGTGCATCTTCTCGATCCCTCCGAATGAATCTTTTCTTCTTTCTTGGTCGTCGGGATGATGAAGCTCGTTCCCCTTGTCCATGTTTCACAGCTAACTGAAATGACTCCACGTGAGATTGATTGTTGAGTATGGTCTCAAGAATGGATGAGTCATCACTAGAAGATGATGACTCCAGTACAAATCTGAGATGATCTATTAATTCCGTGGATGAGTCATCACTAGAAGAAGATGGGTCACTCATTTTGTTGCACCTGTGACAGAAGTTTCCAAATGTTAGGGGAAAATTTCTGAGATTAACAAAGCAAATTAAGAGAGCATTGCAGCTAAAAGTGAAATATAAAAATTGAATTCAATAAAATGAAATTAAAATGGAACTCATTGAAAGAAATTACACATTTCATTCCACAACATAAAGGAGTTCAATTACAACAAACTATTAGAAAAAGAAAGAACAACAAAAGCACAAGGTAAACAATATATTATTCCTAAGACATGGGTGTCAATCTAAAGAAGGGCTGGTGTTGGACAAAGATGATGTTTGGCGGTACCGGCTCCGAATTTCTTCCTGAAGTGGACCATATCGCGCTTGATCCTCTGGACACATCTTAGCAATGTCCATTCTCAATATCTTGTCCTCATACTTCATCCGTTGGAAGTGCTGATGAGAGTCTATTAGTTCAGCAACTCTCTTAGCTGCTTCTGCCTTAACCTTAGCGGCCTCCGCCTTCTTCTCTTGGGCGATGACATATCTTTCGAACATGGTGCTGTTCTTCACATTTGTTGTCCCCATGGTGGATAGCTCCTTGGTGACAACATCAAGCACCGAGGCATCCGCTCTCTCTTTCGCCTTTCTTTTGGCGGTCTTTCTTCCAATGGGGCGGATCAGTCCACCCACTTCCTCTGTTGGTGTGTCTTCACTAGCAGGAGTTGTTGGTGTGTCGGGGGTGCTAGGTGAGCCGGATGTCTCACTCTCCGAGTACCCGCCCACCTCATTGATCCGCAAGCGTTTAGTCGCCACATCTGCAGATTGATCGTAATTGACCTCCCACTTCGGTTGGTCTTTGAGTAGCACCCACCAATGCATCAAGTTGAACCGTTTGCCCACCATATCAGCGTATAGATCTTGGGCTTTCTGCATAATATCGTCCTCATTCGCTCCACTTGGGTTAGCCCGATAAGCCTGGCCCACACAAGCGGTCCACTTTGACACAAGTGGAGCTGCTCGGTTCCAACGAGCATTGCAAACTTTCGCGCCTCGCTTCGTTGCTCCGTCGGGAGCGTACTGGTTGTAGGCGTTTGTGATCTTCGTCCAGAACCCCGTTTTCTTTTGGTCAGCCCCAATTAGGGGGTTGGTGCTGACGTTGATCCATGATGTCACCAAGCCCCAATTAGGAGGAGGCATTGAACCGTAGGTGAAATTTGGAATTGGGGGGGCCATGGAGGGGAAAGTTTGGTGGTGCTTGAGGATACTGCATATGTTGGTATTGTGGATGGTATTGTCAATTAGGAGGGTTTGGGACAATATTCATGTTGTTTGCGGTATCCCGTTGTAAATTGTCCCCAGTTAGTAAGTTGATAAAAGATTGAGGGTGATTGGGATCCATTCTATGGTGCACACCTACCAATTTGTGAAAAAAAAAAAACATCGAAACACTTAATTTCTCACATATTTTACAAAACAACATAAAATATCCTAAATTCATTTTAGCACTTTTGTAAACATTTGAATTCTAGTTTGTAAACATGCTAACGTTTACACATTTCTCATCTCACATATGATTTCTAACATATTTTCAAAACTAACAAACCATACAAATTTCGAAACATTTGAATTCTACTCAACAATACTTTTACTCAATTCTACTCACAAACATAATTTGTAAAATATTTCCAATGACTACAAACCATATTAATGTAACACAATCACACCTTCAACTTCTAACATTGCGTAAACAACAACGAAATTAAATTCTCAAATCAAGCATTTAATAAATTGTAAGTAACAAATACTTCAATTCTTACCCTACCAATATTTTTACCCCAACAAATGACAAAAACAATTTACACACTACTTTTCAATCACGCATGCTGTAACGTTACACCAAAAATTATTAAATTTAGTTACATTCACACATTCAATTTTTCACATTTTCTCAACAATCACGTAATTAATTTCTTCAATCAACCATTTAATAAATTTTAATGCACAAATATTTCATTTGTGACTCTACCAATATTTTTTACCATGTTGTAAACAAAGTACAAAAATTATTACATTCTTACCCTACCAATATTTCCACAATCAACCATTTCATAAATTGTAAGTAACTTATTTTCTATCATGTTCAAGACAAGTACAAAAAATATCAAATTTTGATAGCATGTATTACAAGTCGAAGTAAGACATCTTTCAATTATTCTTAAGTGATTACATATTTCTAAGTCACAAATACTTGAATAGCTTCACTACCGATAATTTTTTCCCTATGAACAACACCATTCACATACACATTGTATATCATGTTGTACACAACAACATAAAATATTAAATTTGCTAATCATGCATTTAAATTCTACCTAACACATATTTCAATTATTTTTCCTCTTCACGTCATTACATATTTCTTACCCAACCATTTTTTGTTTCTTCAAAAATTGAAACATTCACACATTCAATTTCTCACATTTTCAATAACGTAATTACATTCTACAATCAACCATTTACTAACACATTCCATTTCTACCATTATATAATCAACAACAAAATTAATTTCCAACATCAAGCATTTAATAACTTCTACGTATCAAATTTATGTAACAACTTATACAAAATAACAACAAATTTTACTTGCTATCATTTAAAATCCAATCTCTTACGTTCCGATTTCATAAATTCCTAATATACTCACGTTCTAATTTCTACTAATTCATTTTTTTAAAAAACTATTTCAACATAGCAACAAAAAAAATATTAAATTACCTACAACTGCCTTCACTTCACTTTAGTCTTCAACTTAATGAAAAACTCCAAAATATGTCTACAAAAATCCACAAAACAAAATATATTAGTTACAATATCAAACTAAAATTATTTATGCAAAATTAAAACCAACTACACAACAAGTATTATTTACTTACCCAAATTTGTGGTTATTGTAACTTGAATTTCTTCCAAATTTGCAACAAAACAAAATTACAACACTTATGCAAAAATCAGATTTGAGAGAGTGGGAGTGCAAGGAGGATAAAAAACTTTGCCCACCATTTGATGCATTTTTATAGACAAAAAATTCACAAAAAAAAAATAAAAAAAAAAAATTGGCCCAACTAGCCGTTGGACCTGGAAATCCCCCCCTCCAACGGCACTCTCGGCCCATTCTCCCACACGCCAGACACTGTGCAGCCTTTTTCCTTTTTTTTCGATTTCATCCCACCAAAACGCAGCACCTCCTTCACACCCCTCACAAAACAGTGCGCTTTGCACTGCTACACGACCAAAAAAAAAAGAGAACGCGGGACGGGACGCCTGCCCGGTCTGCCACACGTGTCCCGTCCCCGTTTCCCCCGTTGCCAGGCGTCCCTCGCCACGCGTGTGACACGCGGGCCCACCCCTACCATGCGATTCACCCGACTGCCAGTGCTCTAAAGAGAACCCGTCATCCGTGAGTGTGACTATTGAATATGACCCCATCACAATTCCCCGACTAGCTAGTAGCAAAACAAAAATTAATGACTTTGCAAACTAAAATATGTTCATTCATTTGTCCCCCCCCCCCCCAAAAAGGAATTTGTTTATTCAAATAAAAAAACTTCTGATGTTTTTCCCTTTAACTTGCGAGAGGTAACAAAACCAATGACATTATAATTTCATTTTTTTCGATTACTTAGTTGGGCATTGCTCTTATAATAATAAAGAAAGACGATATACCCACTACACAACTCATAAAAACCAACTACTATGTCCTAAAGATTGCAAATCTTAAACAAATAAATTCATACAAGTCGCTAGTTTCTGTTGGAGAAATGAATAGTAATAGCTGTTGGAAGGAGAAGGAGATGACATGTGTCGTGATATGAACCACTGACCTGAAAGCTTAATTTGCCCGACTTAGGTGCAAATCGTTATGGCGAAGAAGCTCCCCAAGGTTTAACACAGCTGGCTTCGCACTCGTGCACTCGAGGGAGAAGCTTTGGAGTATAGCAACTTGTATGCCCAGGAAGTAGAGAGGAAAAGAGAGAATACGTTGTCTGTGTGTTCTGCAGAGTTGCAGAAGGGTATTTTTTATAGTGGACTGGAGAAGAGAAAAACTGCCAACCAAGCAATAAAGGAAGGCGTGAAATGGGGGCAGAAAATCAGGCAAATGAGAGAATAATGTAACTGAAGGATTAATGGGAAGATGATCATGGTGATTGAGGCAGAGATGGAGGAAGACTTGGTCAAATAGCCGTTAGGAATACGGCAGCTCATACGCAATCAGTCCTCTCGAGAATTCCTCCAAAAAAATATAATGTAAGGCACAAGCCCATAGCCCACGTTGCGCCCGGCTCAGCGGGCGGGCGGCGGCGGCGCGCGCGCGTGTGGTAGCCCAAGTCCCCTCAACTCCCCTTAAAACATGAATTCAAGTTATTCGACAAGTGCAAGAAGAGTGATATATATAACCTTTTGAAACTACTCCTAAAAATTTCATGTGGGACAACAAAAGAGATTGGAAGAGTAAGTGAACACCCTTTTGGGGTGCTATTACTCCAACAGTTTCAAACACAAATATCAACTAAAATGGCCACCTACTAACCTGGAGATAACCTAAGAACTTAAATATCTAGTCTATCTTTTGTCTTCCAACTCTTTTCTCGGGATTCTTGTAATTTTTCTAATTTTTGGGCCTTATCGCCAATAACAGAGATATCAAGTCTTTTTCCTAAATCCAAAACTTCTTTCACAATTTCAGTAAGGGTAGGTGGATCAAGATTTAACTTTGAATTCTTAATGCGACTTTTTTTTAATTGCCCTTGTTGGAAAGTTTACATCTCTCACTTTTCTCATGAAGTTAAAGCTCCATTTCGAGAAGTCCATAAAAGAGCTTAAGGAGCTATCAATATGTTCATCATCTTTCAGATATGATTCACAACTTGGTCCTTGAAACGTGGACTCCCCAATAATTTCATACAAGTCACACAAGATTAGAAGCAAAAGGGGTGTCAATTAGTTACAATGCACCTAGCATCTCAAATTGATTAATTAAATATAAAAGACATATTTGAATGTATTAAAGTCTAGCAGAGAGAAAAATTTTGAGCTCATATTATTTTTGTGACAACTTCTAAATATTCTGTCAATATATATTATACTAATATATCGGTAGATAGTAGATCTACATATTATACAGTACTCACTTAAAACATATCCAAATATTAGATAGTATAAAAACGAATATTCAGTAATACAATAAAGGTCAAGCACAAAAGAGAGAAATATATAATGAAGAGCATACAAGCTACTCACGAAGAATTAGGCTCAATATTTCTAAGTCACGGGAAGAATGGCACTGAAAAACTTCACTAGTCAAAATAAAGATGGGATATCAAGAAAGTGGTGGAGGTAGGATGGACAGTTGGTTAGGTCTAGTATGGAGCATACAAGGACAGTACGTAGTTGGAGTACTCTAATATGTCGGTAAGGCCTTCATTGAGTGTGCTACAAACAAAACACAAGTCCAAAGGCAGGCAAAGAAAGGGTTTAGCTAGGGGAAATATTAACTCTTCTGAAAATCAATAAGACAATAACCCTATTATTCCAATGGGAGAAGGCCCGGCGACTGACTTTTCAAAAAAATTTCAAACGAATAATTTCAACTCCCTAAACTAGAGGTAGCTTGCTTGCTTTGATGGCTGCTACGAGGTAAGGTATATAGGTGAGCATCAAGATTTTTTTTACAATAGTAAATTGGACCACCTACTGAGTCTCCTATCTCAGGTAAGGACCCAGCAAGCCTACTGACACTAGGGGAAGGGGAAAACCTGCTACAAAGGCCTAAGGCCCAACTCCATCATCACCTTTACATCCCAATAATTGACAAGTAAGGCTCCTCCTAGATTCGAACCCAGGTGGAATGAATGGCAGGAAGCAAGTGATACTAGTTGAGCCAAAGGCTCTTGGTAGGTGAGCTTCAAGATGGAGAGGGAAACCATTGGTATTCCTATCAATATTTTGCTTTTCAGAGCATTCCCAGCCAGAGTTTCAGTTTTTGGAACTCTGACTTACAATGTCAGCAAAAGTTTCACAATTTTGGAACTTGCATTCTATCACTTCTCCAACCTATGGAACTCCAATTTTAATTATCCAATAAAAATATTTGTTATGGATTTACCTTATAATACACAATTTATTTTCTTAATCATTTAAAAATTATTTACTTACTAAAAAAACAAAAAATATATTACAATAATCAAAAAGTTGCAACGCGGAGAGACTTGCACAGGCGTTCTCCCTCGCATGCAACTCTTCTCTCTCTCCTCTCATTTTGTGACATGTGACATTTGTGGGCCTGCGTTCCTTTCTCCCCCTACGCTGCGAATGCCCTCAAGACCAACTCTTTCAACCACTCAGACATCCATCCTCTTTGCCACTCGCAAAATAGTGAAATCAATTGTATAGAGTCAAAACAGGTCATCCTTTAAGCTTTAACTAACTGAATCAACTATTGATGTGTAGTGTAATCATAGAAGCCCATGGACCAGTGACAGGATCGGTAATGTACTCTTCATGGTTGCCAGAGATCTCTCCAAGTAGGAGGATGAGTACAATCCCAACATTGAAGTCCATGTTCCTGTTTGACTCTCTTCCCCTGGTCACCTTTTAACGTCTTGAATTTGGGTACAATCCCAACATCAATGTGCATGTAACATGTCAACCCCCCCCCCCCCAAAAAGTGCATATAACATGCAATATATATTTATTATTTTTATTAGGATTTTCTAGTACATGTTGGAAATTAGATTAGTTTTTTTTTTGGGGTATATAAGTTCTTATGTTAGAGCCAGAATAAAAGAAGTCTACAATCAAGTAAATAACTGGAGTTTACATTTTACAACAATAAAGTCATATTATTGTATGGTATGCAGCATAAATTATGTAATTAAAACCATATCATTACGTATTTATATCATACTATTTTATGTGGACCAAAATAGCAGTTCATGGACGATTATATAATAATACTTAGCCAATTGCGTGGTTAGAAATCAAATGGAAACTCACCAAGTACTAATTATAAAGTTCAACTTTGGGCATGTTCTTTTTGATTTATGATAAGCATGTGCTGGAGATTATTACTAAATCATGTTAAATCATGCTAAAACTGCGGAATCATATTAGATCATGCTGAATCATATTGAATGGAGTTAAAAGAGTTTACATAATTATGGGCTAATTGTGATTGAGCATGAAAATATAGTTATATAGTTGTGTAACTGTTGTATACACCCGAAGTGAGCGCTTGTAAATGTATATTCACTAACCTTGTGGTAGAATATGATCATTTTCTGACGAGTTGTTTTTTATATGCTATGGTTGTTGTAAATTAAATTTTAAATGAATTTTTTAATGACATACATAATATAAAAATATTCTACAAATATATGGTCAATTTGTAGTTGCTTTTATTAAAAGATAATTTCCTGTATCCTTAGCTATGGATTGCAAAATTAATTCAATTTTAAAAATAACTAGTTTGTACCCGTGCTCTTGCATGGGCCATTTAAATTTTAAAATATAACTTAGGTATAATTAGTTCTAAAATGAAACAGAAATAATTTGATAGTCTAAATAATCTATCTAACTATACTTAAAATTGAGTGATCACACAATATTTAGACACTTGGCAATCACCCATTGGATATAAGTATTTTTTTCTTTTTTAAAATATTAATTAAGGCATTAATTAAGACTAATTAGTAAAAGTAATTACATCAAATTAATGTAGACATTCAACTTATAGGTTTAATTTTGTACTTGAAAAGTGCTTAAAATTACAAGTCCAATTTTGTGTTCTGAGTTTTCTTTTTAAAAAAAAAATAATAAGAATTGATATATTCTTGGAACATGTACAAATTCTATATTCATAATCTTAATATTACAAATATAGAAAATGGTAAAATTGTGGGTCAAGAATATTACTAATATTATTTTACAACTATTTAGTTTAATTAATGTATATTTACAAGTATTTAGTTTGATCAAAAAAAGATTTAAATTTTAGTTTCAACGTTAGTTTTTGAGAATTGGTAAAAGAACTATTAGTTCTTTGATTCTTTTACGTTTTGATGATATTGATTGATGACACTTTAAATTTTTTAATCAAACTTTTGTAAATCAATATTTGTAACCAAGGCTTCTTCTTTTAACCTATTTTACATGGATTAATTCCAATATTTTCACTTTTCTCCCCGCATAAAAAGAAGTCCCTACAAAGATATGCTCTAAGAGTAATAGGCCAAGTTGGTGCTAACATCAAGAAATTACTTTTCATAATTTGTGGAGGAAGGTTGTTTTCATAAAAGATTTATACTTTATATTTTATATTTCTATTATTTTTTCAGAGGATTTTGTTACTCTTATTATGTTTTGAGTGTTGGATAATTTATCGATTTAGTACTATTGTTGTGGAATACATAAAAAATGACTAGATGGTTGTTGAGGTATTTGAAAAGTTATTAAGACGACAACTTTAGTTTTTTTTCCCTTTTTTTTGGAGGACTGAGATCGTTTTAGAACCTTACACAAATCTTACATTCGTAATCTTAGTATCATAAAAATAAAAATGATAAAATCATGGGTCAAGAACATATAAATACCACTTTTTAAAATAGAATTGAAAATAACTATTTTATTATAGTTCATAATATATATTTACAAATCACTTAGATCGTCAAAGAAAAGGTTTTACAAACAGCCATAATCCTCATGTTAATTAAGAATGTGTAAAATGACTATGAACTCTTTGAGTCTCTTTAGCATTTTGATGATATTAATTGATGATTTTAAATTTTTTAAATCAGACTTTTGTACCTAATGGATATTTGTTACTGGGGCTGCTTCTTTTAACTTATTATGCATGCATGGATCCATTTTTTTAATGAAACTTTGTAACTAAGAGATATTTTGATTTTTAAATGAATGATACTTTGATTAATAGCAATAACATGGGTGATGTCATTTAGTAAATATATATAGTAATTCAAGAATAATTAGAATGGATGCAAATAGTATTTCAAGAGTTAGTATAAATCGATGGGATTGATACATTCACAATTAAATAAAAAATGGATTCGTTAAGTATTTTAAATAATCAGTTACAAATAAGCACAATTAAAATTACCTTTTTTTGTGAATTAGATTGAACAACACCATGGGTTTAACTGTGATGCTTCAGTTATTAACAAAAAAGTTGGACTTCTAGACTATACTTATCAAAATATTAATTTAATTATTTTTGAAAGACATGAGCAAGAGTTTGCCCAACAATATATTTATTATAAATATGTTGATTTATCACATGGAGATTTGTTAAAGAAAAAAATTATAACAATCCATGCGAAGCATGGGCCTAACACTAGTTAATTTTAGTTCACAATGTAAATAGTAAAAATTGTTCTTATCATAATCTTCTATTTCAATAGAAAAATTAATATATTCAATCCCTCGAAAGCACATCAGGACGATATTAGGTATAAATTTGGATTGAATTGAAATGTTGCAAATTTCAAAAAATACATAATGTATAGCAATGATAACATGATAAAATTATACAATAAAAAAACACGATATAGATAACTAAATATATACATATAGCAAAATATTAAGAAGGAGTATAATTAAAACGGAACAATGCACAATAACTAATACCCAAAAAGAGTAAAACATTAAAGATTTTATTATCAATTTAACTCTTATCTTCTTAAAATTTAAGACTTTTTTTCCTTATATCTTATTTTAAAACTTGGGAAAGTCAAAAAGATTATCATCAATATGATCCTATAATTTTTTTTAAAAAAAATGTGATCCTATGTAAAGCAAGGTTAGGGTGTGGGCCTCAAGAGTTTTAAGGTTTACGTTTGGTTGAAAGATTTATAGCTTGTGGGTTAAGACTATTGTTTTGGGTTTAGGGTTTAATTGGCTCTTTGATTTAATATTTATATGCTCATCGAGATTTTAAACTGCTTCCACTGACATGTCACATGTAGTTTAATACTTACAAGGGTTGAAATTTAAGATAAGCGCTTGAACTATTGGTCTTCCGCAGCACTGAGGACCAAAATTTATGCATTGAAATTTCTAGAATCCTAATCTTAGAAGTTTCAAGAGCCTTTCCTATCTGTGCAATGCAACTCTATTGGTCAATAATGCAATTGTATACATTGTTATGTAATCTTCATGTAATATGTTTTAGTTATTTTTATTATAATAATTCACAGAATAAATACTATAAATAGCTATGATTTTCTCTTCTCTAGAAATAAAATATTTAAAATTAATTATCTCCTTTGCTTCTTTTTTTTTTAATAGGAAAACAATCCTATGTTACTGTTAAAAAAAAAAAAGAAATTATGAGTTGAATAATAAAAGTAAGTCATATCTTGTATTATAAATAATTAATCTTAACATTGAAACATTAAAACTAATTAAAATCATCATTTAGAATATAGCAGTGAACTCCAAACAAATAAAACATATCTTTTAATCAAATAAAATATAGATAATTAAATATATGCATAGAGCAAAATATTAAGAAGGAATATAATTAAAACGAAACAATGCACAATAATTAATACGTACCCGAAAAGAGTAAACATTAAATATTTTATTATAAATTTAACTCTTATCTTCTTAAAATTTGAAACTATTTTTTTTCCTTATATCTTATTTTTAAAACTCGGGAATGTCAAAAAGACTATCATCAATATGATCCTATAATTTTTTTAAAAATGTGATCCTACGCAAAGCTAGGTTAGGGTGTGGGACTCAAGAGTTTTAAGGTTTACGGTTGGTTTGAAGATTTATTTTTATTTTTTTTGGTGCAGAAGAGGGGCTAAGCCCCAGGAAATACTTTTATTGATTCACAACTAATCTGGGAAATTTTACCCCAACATTGTCTTCATACAGAAATGGAAGAACCTCGCTTGGAGGCTCGTTAAAGAAGGCAAACTCTTCCCCTTGATCCACTCCTATATTGGCCAACGCATCTGCAACTCGATTTGCTTCTCGAAAACAGAGAGCAAATTCAACCTCCCAATTCGGCAAATTGTATAAGTGTTTGCATCTCTTGATAATCCCCCAATGCCGAGCATTGCACATCATCTTCTCTTGGAGAAAACCCACTACAATGATGGAGTCAACATTAATCTTCATCTTTGTGAAACCTTTCTCGCTTGCAATTTGTAGGCCTCTAAGAACTGCACGTAGCTCTGCTCTGGTTGAGGAGCAGATTCCCATTTTTTCAGCAAAACCACCAAGCCATTCCCCTTTCCAGTCCCTAAAGACACCTCCTCCTCCCGCCATTCCAGGATTTTTCTTTGAGGCTCCGTCAGTGTTTAAGGCCACCCAACCAGGTGGCGGCGGTATCCAACCCACTAGAATTTCCTGACGCCCGGGTTTAGTCTGCCCGTGCCACCTTGCTATTGTTGACCTTGCTTTGATTGCTTCCTCAAATTTGAGGAGAAGGTAACGCGTTTTATCCAGGGGAATAGATGAAATTCGCCCAAAACAACTCTCATTCCTCCATCGCCATAACCACCAGATAATAGTGACAAATTTCATAGGCCAATGAGGTTCAGTCCCATTGAGAGTTAAGTTGCTTATAATCCAATCTTCAAGACCCACGTCCATGGCATGCAGTCCTTGTCCCATTTGTTCAAA
This sequence comes from Selenicereus undatus, assembly GCA_017589665.1. Taxonomy (NCBI): domain Eukaryota; kingdom Viridiplantae; phylum Streptophyta; class Magnoliopsida; order Caryophyllales; family Cactaceae; genus Selenicereus; species Selenicereus undatus. The sequence continues at coordinate 17,226,792 of JACYFF010031955.1, forward strand.
AGAGCGCCATACCTCTCTTGCCACAGTACAGGTCCTTAAAATGTGATTAATGTCCTCTGCACTATCTGGACAGTTAAGGCAAGTCGGATTTGAAGCAAAACCCCTTCTGACTCTTTCCTTATTGGTTAGCAATGCTTGGTGAAGAACAAGCCAAATGAAAACTTTCATTTTTTGCGGCGCCTCCAACTTCCAAACCTTCTGCCATTTCACACTATTGGTAGTCGGTCTTTCATCATGAAGTATCTCAAGCGCTGAACTTAATGAAAACGCACCTGTGTCTGTCCTTCCCCAGTATAGATCGTCATTAATCCCCGATTCCGGATAGACTTGCACGGCCCGGATGTGGTTCAGGATATCTATAGGGAGTAGTCTTTCAAGGTCTTTCCATCTCCAACCTACTCCCGTCTGCCAATAATCGGCCACTTTTCGGTTTATTTCTACCTCCGGAACTGGTAGATTCGTGACTTCTAGCAATGGTTGTTCGGCCGCCCATGGGGTCTTCCAAAACAATGTCTGCTTACCATCCCCAATGGAATGCATGGTGCCTTTATCTAAAATCCATTTGCTTTCACAAATACCCTTCCACGCATTGGACGGATTCCGGCCTGGTTTGAACCACTCAGATGCCCGATTCCCTTTGCAATATTTATGTTTCAAAACCCTTACCCAAAGCGACTCAGGTTCTTGGATCATTCTCCACCCCAACTTAGCCATGGATGCTGAGTTAAGACCCCTCATGGGCCTAATACCCAAACCTCCTTCTGTCATGGATTTTGTAACTTTGGTCCATGCTACTAGATGCGGCTTGCGTTCAGTATTTGAACCCGCCCACAAGAAACGGCGAATCTTCCGATCAAGGACATCACAAACTGTTCGTGGTAGCCGACAGGTTTGCATTGCGTAGGCAGGGATGGCAGAGAGTGTGGATTTGATAAGAGTGATACGTCCCGCTAGTGTTAGACATTTAGTCCTCCAACCAGTGAGTCGTTTATCTACCCTATCAATGATGTACTGGAACGTCGCTTTGGTGACTCGCTTCGAGATAGTGGGAATCCCTAAGTATTTCCCTAAATCATCCGTCTTTGGAATACCAAGAGCTTCACTAATAACGTCCTCCTCAGAGTGACTCATATTGGAGGAGAAGATGACTCGTGATTTTTCCAAATTTATCCTCTGACCCGAGGCCCCGCAAAATCGTGTGAGACATTCCTTAATGACCTCGGCTTGCTCCACTGTAGCTTCGGCAAATAGGATCAGATCATCCGCAAACATTAAGTTTGAAGATTTATGACTTGTGGGTTTAAGACTATTGTTTTTGGGTTTAGGGTTTAATGTGCTCCTTGATTTAATATTCATATGTTTATCGACATTTTAAACTTTTCCTACTAACATGTAGTTTAATACTTATATGGGTTTAAATATAAGATAAGCGCTTGAACTATTGGTCTTCTGCAGCACTGGGAACCAAAATTTATGCATTGAAATTTCTAAAATCCTAATCTTAGAAGTTTCAAGAGCCTTTTCTATCTGTGTAATGCAACTCTATTGATCAGTAATGCAATTTTATACATTGTTATGTAATCTTCATGTAATATATTTTAGTTATTTTTATTATAAAAATTCACATAATAAGTACTATAGGTAGCTATTATTTTCTCTTATCTAGAAATAAAATATTTAAAATTAATTATCTCTTTTTCTTCTTTTTTTTTAATATGAAAACAAACCTATGTTATTGTAAAAAAACAAAAAAAAAAGGAATTATGAGTTGAATAATAAACGTAAGTCATATCTTGTATTACAAATGATTAATCTTAATATTCAAATATTAAAACTAATTAAAATCATCATTTAGAATATAGCAGTGAACTCCAAACAAATAAAACATATCTTTTAATCAAATAAAATATAGATAATTAAATATATGCATAGAGCAAAATATTAAGAAGGAATAGAATTAAAACGAAACAGTGCACAATAATTAATACGTACCCAAAAAGAGTAAGCATTAAAGATTTTATTATAAATTTAACTCTTATCTTCTTAAAATTTGAAACTATTTTTTTTTCCTTATATCGTATTTTTAAAACTCGAAAATGTCAAAAAGACTATCATCAATATGATCTTATAATTTTTTTTAAAAATGCAATCCTATGCAAAGCTAGGTTAGGGTGTGGGCCTCAAGAGTTTCAAGGTTTACGGTTGATTTGAAGATTTATAACTTGTGGGTTTAAGACTATTGTTTTGGGTTTAGGGTTTAATGTGCTTTTTGATTTAATATTCATATGTTTATTGAGATTTTAAACTTCTCCTACTGACATATAGTCTAATACTTATATGGGTTGAAATATAAGATAAGCGCTTGAACTATTGGCCTTCCATAGCACTGGGGACCAAAATTTATGCATTGAAATTTCTAAAATCCTAATCTTAGAAGTTTCAAGGGCCTTTCCTATCTGTGTAATGCAACTCTATTGGTCAATAATGCAATTGTATACATTATTATGTAATCTTCATGTAATATATTTTAGTTATTTTTATTATAAAAATTCACAGAATAAGTACTATAAATAGCTATTATTTTTTCTTTTCTAGAAATAAAATATTTAAAATTAATTATCTCCTTTTCTTCCTTTTTTTAATAGGAAAACAATCCTATGTTATCGTAAAAAAGAAAAATGAATTATGAGTTGAATAATAAAAGTAAGTCATATCTTGTATTAGAAATAATTAATCTTAATATTTCAATATTAAAATCATCATTTAGAATATAGCAATGGACTCCAAATTAATAAAACATATCTTCTAATTTTTACTATGCACACTACTTATAAATTATTTTACTTTTTATTCTTAGGATTCATAGATATAACTTATAAATGTAGCTAAAGTTTTCTATCCTCCATAAAATAATTTAAACGTAGTTACTTATTCTTTTTAGGAATGAACTTTATTATTATCTTTCTAATATATGCATAAAAATTGATGTTGATGTTTTCAATGTTGAGTATGGTTTATTTTTATAATATTGTCTGCAAACAATATTTATTTCTAAAAATGTTAACATTTTCAATGTTATATATAATTTATTGAGTGATCTTTTATTTTTTTTAAAATTTAACTATATGACCTATTGGCCTATGAAAATTGATGAGATAAAAAATAGTTATGGGTGGTGCAACAACGGTTAAACTGAAGAAAGGAGGTTATGGGAGTTATGATATTGAGGCAAGTATGGGATTGAATTTTTTCCCCCCAAAAAACTAAAAATAATCTAGAGGGTAAGATTTATGGTTTTTTTTTTAGGTTTCAAATGAGTCACGAAGACAGTACAATACAATAAGGGGAGGAAGAATCGAACCTGAGATCTAATGTACTCAGGACTTCCATGGCTAAGATTTATGTTGCAGAATGATCAATGATTTATAAGTACTATTGTTTGAGATTTTAGAATTGGATGAGGAAAATTTTCTCAACCTCTTATACATCTTTACATTTATTATATAAAGATTTGTAATTAGAAATACCCAGAATACACATTTGGGTAGTTGTAGTACATTAGAACTCGACATTATCGGTAGATGGTATACTAAATAGTGGGTGCTGGATTCTTTGCAATAAAATAATTTTTATTTATTAGTGGGTTTTTAGGAAGAGAACGAGATAGGATGATTTTTTTAATCAAGAGAGAGAGTAAAAATTAAACATAAGGATATATTTAATACAAACGTTGGTAGTAAAATTATTAATTTATGATTACCAATATTTTTAAAAAATTTGTCTCTCAATCTTAATTACATTCTTAAACTAAGCACACAATTTTTGCAAAATTTATGACAAGTCAATGACTTACATAATACAATAGCTCATCAAATAATATACATTTTATGAACATAATAATATTAATATTTTTTATATTATATCTAAAAGGATGAAACATGTTGTTTCGGTACACAGTGTAATTTTTTTTTTTTCAATTTTAAATGAATGCTACAATAACTATAATAAATCTATTTGTATTATTATTAGTCAAATAATTTTAATTATTGATAAATAATAAGCTAAGTGATTTAGATTTTATCACAATCTAATCAATTAATACCTCTTTTTTTTTTCCGAAAGGTGAAAAAATTCATTAAGTTCAACATAATTGTACAACTGATATTTACAAGCCTAATATAGTTTTACAGAGTAAAGTAAGCTCAGTTTCTACCAGAATTAGTCCTGGGGGAATATAGTATCCAACCAGATTTTGTCCTGCGTCATCTTCCTTCTCTCAAGCCTTTGCAATCTGGCATTCAATTCATACTTAATATCCTGGGCAATCAGTTAAGTGCTTTTACAAGTGCTAAATTGTGTTGAATTGTGATTAACTGTGGTTAATTTTGCCAAAATATGTTAAATACTGATGATAAGTACTTTTCATAAGTTGAAAAGGATATGGTCAACGTTAATTCTGTATCCTTTGTTGAAACCTCCTGCCTTTTTAATTTTTTTTTCTTTAGTGCATGAGGAAACACATTTGAAGCTCAATGTACAAGTGATTCGAATCTAGATCCTTGGTAATGGTTCTCAACGTCTTCAGTGATTGCCCTAATATTAACCCCTCTTCTTTTATCTTTCTTCCTCCAAGTATATAATTTAAATCAAGCAGAGATTATTTAAAAATTGTCGCTACACACTGGGGGTGTTTGGTAGCAACAACTTTTGGAGAAAAAATAGCTGTTTGAGCGGATTTTAGCTGTTTTGATCAAGTCAAACAGCTAAAGGGTGTTTGGTAAAGAGCTGTTTGCAATAGCTGTTTGGCTCCAAAAAGCTCTTTTTGAAAAAGCTATTCCCATTAGCCTTTTGAGAAGAGCTTTTTGTAGAAATAACATAATTATCCATAAGTTTGAAAAAATTACACACATCTCATTAAAAACTAATTCATAAATAAGGGTATAAATGAAATTTTACCAACATATTTTTTAAAAATAACTAATTTTTACCAAACACTTTTTCTAAAAACAGTTAATTCAAACAGCTAATTCAAACAGTTAACAACTAATACAAACAGCAAACAGCTAACAGCTGTTCACCAAACAGGCCACTAATAATTTCAAATTTGCAGGTATTGGACAGCAGTAATCTGACTAACTTTAAGGTTGTTCCTCGACATGTGATTCACTATCATTACACCACCATTGAGTCAAACAAATTTTAAGCATCACATGTAGATGACATATTTTCCTTTCATTTTTTCACACCACCTTCCACGTGCAACCAAAAAGTTGTTACGTTATCGTATCACGATTTGCGGATATTGATTATACATTCATACTGCCAATAAGCTACAGGTACTTTTACCTCCCAAATTGACATGAGTTAGCTTACTTATCATATATGAACCGTCATTGAGGTATATTCTATAATCATCGAGATGTATATTGACTTAAACGAAACAAAAAAAAAAAAAAAACATTTCTCCTCCATCTCATAGTTAGCATTAATAACATTAATATAATAGCTCTATAAATTCTTTGCTATCAATTAACCATACATAAAAAATACAATTATAACCGACAACACATAAAATTGTACTTATTTTTCCTCAGAGAAAGTTAGTTGTAGAGTTAACCCCCTCCCAAAACTCCTCTAAAGCCCATTTCCCCCCGCTATGGGTGTCCCCCCCCCCCCCCCCAGGACTTTCTACCACCCAATAAATTCAAAATAAGGAACCAAAATACAACACCCAAAAAACAAGAGGGGAAACAAAAAGATGAAATGCATTCCATTTTTCCTTTGTGTTGTCCTTTCACTTCTCTTGATGGAGTGGATACTAGGGATAATCAAAACTAGTTAATCGAAAATTGATTCGCAAAATTTGTGAATCGAAAATCGAACTGAAACTTTCGATTCACCGGTTTTGGGACTAACCGAAGTTTCTATTATGCAAAAATATGAACTATAACAGAATTGAAAAACTTTATTAGCCTATTTTTCAGTTCAATTAACCATATTTTTGGTTTGATTAACCAGATTTTGGGTTCGGTTATCACTGAACAGCTAATTTAAATTGTTAATTTTTAATTTTCACTTCTTTTTTATTGAGTTTAACTATCTAAGACACCAAATATCAATTTTACACATTGTGGTATGTTTATCCTTATATTTTTATAATTGTAAAATCTACATCTGACTAATATAAAATTTAGTATTTTTATTTTTAAAAATGTTGAAGTTTTGGTTTTAGTTAACCGTGTGGTGAACGAATTTCAAATGGTTAAATCGAAACTAAAATTGAAACCGCAAAATTTTTTAAGATTGATTGACCGAACCATACTTTTAAAAAAAATCGAACTAGTTAACCAATTTTTCAGTTTCGATCTTTTGGATTTTTTGCTCACCCCTAGTAGATGGTGGATTAATAAACTCCCCCAACAAGAAAAGGAAAACAAATTACCCACTCAAGAAATTTCTTGTCAATTTATTTTTATTTCTCTATCTATATTGACGTATTTATATTTCTCTCCGCATTGTTTTTTATTTTATTTTAAATTTCTGACTATTTATTAATGTTTCTTCCCCTGCTCTGTTTTTCCCCAGAAGGAATCCTAACGGACAACAACGTCCTTCTCTCTCTTCTCTCTTTCGTTCAAAGAATCCTACTCATCAAATCATGCCGGCCCCCCCCCCCCCACGCGCCAATACCCTACCTCTTACCCTCTCCTGCATATATAAGGTCTGAAAAATTTGCAGGAAACAGGGGAATGGCTAATAAAACGAGGAAGTTAAAATGCTTCTTGCCGTATTGTCTTCTGGGTCTGTGTTGAATTTCAATTTCTCTCTCCTCTGTTGTTTTCTGGTCGTTGGGTTCCCAGCAATTTCAAGAATGAGTGTGATTTTATGGGATAATCATAATAATAATATTAAACAACAGCAGAAAAACAGCGAGAAAAAAGATGAAGATGCCAGAGGAGAAAACAAACAGCGAGATTGCGGCAATGATGATGATGTTTTGGTTCCCCCCACAAATTTTTCTATGGTGGAAGAAGGCCTTTACAGATCTGGGTTTCCGGAACCTTCCAATTTCCCCTTCCTCGAAACCCTAAATCTCAAGTCTATCATGTAAGTTTCTCAATTTGTTTAATCAATTTGGGTTGTTGAATTTATGATTCTGGGTCGAGTTGTGATTGTGGTGTGATTAATGGGTTACTCTTGAATTGGTGAATTTTTTGGGTTTCTTGTTGTAGATATCTGTGCCCTGAGCCATACCCAGAAGAGCACCGCAAGTTTCTCGAATCGCATAACATTCGATTGTTTCAGTTTGGAATTGAGGGCACCAAGGTATCAACTTCTCTCTCCTTTACTGTGTCTTTTTTGGGATTCTTTGGAAATTGTCTCAATCTTCATAGGTGACCATTTCTTCTATTGCTTTTTTTGTTTGGGGGGCGGGGTTAGAAAAAAGAGGAAGTTATCTGAAAATTCTGATGGCTTGGTGAGAGAAGGTTTTCTTTCTTGTCAACAACTAAGGCTGCATTGTTCAAGAGAACATTAGTTTTAATGACAGATCAGGCGAGGCACTGAGGATTATCCTAGAAGAACCATTATCAAATTTCATGTTTTTTAAGTTTTGGATGTGGTATGATTGTACAAGATGGAGTTATAACTTAAAATGGTGATGGATGAAATTGTGTTTATATATGGATTTATGCTATGCTGACAACTTTGGCTGAGAAATATGATTAGAACTTTGCAAATGAAAAAGAAGATTGGGATATGACTTTTGTCTTTCTGGCCAGTTTATCGAAATTTATTAACCAAGTGATGAAGTTTTGAATTTGGCTTATGATGGTAAGCATTAGGCGGTTCTTGCTCCAAATTTCTAGTTTCGTGTTTGTGTCCCTGGTTGTGAAATGCTGAGCTGGGCAAAGCTGATGAAAATGGTAAACAATGGTGGTGGACAAGAGAGTATGATAGTCATTAAGATAACAATCAAGTGGATGGTGTCTAACTAAAGAAGGTCTAATCACCTATAAAGTGTTGTTTACCTCCTTTTTTTGTATTTCTTCTTTTCTTCCTTTCCGTAGGAGATGTTGTGTGCCTTGCTTAGCTTTTTATGTAGATCCTCCATCTTCAATGAATTTCATTCACACCCTCGAAGCACAAACGCCATGGAGGGAAATTTTGAAAGTTACATAAAAAAAGTAGGATACACGTCAAGCTTATTTTATCGACACCTAAGAGTTAGTTGGGTTACAAGCATGTCATAGATAGCAAGTGGCACCCTCTTTTTCTTTAGTGATATGTGGTGGGCAACAGGCTATTGCTCTTTTCTTCTTTCTTCTTTCTTATTTCTTCTTTTTTGAAAGGGGTCACATGTGTGGGCTTGAAAGTTAGCTTTAGTTGTTCCCCGGTGTGATTAGTTTCAGGGGTTGTTGGTGCATTGAAGAATCAATTGGGCCCTAAATGATGCATGAATAGATTAGGGAATGTAATAATGTGGCAAACTGTATTTCTGTTTCAGCCATAATCTAAACAGGTGATTGTAGTCACTATCTATCAGTGCTATGATGTTCTTCAGTTAAAAGGGCTAAAGGTCAGTGAGATTAATCTAATCAATTCTCTTGGGTTTGCGAGAATGGATGCTAATGAGAAAACTCAAGAATTCAAGAAGTATGTTTGTTCGAATGTAGTCCGTGTTGTGAGGATATTGGGGATGGATTGTGTCGAAAATTTCACAAAGTGTGGTTTAATTACGAATGACGAACAAGTAATGCTTGCTTTATTCAACATAGTGAGCAAATACTCTGTAAATGATATATGCAATTCGACCTATCCTTTCGGAGCCATCTTGCTGTGTATTCCCTGCATCCTTGATGTTATCATGCTAAAGAGGACTGAATTTTTCTAATTGCTTTCTTATATTCGTTCTCCTTGGTTTGCTGCAGGAGACAATTCCAGAGGATGTTATCACACAGGCCCTTAGAATTCTAATTGGTAATTCCAGATCATCTGAATTCTCATCTTTGTCAAGCCTTGGTTTACCACATTCGCTGTTAGTGACTGTATAGCCTCGGTTTATGCACTTAAAAAATCAAGTTTCTTAATGCTTGCAGATGTGAGAAGTTATCCAGTTCTGATACACTGCAAACGTGGAAAGGTAAAAGCTTCTACTCTCCGACCCACGGTTTCTCCATAGAGCATATAACTCCAAGTCATCCTAATTCAAAAACCTGAAAACCCATCCAATCTTGCAGCATAGAACCGGTTGCCTGGTGGGTTGTTTACGGAAGCTGCAGAATTGGTGCATGCCCTCGGTCCTCGAGGAGTACCGTCGCTTTGCTGGGACCAAAGCCCGGGGCACAGACATGAGGTTCATGGAGACATATGACGTGTTGAGGATGAGGAAATGCCTGTATAGCCTCATCTACCAATACCATGGCTATGGTTCAAACAAGAGGCGCCTGCTTTACAGGGATGAAAACATGCCCAAGCCCCGGATCAAATCGAGCTAGCCGGAGTCCCTCAAGTGATGATCCGTCTGGGAAAGTCTTGTTTTGGTCATCCTTCTCACCTACATTGGTTTTCAAGAGTCCTACTGGGACAAAGTATGAGTATACCTTTTTTATTTTTCTTTTTTTCCTTTTTCTTTTTTAAAAAAAATTGTTCTGGTGATGGAGTCTCAAATTTTTTTTGACCTAAGGCAGAACAGGTGTTTTACATACATAAAGACTTAAAGAGAGTTCGGGTTGAGTTGGCCTTGTTGATGGTGATTATTTACTAATACTATACCAAACAACATATTTTCCAGAAAAGAGGACAAGTTTCTTGTACATTTTCTAAGTCATTGTGCTCTCTCTTTCCTTTTCGTCACTAAAAATTGCCACCTTCCACGAGGCAACAATGTATGTAGGTAGCTCATGGAGATAGCTGTGATGTCTCTTTCTCAGTAACTTGTTCTTGTTATCATTATTCTTCACCATTATGAAAATATTATTATAATAATAATAATAATAATTATTATTATTATTATTATTAGGATTGAACAAAATTCTGTGGTACTGAATGTATTTCTCTGCATGTTTCAAAGGGGAAAAAAAAGGAACAAATTAGTTGCCAAAGAATAGTTATCTCGAATACGGTTTTGTGGAAACCAAATTAGAAAAAGAGGTAATTCATTATGTACATATGAGAGTGTGTACTTTCGCATCATATTTATATATATCTTTAGGGTGTATTTATCATATATTTTTTTTGTTATATGTATTTAATGATGTGTACTTATATGAATACATACTCTCAAAAGTATGATATGAACTTTGAGCAACTCCTTCTCTTTCTCTTCTTAATATGGGTCCTGTTTTCACGAGATTTGAAAATATTCTGATATAGATAGTCTTTCCTGTATATACATTACTATCCGTAGAGAGAAACTTTGAGAAAACAAGTTAATAAAAAAATCATTTCATATTTCCATATCATCATTTCCACCAGGTGGACTCCACCAACAATTGAGAGTGGGATAAATGTAACCTTAAAATCCCATTATGCCTTTAAACAAAAAAAATGTTTAGTTAGCAACACATTTGTAACACTCCGGGCCCTCCTTGGGTCGCAAACAGTTAACAAAAATATTTTCAAATATTAATAACTGGTTTCATATCACCACAAGCCTTTCGAGACTGACTTGTCTTTCTCTCACTTGTTACTTGAGAAAACTTATCAACCATCCTAAGATTTTTTTCATCATAAGCATATTTAACTGTGACTCCCTGAAACAAAAAGGTGTATATTTGGTTATATAAATAATCACTTTAAATCTTTTTAAGCCACACTGGTTAAGCATATATTTGGTTATAAAAATAAAACTATATTAATTTATATCATCACCTATAATAATTAGTGAATATGCTTCCTAACAAGCTCTTACAGATTATGAACATGTTCTTTTCAACTTATCATAAGTACTTATTATCAACATTCAGCAACTTTCAGCACAATTTAGCACAGTTAGTACCTATAGAAAATACATAGTTATAATTTCTTCAACTATTCGATATATTTCAACAGTAACCACCAATAAGTGTTTCTCATAAGTAAAAAAGAACATACATATATTAATAATTGTATTTAGTCATTTTCACTATTATCTTGACCATAATGTTAGGGGAAAAACCTCACTCAGGAAGAATAAAATAGATGGAATTAGGTAGAGCCTATATTAATAATTAAAAGTTTAAATCAGTGACATTAGGTAGAGCCTTAGGGAAACAAACATAGAGTTCAGAACATTCATAACCTGCTAAGCTGCTATAGTGCATGGACAAAAGAGCTACCGAACCTCTTCCTGACCTCATGACCTCTATTTGGGCCAACCATTGGGCCCAATAAGAAGGCCCACCTTTTTATAAAAAATATAATTATAAAGTAAGTTCCAACCAATCTAGATGTGACAAATACTCATTCAATTTAATGTTGGTTGGATTAATTGAGGTCGATTATGTTCAAGTCAATAAAATTCAGTTCAATTTTCATGTCGAATCATGTAAGTTTTGATTTGAATTCAGTTAAGATCTGTTGATGTTTAGTACAATAAATTTATTTAGTAAAGACAAAAAACTTTACTAAAAATATATAAATTGAATTTCGTTCAATTCGAATCAATTTGAACTACCTATAGCATATGCCGAATATGATATTGAATCAATTTGAACTACCTATAACATATGCCGAATATGATGTATAAGGTGTTTGATAAATAACTTTTTGAAGAGTTTTTTAATTAAAAAGGATTTTTTTGATCAAAATTAACTATTTGATCAAGTAAAAAGGTAATTAGTATGTTTGGTGTAAAGAATTTTTAAAAAAGTTTTTTGGATCCAAAAAGTTCATATGAAAAAGCTAATTTTCATGGACTTTTTGAAAGTACTTTTTGAAAAATTAACTTTTAATATCATAATTTTATTAAAAATAGTTAATTTTATCAAATAATTTTTAACAAATATTTAGTTCAAAGAACTAATACAAACAATAAATAAATAATATCAATAATTAATAATTGTTTATTAAATAGGACCGTAAACTCAGATCATTCGATGTATTTATTTATCAAATTTCGGGTCACTTGTACCCAAAGTAAACATCAATCCGCAGCAATGATTGCTGAAGTCGGCCGCACAGAATGTCCACCTATCAAGTGGATATATATATTTTTCAAAAATCTCGAAAATACCCCCGCAGAACTCAAGATATATCAGCCCCTCCCCAACCTCAGAATTATTTATGCCCTAGCCCTTTCTTTCTGGCTTTCATATTCTAGGGTTCCTCCCTCTCTCGATCAATCCATCCATCGCTAAAATCAATTCCACAAACCCTAGGAGAGAGAAAATCCCCCATCTCTCTTCCAATTGACTAGTCGATCGATCAACCATGACGGGCAAGGCGAAGCCAAAGAAGCACACAGCCAAAGAAATCGCCGCCAAGGTTGACGCTGCAACCACCAATCGCGGCGGCGGAAAGGCTGGCCTGGCGGATCGCATCGGCGCCGAGAAGGGCGGCCACGCCAAGTACGAGTGCCCCCATTGCAAGACCACTGTTCCTGATGTTAAATCGATGCAGATTCATCACGATGCTCGCCACCCAAAAATCCCTTTTGATGAAACTAAGATCATCAATAAACATGCCTCGGTCGCTGTTGATGCTGCTAAGCCAAAACCCGGTATTCGGGGCAGCTTAAAGAAGTAGATTTGTTCGGGTGGGTTCAAAATCTAATTTTCTGATGTGGGTCTCTATCGGAATTCGGAGTTTCGTCTTTCTTGTTGATGTTCTTTATGTAGGTTTATTTTCGCGTTATCAATATATGGGTAATATCAAATCAAGTGGCTGCTGCTTGGTCTTGTTTTTCTGGTTGATTGGAAGATGAGATGAGGAGAGATATTGGTATGATATGGTGAGGTGGGATTTCTGAGTGGGGGGTTTGGGATTATTTTTGTTTCTATGCTCCTTTGATCTTCCATATTAATGGTTCTGCTTGTGTTATGGAATGTATATTGAGGAGTGTGCTTTAATGAATAAAGTTTGGGTTCCTTCATCTGCTCTCTTTGTTTTATTATATCTAGTTTCTTAATCCTTGCTTGCTTGATTGTAAGTTATACAGGTAGGCATGAGAACTAATGTTGTTGTAGCGTTGTTATACCCATGCTCTTGCTTCAAGCTCGAATTCGGGTTAATGGAACCTGGGCTTAGCTTGTATAGCAAGGGGGTAGAGAGAGCTTTTGGATACTCGGTTGATGTAGGTATATCATCTTCACCATGAGGAATACAATTTTCTTCTTAGGGCCAGTAGGATTAGTGAGTGATGATGCAGAGGTGTTTCCTCTTGACAATTTTGGTTAACTTTGGTTGATGGAATGCCATGATGGGATTGGATCCTCTTATGCTTTGGATATTATTTGTGGAACAGAAATTGATCAAAAATTGAGATGTAACTGTGCAATTGATTGTTTGGAGATGTTTTCTATACAATCTGTTCATCTCTGTTTGGCAATGGTCATTTGTGCCAAACTTTTCCGTGTATATGATGAACTAATGAAGCATAGGTGTGCTCTAAGCTAGGACAGGATGAACCAGGATTGTCTAAAAAGGATCAGCAAGTCCATGGTAGTAGTGATTAGTTTTGTTTTTGTGCTTGCGTATATTTACAACAGTGCTAAAATACATCAAACAATTGCAACCTCTCTATTGCCAAGGATAATTCTCTCTCCAAACCCTAAAACCAGGTGTCTGAAGCACCTCAAAATGAATACTCTGTTGACCAAGGATGGTAAGTCGCTTTTGCATCTATATCTATGTTTTCGTTCCAAAATAAACAATCTGCCAATCTCACCATAGAGATCTTGCATCTGGCAGTGAAAAAGGTTTAGAAACACATACATTGTAACTATGGATGAATGGATCTTTTCATTCTAAAGAAACAATTTGCCAATCTAATTATAGAGATCTGACATCTAACATTGGAAAATGTTCAAAGAGGCACACTGCTAACTTTATATATGAATACCTTGCTAAATTCAAGTGAACCAACAAATAAAACAAGACATGAACTTCGCATATTTTGCAGAAGCAGCCACCAATTCTAAGAATAGGTTCCTATATTCTTCTTCTATTTTCTAACAACATTTTTTTTGTACGGGAGAAGGGAGGGGGTTGCATTTATGATTTAGCGGAAAATAATATCAATGCACGAATTGCATCAACTATTTTTGAATGGAAGCAAACGTTATCATATCTCCTCTATCTGCTCCAGTGTCTCGATATTAGGCACTAAAATGTGACCGCAGTCTTCATTATGATTTATGACCCACAATTTTTCATGGATGAGAATTCAAAAATGTCAGCACCAGGGAGAGTAAAGAATTGGCATGCTCAGCAGGACACTTTACAGAGGGATCCAGTGCTCATTCTTAGTGATGAACTCCTGCTTGAAAAGAGTGGAATTTGTGAGATGGTGGGAAGATAATTCTGGCCACGGGGAGGGGGGGGGGGGGGCGGGACATAAGCAAGTCATAGGAAAATCCACAAAAGAGAGAACTTTGTGAGACAATGGGAAGATAATTCTAGAGTCGCAGGGAAAAAAACAGAGGACATAACCAAGTCATAGCTACCTTGTACCTTGAAATATCAAGGTTGGGATTCATGGTTTACTCCACACAAGCATTGTGCAAGATTCACAATGGAAAGGACCTTGCAATATGGTTGTATATGGAGGATGATGAAGGGTTTGCATGGTCGGTATTCTCCATTCCTGTATCATAGATCAAGTCATCTCTGTGTTTGACATTGTTTTCCTCCAGTTGGTGTGCAGTATGTAAGGGCTGAACTGAAGACAGCGATCTTCCACAATTGTTGTAATTAGTGATGGACAAACTTGGAGATTGAGCAAGCCCTACTGGCAATGGGATAGGAACTTCTGGGATGAGTGGTACGATGCCACCAGAATAACCTGGATGGTGATTACTCAAACCAAAGGGACCAGATGGTGTTGCACTGCAGAAAATAGGGAATTTCATTTGGTAAAATGGGGTAGTTCCACCTCCTAAACTTCCTAGGAAGTTTGGTCTTAGAAAGTCATTGCTGCACTCCTTTTTTTCCTCAAAATGGAGGGGAAGTTCGTGGACATGAGGTTCAGCCTTTGGAAGATGGGGTTGTCTGGGTAATGTCAGGGCAGACTGGGCATTAGTCCCGGGAGGGGGTAAACTTCTGCTGCCTGAATTTGCGTGGCTGCTGTTTCTAGCTACTGGCACTGCATGATTGTGTTTCCCTTCATATGTCGTTATCACACATTTCAAATTATCTGATGCTCTCTCCACGTGCTTCCTGACAGTGCATCCAGCATTGGTGCATTTGTAGTAGCTCCTAGACATTCCACATAATGTATTGTTTTTAGTACATAAAAACATTCCGGTTAACTAGCTAGCTCAAGTTTTAACTACCCATGGCATTTGTGTCGAGGATGAGACGCCCTCAACCATAAACAAGAAGCAGCATGAATGAAAAGATGAGAAAAATCCAGATTTACCTAGGGTTGGGATTTCCCTTGACGACTTTTTGCCCATATTTTCGCCAACGATACCCATCATCAAGAATATCCACATCACTCTCTATTTGGACAACTACTCTTGGTTCACGAACAGCCGTGGAACCTAAAGTCGTTTCAATGAAACAAGCCTCCTTCCTCCTGGAGAAAGATGCAATGCAAAATAAAGATATCGTGCTGTAAATTTAATGTTCTGCATTTACTCAGTAAAAATTGTTAATAATGCACCTTCTTTTTGAATCTGGTTCATTATCACCATCATCTTCAAATGAAAACCTTCCTTGTGGTGCTGCTGCTTCTGATTCATCATCCTCATGGATGGCCAGTGTTGACAAGAACTCTGGAGTTCCTGCTGATTCATGCATACCCATCAGCTTCCCTTGAGTGGTTGACAGTAGATCAGAAACTTCAGTGACAACGGAAGTTGAAGATGTCCTCTCCAAGCCATCAGCTCTCCAATCTGATGCCATCTTAGTGTGCCTAGATCCACTTTCTATACTTCTCCAGACTAAGCCACCATCAACTTTAATAGAAGATCCCTTAGCATCATTTGCGTCAGATATCTCACTGAATGATGAGGTCGATTTCCGACTAGGTTGAGGTTTTGGATGATTATGGGTACCCTTATAGATGATCTCTATTATCTGGCCATCATGAGAATGTTCTACCTTCTTCTTTACTTCACAGTTTTGATGGGTGCATTTATAGTAACTCCGAGGATATTCACTACCCTTGACTTGCTTCTGGCCATATTTCCTCCAAGTGTATTCGTCCTCTGCAGTTCTTAGTGTACTTGTTGGAGCTTTCTGGTCCCCGTCCAAAGAATTGTGGGCTCCTGAATCCTCTGCCACAGGATGTTTATTCATTTCCTGCATTTGAACACATACTACTGCATCCAAATGGCCTGATTGAAATGTATTGGATTTGTCGTTTATAGTGAGATTATTCGAAATTTTTCTACCTGGTGGTAAGCCAGCAAGGTCATTGTCCACAGTAACTTCTGTAGGGATTTCCGTGGGAAATTTGATGTCCGTTGGCAGATTCATGGATGTAAGACTTTGATGTTGAAGATAAGCAACCAAACTCTGAGCCAGACCACTAGTAGAACAAACCTGGTGGATCAAACATCATAAACTTCAATGTTTTAAAAAAACTGATGCCATTACATCAAAAAAATATGCGTCCACTAAGCAGGAAACTGAAGCCAGTCACACCCATAACCATCACCCAACATTAAACATTACCCAAGAACTACAACCAACTTCAGTATTTACTCTCAAACTTATGCTAGGTATTCTATGTAACCCTTCACGTAGATGTTTTGATACGAGAATAAAGATGGGCCATCTTGCTTAGACTTGAATGTGAAAGATTAATAAAAAGATCTGGCCATAAATATCCCAAGCTATATACATATGCATCATCATCTCACATGAATTCTTTTTTTTTTTTTTTTAATCGTGAACCCATCTTATACATCTGTTGTGCTATGATAATAGCTGCCTTGGGGAATCAGGAAATGTACAAAACATGAGCACCGAAGTTCTGCTTGAACATAGAACATGGAATAATATCCAGAAACTGAGATACGCAAGAAGTAATCATGAAATCACGGCGTTGAATGAGCTAAGCGTAGTGAACTGTACCTGATTTTCTGCAGCCAGGCCACAATCCATAGGAATGGGATCAACTCTGGGCTTAAACATGGAAGATAAACCATCATCTCTAACCTTGTCCATTTCTGCATGAGATGCTGAAATCAACATTTCATTGCCCCTGTCCATAGGAGGTGATGCAAAACTCCCCGTGGTTGGAGAAGGCTAACAAATTAACAAGAACAAAGTAAACATTAAAAAAAAAAAACGTTACAAACAGTTGAAAGTTGAAACATTAGTTGTTTATTCAACATATGGACAGTGCTAATGACTGACAGTTACATCCATCCAGAGTCTGTGTTTGTCTTTTTCATATCTATCAGATCAATGAACAAATCAGAAGAAGATTTATCACCTGCCCAATAATTGGATTACAAATCTATCAAATAAACTCCTTATTCACCAATTCAACCGTTGCCAGGAAGCAGACAATCTTTACTCTCACTCCGAACTAGATGGCTAAACATCACTATGTTTCCTTTTCACGTCATATATGGAAGTTTGAACTTTAAACCATCATTGATCACAACAAATCTCATTCAACCAACATTTAAGCAATGAAAGCCTCATCCAGATACTAGAAAGTAAGCAGGGAAGAGAAACAGTACCTGTGGATTGGATACCATAATCGGAGAGTTTAGCAATGCAGTGGGGCTAATGCCAGGCGGTATGGTCAGATAAGGTGATCGAACGCCTGGAGAAGGCAACATGCTACTAGACCTAAACCGAGGATTGCTGATTTTAGCAGCATTGAATCCAAATGTAGCTGCCCTTCTCTCTGCTATGCTCCCTCCTGTCTTAATGCCAGCAGAATCACCCATGCCAATGGAAGAAGAATTCAACCCATTTTCACTAGTACCCTGCACTTTCCTCTTTGAATCCAACATTGAATTCTCAACTTCTTCATGATCAACACCCAAAATACCCTCCCCACCAATCAAAGCATCATCGATTGATTTGCTAACACATGGCTCAGATGTAAAACCTGAGAACAACCCTTTAGGGTTAGGGCTCATCACAAGATCCCTCCACTCTTCAATCCCATCACCACTCTCTTCCATACCTTATCACACTGACTTAAATTAAAACCCTAAGTTTTCATAATCAAAAATACAAAATTGGTGATCGAATTGCCCTGCATCCAAAACACTTGAATCCCCTGTTGATGAGAAAGAATTCCCAGCTAATCCGAAGTGGGGTTTTCATATTTAATCGATTTCATTCAACAAATGAAGTGGGTGAATTTGTCGCGGACTTATGGTACTGATTTGAATCCAAAACCCTACTGATTTAAGTACGATTTGCCCAACGCAGAAACTTAAATTCTCACCTAACAGGACCTCAGTGAAGCTCGAACACTGCGACTCTTCTCTTCCCAAAATTCCACGCGGAACACGAAGATGATTTTATGAGCTTGAGAAAGGGAGATTATTCGAGAAATCAAACAGAAAAAGATTACAAAATGAAGAAGAAAAAGAAATGCGCGAGAGTGTCATGGATTTGGACAAATTGTAAAGTATGGGACATGTCTCATATTGGATGTATGGACAATTGATGAAGGATTTATATATCAAATAGACTCTCTCACCTAATAAGCTAATCTTTTGGGATGAGTTCTCCTGTTTGGTCTGTAACAATTGGTATCAGAGCCAACTCAGAGCGATGGCCCACAGAGTGGTGGCCTGGGAGAGCCAGCCGTGACCAACGTGGCCGTGATCAACGAGGACTCGGAGTGATGGCCTGGAAGAGTCAGTCGTGACCAACACGGACTCAGAGTGGTGGCCTACAGAGTGGTGGCCTAGGAAAGCCAGTCGTGACCAACGAGAACATTAACCCTTAAGGGGGGGTCGAATGTTATAGATTTGGACCAATTGCAAAGTATAGGACTTGTCTCACATCGGTTTTGTGGGCAACTGATAAGGAATTTATAGACCAAATGGGCTCTCTCATCTAAGAGGCTAGTCTTTTGGGATGAGTTCTCATATTTGGTCTGTAACAGAGAGAGAGTATGTGAGTTGGGGTTCGTTTTGGCGGACAATCTTCTCAGCCAGCGAGTTTCAGATTTTTAGAAAATTAATTAATTGTATAAAGTAATTTAATTAATTACTTACATAACAAATTTTTCAGAAATTAACGGATAGAAATTTGTACGTGTTACTAGTGGCGGATCTTGACATTTAAAATGGATGTGTTCATCTATTAGCTTCATCACTAATACAAACTCCTCAAAAAAAGTTATATAATACATACTATAGTAGTCTATGTTATGGAGACATTCCGTCTCGAAATTTATTTTTTTTAAACCTTCCATCTCATATTTCCTCAGTAATGGAACTTGATACGCAATAATAATATGCTTCACTTCTCTACTTAAATAAAAAATAAAAAAATTGGTAGTCTACTACTATGTTTGTTCTTTGTGGTCTTCATATTTTATAGTTGATGCACAAAGGGTGTTAAAATCGTTACTAAAGTCGTTCGTTATAGAGCACACATCATCAACACCAATTAATAAAATAAAATAAAAGGCCATAAAGTGAACATGTCAAATATGAAATAAAACTGCAAATAAGTGGTCTCCAATATCTAGTCACACCAAAAGGAAGGGAAAAAAATCAGTATCAAGTTCGAACAAGTAATTAGTGAAAAGTTAAAGAAAATTCGGCACGAAGAACATATTACAATTGAACAGTAAAAAAAATCAATAATAACAATAAAAAAAAATCAAAGAGATTAATATTAGATTAAATTAAAACATCTAAAATACACATAAGAGAGAGAGAAAGAGACAGAAAAAGATACTTGGAAAAGTGGAATGCAGTTTTGCCTGAGAAGATAAGGGAATGAGAGAAATTTGTGGTTGGGAGTATTCAATTCTATTTTATTTTGCTATAAAATTTGAACTTTATAGTTGTAATTTTTATATTTAAAAAAACAAAAATATTAGTACGTTGGTTGGGTATATTTAGAGAATGTCCATAAAGTATAATTTTTAAAGCTTATTTTAGGGGTATCCATATATACCAATTAACTACCGTTAAAATAGCTCATTAAAAATCTTTTCACTTTACTAAAACAAAAATTTAAGATTAAGGGTGTCCATGGACACTTCTGACCTCAACAAGAATCTACAAGAATCCGCCTATGATGTTATGCTAATCTCCCATAATTTTAGCATCACGTGCGACGTCTTGCCCATATGCTAATCTCCCATGGACACGTCTTGCTCCTTCCTAATTTAAAATCAAATTTGTCTTAATTATTTTTCTTTAAATTTTTACATTACTTTGGTTATTTTTTTTAATAAACATGCTTTATTTTGATTACACGAATCTAAAGGCCTTGTGATTTAAAAAAATGTGGCTTTAGAATGAAATCTAAAGAGGGGGAACTTTAGATTTTCTTTTAAAAAATAAATATACATCGCATTATTTTGCTCCAATTTTGGGTAAGAGAATAAAAAGATTGTGTCTTTTGAATTACCTAAAAAAGACAGTTCCGAAACTATGGTATGCTTAATTCTATGTTTTAGAACAAAAAGATCTTAACACTATATTTGGATTGGGATTAGATGAGGAGGAGGGAAGGGAAGGAGAGGGAAGGGCGGTTAATTAATCCCCTTCCCCTTGTTTGGGGAAAAAAGAAGGATGGAGGAAAACAGGGAGAACAATTCACCTCCATTAAACCCCATAATTCAATTTTTTTTTCCCCCAAATTGGGGGTGAATGGAAGGGAGCGGAAGTCACATAGTAATTTTCCCTTTTCCTTTCCTTCCCCTCCACTCCCTTTTCTAATCCAAACATAACACATATAGTTAACCTCTCTTCTCCTCCACTTCAAATCAAAACAAGGTAAATACACTTTTCCTCCCATCCCTTCCCTTCCCCTCCCCTCCATTTCCCTCCCATTCATTAACCTCTCCTCCCCTCCCGCTCTAATATCCAACACATCGTAAAACACCACAAATAAATGGAGAAGATAAAAAACAAACCACCTTAGCCGAAAAGCATATGCATATGGAGGCTTATTTCCGTTTATTCTACCTCCAAAATAAACCCCATGTTCAGTAGGGTTACACAGCATAATTGACTGCTTGAAGCTGCACAATCAGCCTGACCAACACCACCACCATCTTACTCTACTACACCTACTAAGCATATAATACACCAATATTATTTCAACTATCCAGACAAACCGATTCCGAGTCACCAACCTCTTCTATGCCCGGACCTGTATCTTTGGTCATAGTGTAACTTGAGGCGGACGTCAAGCTAACATTCTCCACGAAAGCACTACTCAACAGCTCGGCCTTCCTCTTCCTTCTGTACTGCTGCCACCTCCTGAGCGTTTCTGTGAACTCTCTTTCCGCGGGCATCCTTGCTCCCGTCTTCTCCTCTCTTTCATCAGCCGAGCCTCTCTCCTCATGACGATGCTCACCAACACAAGGAGCCCTTAGCACTGGGAAAACCAGCAAAGGCCTATAGAAGCATAGGATAAGTGTAAGAAACATGACGTAGATATGAAGGGAAGTCCACACGTAGAACGTCCACTTCCAATCGTGGATCAACTCCTTCACCCAAGGCAATCTAGAGTGCACTAGAATCTTGGCCTCATAGAGCTGAGGTAAGTAAGGAGTTCCGGCCCGAGGCATTAGTGTAATCCTGATGGCTTCAGTTCTTATGAGGCTATCCTCCTTGCACTTGAGCATTTGAACCGTGATCTTTTGAGTCTCACGTGTGAGTCCAAGCAGGAGAGGAAAACCCATCAGTAAAGTGTGCATCAGCCTTATAGGTTGGCTTTGGTAGATCAGCATTGATGGATGGCTTGACTTCGCTATTATTCTCCCATTGGTCGATATGACCTCTGCCATTATCTGTTAACAAAGCGATGGGACAAATTACTTAAACTGAGAACAATCTAGGATATTATCATATAATAATGTTACTGCTGCATTAATGATATCAATCGCATCATCAATGAGGTTCCGAATTAGTAGAAAAGACTGAGGCATTTGATCAATTTGATCCCTAGAATGAATGAATCCATTTCTACCGTACTCCCCTTACCAGCATGCATAGTAGGGTTGTTAAATAGGTCGGGTTGAATTCGTATTTGTATCAAACTTAAACTGGTTGAGAAATCCACGGCCCAAACGTAACATGTTTATTAAACAAGTTGAAAAACTTGACCTGTACCCATTTATCTTTAAACGGATTGACATGAAACTTACCCATTAACCCGTTTAATATAAATTGATCAGGCTCAGGTTATCGGATTATCTGTTTACACACTTAATATTTTGACTAAAATATGATTATTGAGCATTATAAATCAATTTTTTGACTTTAATATAGCATCATAATGCAACCACTATCTATGATTCACAAGAACGACAATCACAAAACAAATATCAACTTGATTAAAACCTATATTTTCACAATTTCTCCCAAAAAGCACATAGTAATTGGGTAAACGAATTAACTTATTTAATCCATTTAATTAAACGGGTTAAATAAGTATTTTTTTGTGTCAAAATTCTAAACCTGAATCTAAACCAATTAATTAAACGGGTTCAACGTGTCAACCCATTTAATTAAATGGGTTGAAAATCTTTACCCAAACCCACTTAATTTCATGTTCGGTTCAGGTCAGTAATCGTGTCGGGTTAACTTTTGACAGCCCTAGATACATGTGCGCCTCCTCTAATCCAACGTCAATAAGTGGAGGTGAAAGTAAACTTCGGTTCTGTAGTCGTTGATGACCCACTAGCTTCCCTTCAACACAACACTTACGGTTATGCAAGCCCATACTTTGATGAACAAAGTCAATATAAACACTTTTGCCCCATACACGTTCATAGTGCTTCATCCTATATCGACATTCGACACTAACTTCAGTGCATCAATATGAGAATAACAGAGCAGTTAGTACCTCTAGAAGTACCTTAGTAGCTCATGCGAAGTCAAGGTACCCCAAAAATACCACATCATAGTACCTTCACATCAATTTGGACCGCTTTGAGGGGAGGGGGGGGGGGAATACAACTCATAGTATCTGTTATCACAGCATGGTTCACATCATTGAACAAAGTCAATGCAATTTGAGAACCTATTAACATTGTGATTGACTGGAGAAGAGTGCAACACAGAAACTTTTCCGAAATACAGGAGTCAGCAAAACTAATTGGTTAAATATCAGGGAGAGAGATTCAATAAGGTTACCTGAAACACCCCAATATCTCGATTATAATCAGAATCAGGGACCAAGAGCTCAACAGAGACATGAAACGTATGGCCAACAGGAACCATAGCTAGCTGCTGCTTCCTCTTTCTCTCTCCTGCAACCCCACCATCAAACACAAACGTGGCCTGGGGATTAAAATCCGTGAAATCAAACTGCAACTTCTCCTTGACAACCACCGGCTCCTCCACCCAGTAATTTACCACCAGAAACCCCATAATCGCCGCCGCCGCCATCACCAGCGCCAGCACCATTCCGGTGTACACCGCACCCAGGAGGCCGTACGCCAGCCGCCGCAGCAGGTGGTGCACGGCGGAGGTCCCAATTTCAGGAAGGTGGCACGAGTCGGGTGGGGGTAAGGGTTTAGGATTTGGGTTAGGGTTAGGGTTAGGGGAAGTGAGAGAAGTGAAGGTGTCGGCAATGAGGTCAATTTGAGTGTCGATCAGCTTGGGGACCCAGCTGATGATGAGTCCGCCGCCTAACCCTCCGCCGCAGCCGCCGTCTTCGAAGTTCGCCATTGATGGTAGCTAAGGTGGGTGGGATGAGAGAGAAAGAAGAGAGAAGAAGAGGGTGGGCCTGGGTTGGACTATTGAGGAGGCATGGTGGAGGAGAGTGGAGGAGGAGGGCGGTGGTGGCAGCAGGAGGGAGGAAGGAGAGTGGAGAGCTGACAAGTGTCTGTCTGGGTGTTTTATAGGCTTATGTTGTTTTTTTGTCTTCTTTTGAGTTTCATTTCATAGCTTTGTTTCCCTCTAGCCTGACGGCAATAATTTAAATTATCAGGTGTATCGATGTGAATAATCTGTAAAGTAAATAATTTAATATTTGAATTTAATTTTTGTAAATAATTTGATAAAAGAAAATTTATGTCAGAATATAATCGAGTCAAGTTTACTCAAATTTTTTGTTAGTATACTTACAACAAATATGATTAAAGATTAAATTGTTTGGCATAATTTTCTCGGTCAAATTATTCGTGTCGATACCTCAAATAGTTCAGATTATTTGCATCAATTCTTTCTTCTTTTTAACGCCGGAAAGACATGACTTATTTTTTAAAAAAGTATATTATATTCACTCAAAAATATATATATATAGAATGATATTTCTCAACCTAAACAATCAAATTATGTAGTGTGTGTGTACATCTTATTACTTTGGAAGGGAATAAGGCAATTTATTTTGAAGGGTAATCCTCTAATTTTAAGGATGGTTATTTTAAGTTAATACATCCTCCCTTAATACTAAAATGAAAGATATTTTGGTAACTTTATACATCAAAAATTTATCCCATAGCATGTGCTATTATTGTAGACAACAGTAAAATTTGAGCAATATAGTAATTTTAATCTGTTAATTATACTTTGGGCCGTTGGGGGGTGGCTTTTCAATGCAACCCTTTCTTTTATGACTTTTATGCAATATAGGCAGGATACAATTAAACAACCTAAGAACAATGCTTATTACAAGCTTAAAAAAATAGATCTTCATGTCAGGATTAGTTGGACGAGTAAGTTTTTTTTTTTATTTAAAAAGGACTCATTGATTACTTTTAACAACTAGGAGTGATAGTAGTTTACTGTGTTCGGATTGGGATTAGGGGAGGGAATGGGAGGGGGAAGGGAGGCTAATTAACCCCTTTTTTCTTTGTCTGGGAAAAAAAAGGATAAGGGAAAAGACGAGAAACATTTCACTTTCATTAACCCCCATAATTTATTTTTTATTCCCCCTCCCCACCCCCAAAATGAGGGTGAATGGAGGGGAGGAGAAGTAATATAAAAATTTTAATGATAATACTTTACAAATAATAGTAATTTTTCATTCCCCTTCCCTCTCATTCCTTTTCTAATCCAAACATAACACATATAGTCAACCTCCATTCCCCTCAACTTCAAATTCAAACAAAGTAAATTCATTTTTCCTCCCCTCCCTTGCCCTCCTTTCCATTTCCCTCCCCTCCCCTCCGTCTCTAATATCCAAACAGAATGTTAAAAGACAAATTTTACTGTGTTTGGGAAAGGGAGCAATTTAAATACTCTCTCTCTTTCTCTCTGTTTCTTTCTCTTTCTCTCTGCTTTTCTTTTTTCTAATTAGCGTGACTTTTTCTAAATTAAATTATATGAATTTTGAGTAAAATAACTAGTCGGTCTATTAACTATTTACGGTTTGAAATTTTAGTTATTAAACTTTTAAAATCAAAAGTTCTAGTTAGTTAACCTAACACCGTTAAAATATAACGAACTGTTCTTCAATGATGCTTTAATATATTTTTTTTCTCTATATCAAACTATCCCCTAATACTTTGATGGACATTTTTTTTGAAAGATTTTGCTACTGTAATTATGTAATTTTCCTTTACAAAATTATACAATCAAAGTTCATAATGACTATCCATGTTCAGCTAAAACAAGGTCCACTTACAACAGTCACATAACTTCTATTCAGCATCGGGATGATGCATAGGTCCAACCTCACATCCACGTTTTCCTTTCTTCTTTTTTTTGGGGGGTACGTAGTTACAAAATAATTAGTCTTTGTGAGGAATTTCTAATCCAATTTCCACAACCCAAACTTTTTGGGGGTAGTGTCGTAAAGATGCTCTCTATAGTAATCAAGCTTTGAAGATTTTAAACAATATGAGGTTTTGGTTGTAGTTAGTATGACAATACATTCTTTTCCCTTTCAAGAAACCAAAGTGAAAAATTAAGTGAAAGTAAATTGCACGTATTAGTTAACAATATCTTGTAAGAAAATTATATTAAAATATTATAGGATAGTGATGTAAAAGATGAGAAAAATAAAATTTTAAAGTATCATTAAGAATATTCTGTTATATAGGCTAACTAATTAAAAATTTTGATTCAAAAAGTTTAATAACTAAAATTCCAATCCGTAAATAGTTTACTCACTCGCTAGCTATTTAACTCTATGAATTTTATAAGGACTAGATAAAGGGGCAGCCCGGTGCACAAACATTCCGCATTTACGCAGGATCCGGGGAAGGACCGCACCCCAAGGGGTGAATTTTATAAGGACTAGATGAACCTTGTAATTTCCAAATGAGGACACACTTGACTTAAGTTGAATGAATCTAAAATGTGTGAACAAACTACTTTATTACGTATTATCCTTCTCGTTCGTCTTACTTTCTATTAACCTGTAGGCGCTCTGTATTCTCTCTCTCCTTCTCTGTTTTATTGCATTGTTCTTGACATCTAGTTTATCTACTGATCTTACTGGTATACTGCACTTGTCTTCTCTTTTGTAATTCCGAAACATCGGTTAGTATACAGTGAACAAAATGTTGTAATAGTCGTTGCTAATCGTTGTTGCAAAGTCTTTATGTAAACCTGATAGTGGCATCCTGTTATCATTATTCGATAAACAACTAATGCGGCAGGGCACCTGTCCATCCTATTGGCTATCGCTTGATCCACTAACGAATTATAATTACTCACAATTACAAATATAATATGCAATTTAATTAATTGCAGGATTGTAAAGATCATGCCTTGAAGGTTTTTATGAATGGCAAATCCTTTGCTTGAATGAATCTTTTTACATTATTTTGACGAATTGGGAGAAGAGTCACTCAGGAATAACTTTGTTGTGGTGGTAGGTAATTAGGTATAAACTGTGTACTCTTAGAAACATTGTCATCACCCTAATCAAATGCTATAGACTTGGTTGTGAATATTGACATTTTTAAATGTTTGGAAGTACAAGCTTCTTGATGAAATGATGGATTTTGGCAGTCTGTTGTTTAGACTTAGGGTTTATCCTTAAGATCAATTTCTAATGTTGCTTTGAGGTGGTAGATTACATATTTCGCCCTGATGTTATGACTGAGTTTATTACAACTAGTGAGCGTGTTTACCTTTCTAAGACGTGAATATGATTGTGGAACATTTATCGAAATAGGAACTCTAATGATGTTTAATATGAAGCCAATGTTTAAGACAAATATATCCAAAGCATAAATTGGAGTAACTAATATTTGGTGTGGACTCAAGGTAATTTGATTCTTCTTTCATTAGTGTGGCCGTGTGGGACTGTGGGTAAAGTGTTCAAGCTTACTACAAGTACAAGCAATGTAGGATTACTTTACTAGACGCAATTAGTAGCAGCTCATTATTTGAACTTAACAGTAGCCCATTTTTTATTTGAATAATTCATTTAAATTTGGGCCTTGGAGACCGGTCCAAATTCGGTTTGGTCTAGACTGGCTTTGGACATGGACCGGTCCTTGCCCCACAAATTTCATATTAATTGACCTTCGGTCCGATCCGGTCTTGGACTGATGAATAGCCATACACAGTAGAATATTCACACAGTAGACAGGACTGCAATTTAGGGCTGATGAAGCTGGTCATGTTTGGAAGTTACAATGAAATCATTTTAGGAAGTGGAGCACAGACAAACACTGATGGTACAATTTTGAAAGAGATTAGTTTGGTTCTTACTTCTAATTTTGGAAGAGATCAATTAGTGATGGTTTGGTTGTCACAACACAGATAGTAAAACATCTTATTTAATGTCTATGGAAGAAAGAACCAAACAAGCATCACCAAAGTTGTAGAACACAAGGCATGCAAATGCAATCATTTTCTTTCAAGGTAAGAGGTCTTATCAAGGATAATTAGATCAGATGTAATGTAACAATTATTTAATTTTAGTTTATAACTATTATTGAATTTTATATTATGTAGTATTAATTTCGAAGTTTCGAAATTTCTGGCTTCGCTAGGGTTAGAGAGGGAGAGATAGTGAGAGGAGGAGGAGGAGGAGGAGAAGAAGAAGAAGAAGAAGAAGAAGACGATGGTGCAGAAGAAAGGGGGCAAAGCTTCGGAAGAAGCAGAGGAGCTTGCCCATGTCCCCCTCCAAGCTATTATCCTTGCCGATAGCTTCAACACCAAATTCAGACCCATCACTCTTGAATGCCCTAAGGTTATTCTTCTCTTTATTCTTCAATTTTGTTTTCATTGAATCAAAAACATCGGGTTTCTTTCACTAATTGCCTTTTTGTGCTCCATTGACTGGTAGCTGAGAAAAGAGCCAATTTGGCATTGCTGCTTTCAGAAAAAGCACCCCCTTCCTTATTGCTCTAACATCTGATGCCTCCCCCCCCCCCCCCGGGGGGTAGTGTGATTAGCTGATTAGTTCGAACTATGTTGGAGAAGTAATTGCATTTAATAATATAAGATATAAGCTATGCATTTATTGGGGCGGGGGAGTAAGAGAGCATGTATTATATACCCATTGCTTGTAATGTCGTAGTGATGATTTTTTCAGTGGTGTACAATGTCCTTGTGATGCTGCTGCTTGGATGTGGGCTTAGTTGGGATAGCGATAGCGCTGGAGGGATGATTCACTTTTTTCATTTGCCAAATGTCTTAACACCATTCCGTACAAACTTTGCTGCTTTTAAAGGTGCTCCTACCACTGGTTGGCATTCCTATGATCGAGTACTCACTGGCATGGCTTGAATCTGCTGGTGTGGACGAAGTTTTCGTGTTTTGTTGTGCTCATTCAAAGCAAGTAATCAAGTACTTGGAGAATTCCCAATGGCGTAAGCAGCCAAATATGACAGTGATGACTATTGAGTCTCACAATTCAATCAGTGCTGGGGATGCCTTACGCTTGATATATGAACGGAATGTGGTATGACATATCTTTTTACATTAACATAATATATATCTGTATGCTTTTAACTTCTCTTTTAGTCATGAATTATGTGCATGCCCTGTTATGATGAGCCGGGGAAATTCCTATGTAGTCTGTTATATCTCTGTTTGGCAGTTGTTGGAACTTAATACATCGCTTGTTAAGGTCGGGTTGTTTGATGGAAACAAAGGCCAAAGGAAGAAATAATTCTCCATGCTTACTATTGATAGCCATGCCCTTTTCTGCTTGTTCTCCCTCCAAGCAATGCAATTTCATACTCTAGAGTCTCACTAAGCAAGGTGCAATTGAATAAGATGTAGTAGCCTTACCTCTCTTTCATTGGAACTTAGAGTAAAACTCATTAGTCTCTTTTTGAATGCATGCTACTCAACAAAAAAGAACTAGAAGACAGTTTTATGAATTATTTGGCATAGTTTACTTCAATTCAACATGACTACACGGGGGCTTGTTGTCTCTCAGAAATTGAAGGCATTTGGGGCTATTCACTATTTTATTTACAACAATATAAACTGTTGTGCTTGCGTGTATTCTGTGGGTTATAGCTTGCTTATTCTTTCTACTTTTTTTCAGGTTTTCTTGATGCTGTTGTCTGTTGAGAAGGAAAATGAGTTTGTAGTTATCCTTTCTTTGTTAAAACTGAGCATCATGTCGTTTACCTTACCAATTGACAAACAATATCAAAGTCTCTGTTGTTTGCCGAGATATCTTTCTTTAACTGGATGTGTCCTTAAGAGTGACCTCTCTTTTTTCATGTGGTTGTGATGGTTAGTTATAAAAACTAGAGTGAAAAAAGTAATCAAATGGCAGTTATTATTGCTTCTAAAATCTAAATATAATAGGGTTTTCGGTTCAAGTAAGAGGAACGAATAGAAATTTAAGAAGGGAACAAGTGAGAAGGAATGAGCAAAAGGAATTTAAGGTGTTCGGTTCAAAAGGTAAAGAGCATAAATCTTTTCGGATGTTTGCTTGAAAAACTCAATAAAAATCCCCATTCTTCAGCCCCTTGCCAGCCATCTCTTTTTTACCCTCACCACCAGAAATGTCAAATCTGCCAACTCCATCATGTTCCTTCTTTACCCCACCCCTCCCTCTTGATCGCTTTCAGTTCTCCACCACCTTCTCTCAACCTCGCTGGCATAAATTCTCATTACATAGCACCATTGCCGCCATCTAAGTTACATGGACTTGGATATAGAGTGTCAACAACAGTAATGGTTCAAAGGTATAGAGCCCATAGTCCTCAAAATTTAGTATGCGGGGATACTATTTGGAATTCCGGTATGGCTACAAGGACTCCTTATTTTAGATCTGGAAGTTGTTATTTCAAATTAGTTGTTTAGAATATTTTATTATCTAAAAATTAAGTCCAAAAACGATATCCACTTCCAAGCAATAGTCACTGCATAAAAGATTACTAATACATAACTTACTAATCATAGAAGACTAAATGATTCGTTAGAGAAGAAAATGTTATCCACTTATCAAATTGGTAAATAGTAAACAATTATCCAACAATAAGGAAGGAAGAAGGAAAAGGACCATATATTCCCTCTTTCCCCTCATTGTTGCTAGTGCTCGCTGCTTAAATCTTGGATACATGTGTGACACGTATCCTATATCCTATCCATGCAATGACGTGTACAAGACGTGTATGGCCGGTAAAAATAAGGAATTCGTGTAATTAGAATGGGAATTCTTTAATATCAAATTTACATAGTCTAGTGGAAAAGAAAGGCAGAGAAGGGATTGTAGAAGGACAGAAGAGAAAGAGGACAAAGAGATGGATAGTTATCTTGAATATGCGGACTCAGTTAGCGATTATCAATACTAATCGAAGGGTATAACAACCAAAGTCATGTAATCTATTTATAAGACTCTTAAGACCTGGAAAACAAGCTAAAAATTTACCTAAATATATCCAAAATAGACTAGGAAACTTAATCTTATTAAAATACTCTATTAAATAAAAGTAGCAAAGTATACTAGATTTCTATTGTAATATTTCCTATGTTCTTGATTTTGGCTTTCCTTCCTTTATTTATCATTTGTGTTTTTGGGTATCACAATTGGCCTTAGCGTTCCACTATCTTCTTATCTTCTTCACCGTCACCTTTATAACTCATTTCCCCCCCTCAACCACGATCTCCTTCTATTTACTGTCCTTCTTAAGCTCACTACAGAACCCTAACTTTCCAGCACCACAACTGCCACTTATGTTTTGCGTCTTCTCATCTTCCCTTCCGCTCAATATGTAAACCCTCACATGTTGTCACCATTCCGATCTCTTTTATAGTTTTTTGAAAGGAGGCCTTGTCCTTGGACCATGTTGGTTTGAGCCACCAAAGTCCCAAGACTTAGGCCCTGTTCTTTTCAGTGGGAAATGGTGGGTGTGGGATAGGTGAGTGTGGAAAAGGGGGGGAAGGAGTGGGTGGGTGTAGGAAAGAGTGGGTTGGGTTCATTAAACCACGAAAAGAACAGGGCCTTAGACATCCCAAACTAGCCACCGAAGGCCTAGGGCTTATTAGTTTTTAGCATTTTGGAGGAGCTGTCAGCGTGTTGAAGTGAGTTGGAGCGGGTTGGAGCTGCTCAAGTAGGGAGGAGCATATTGAGAGCATTTTTGAGAAGGGGTTGGAGCATGTAGTAGGTTCAACATGATGAAAACGAACATGCCCTAGATCTAGAGTAGCATCAGTAATATTTTTCGGGGTCTACCTTGCTTTAGAATTCCTTCCTTGTCTGCACTGTTGATGCAACAACATGGGGGGGGAGCATGGACAATGTTTTTTTTAGGGTGTGTACTTTACAGCAAAAATGACATCAGCACCAGGTTTGGATACTAAGCAATGTTTTAGGGTGATCCAAATATAGATAACCTTATCTTCGGAACCAAGAGTGTGATATATAGTATTGTACAAAAACGTGGTAGACTTTTCTTTGATTAAGATTTAAGACATCTTGTTTTTGCGGGTTACTTCCTGGAGAAAGTTTTGGGCTTTGTATCCACCATTGATGCAATAACCAGTGATTCCGCTTGAAAAAAATGAGGTTTTTGAGGCTACTTTGGATCTATGTTTGCTGGGCTTCCTGATGACGGTGTCGGTTAGGCCCAGACTACATATATATGTTAAGGGAGGGGAAGGTACTGAAGGTACTGCTGAGGAAGGGGCAGCCTGGATATGCTGGTCATACGGTGTTGATGATGGCTGGTGGGGTTATGTTGGACACTGCTGTCATACATGTCTATTTGGTCAAAATGATTGAATTCAAATAAGAAATTAGGGGAGCTCTACCTCTTAGCGGGGAAAGAAAAGTAACAGAAATCTTCACTTGCTGGAACAATGAGAATCAAACAACTTGATTTTGTTTTGGAGGTTTGAGTAGGATGTTATCCACTGCTTCTCAAGTCAGTTTGATTGCGGGTTTTTTTGGGGGATGGTCAGGTTCGTTGCTCTTGGAGATTAACCATCTTTGGTTTGCTGATGACACGATCATATTTTGTTCGAGTGTGCGTAAATTATCAGTCTTAGTTGCATTCTCGTTTGGTTTCAGGCAGTATCTGGTTTGAGGGTCAACATATCTAAGTCTTCTGTTTTACTAGTTGGAGAAGTGGACAATGCTTGCTTACTTGATTTTGAGCTGTGTTTAGATTCCCTCCCGTCATGGTACATGGGTCTTCCTCTTGGTGCAAAGTTCAAAGAGAAGTCCATCTGGGAACGAGTTGTCGAGAGATTGGAAAAGAGACTCTCTAGTTGGAAATCCAAGTTTCGTACAAAACTGGGTGGACTGACTCTCATCAAAAGTGTCCTCTCTAGCATGACCTACTTTCTTTCACTTTTCCGTATTCCTTGTTCTGTGGCTGACAAACTGGAAGCCATTTAAAGGAGGTTCTTGTGGGGTTCTTTTGGTGATGATTTCAAGTATCATTTGGTGAAATGGAGCATTGTTAAGCAACCTTTTCCTAAAGGTGGCTTAGGCTTAGAGACCTAATCATCTTCGATGAGGACTTCTTGGCAAATGGTTGTGGAGGTTTCGAATGAGAAATACAAGCTTTAGAGTACTGTAGTTAGGGCTAAACATGGGGCAAAGGGGGTGGGTTGGATCCCAAGTAAGCAGAATGGCACTTATGGGTTAGGCCGTTGGAAGTTTATCATTAAAGGTTTGGATCTTTTCTTGTCTCGTATCATTTTTGAGGTGTTGATGGTTCCTTAATCTTTTTTTGGTATAGTAGGTGGTCTGATGGCGTTCGTTTGAGGGATTGCTTCCCTTCTCTTTTTGCTCGTCTAGGAGACAAGGATGTTGTTATCTCTGATTATTTGGAGCACAACTCTCCCTTGATTGTTTGGTCCCCCATCTTTCTTCGTGAAGCCTTTCCAGATGATGATAGTGTGCCCCAGCTCCTTAGCATGCTTGATAGGGCTTCTGTGAGGGACTCTCCCTGCTACATGGTTAGATGGAACTCACCTCCACTGGAAAATTCACTATTAAATCCTTTTCCCTTCACCTCTCTTTGTCTCTTGGAAATTCGTCTTCTTCACTCTCAGATTGTTTTTTTGCCTTGGATTATCATTTGGAAGTCCCCGACCTCGTTCAAAGTATACTTCTTTGTGTGGGAAGCTTCTCATGGTAGGATTCTTACTTGTGATGACTTACAAAAGTGCGTAAAGCATTGGTCAACAGGTGCGTTATGTGTGAAGACGATTTGGAATCAGTAGAACATTCATTCCTCCATTGTTGTTTGCCAGAAACCTTTGGGAGTTAGCTTTGAGTTGTTTGGGTCTTCATTAGGTGATGGCTATATCTGTGAGAGATCAATTAGGAGTGTGGGAAGGTTTTTTTTTGGAAGGAGGTCAAGTTTAAATTTTTTCAAGCCATTGCCCGTGCCATCTTTTGGTTGCTGTGGATGGAGAGAAATAGGAGAGTTTTTGATGGAATCAAAACCTCAATCGAGTGATTTTTCTTTTTTTTTTTCGGGTAAGTAATCAAGAGGTATATTAAAAGGACGCCAAGGGGATGTCACACATTTACAAAAGGGGCAAATACAAAAACATTATGCCCTTAAGCTCTCATCCATAATGCAATCGACAAAAGCCAAAAAATTTAAATTTTTGTTACCACAAAGCCTGACACTCCAACTATACAATGACCTCAAAAAATAAAGCTTAAAATCTTGAAGCGACACGGCTTTATCGTCAAAGATACAATTGAGTGATTAAAAGATAAGTGGCTGAAGACCTTATTCTTTTGGAACCTTATTCTTTTAGAAGGAGGAGGTTTTTGTTTCTTCGATTTATGTCCTTGATTTTGTGAATAGGCTTTTTTTTTGGTTGTAATTAGTTTTTGTAGGATGCTTTTTCAGCATCTTTTCTTTTAGATGCTCCTTATCATTATCAATATATTACCTTTTCCTTATCAAAAAAAAAAAAAGAAAAAGATTCTGTTTCCCTTTTCAGAACACTCCATACCAAGTGACCTATAAATTCATTGCTTTTACTTGTTGAGCTCCTTTGTTTGATATCATGACTATTTCATGTTATAGTTTACCGTTTGCTCTGGAAACTAAACTATAAGAACTCACATTTCCTTCTTCTTGTTAGATACATGGAGACTTTGTCCTCATTACTGGGGATACTGTAAGCAGCATGTCCCTCACTGAGGCACTTCAGGAACATAAAGAGAGAAGGAAGAAAGATAGCAATGCTGTGATGACCATGGTCATCAAAAAGTCAAAGCCTTCTGCAATTATGCACCAATCCCGACTTGGCACTGAAGAATTGTTTATGGCAATTGATCCTGATACGAAACAGCTATTATACTATGAGGACAAGGCAGCCCTTGACAGAGGGACTATAACTCTTGACAAGTCATTACTGACAGATAGCTCCTCAGTTTCTACGCACAATGACATGCAGGTCTACTCTTTAAAACTCTTGTCACTATGTACTTTTTCCAGTTCTCGTTTGTGCATGTTGTGGGTTAACTAGTATTTCTTATCGGGCATGTCTTCATCCCTCACAATATCTGTGTGGCCAGTTTGACTTTCATGCGGTGCCTTTTGACTCTACTGGATATTCTAGAGGAGTCACCATGACATTCATCAGATTTAGTCACAAAACTGACGAGGGTCGGTGATGAAGCATGAGGGGTGTACTCTTTCGTGTTTCTGGGTGAACATTATCATGAATTTATTTATGTTGGATTATTTTCTAGTGTCTACTTGGCATTTGTTCACATGATTCGCTTGTTAGATATTGTAGAGGATTGTTTTGCATGATGATGTTCCTGTTTTGAACTTCTCTGCATCGTCCTTTCAATTTCCTGGTGCGCACATTCTCAAGACTAAAAATTTGCAAGTTTGTTTGGTTGGATCATTTGAATCAGATGCTTCCTTTAGGCTATATCCAAAAGGATAAATACTTGGCATTACTCCATATTTTTGAAACATCAAATGCTTAGTGTCTGGTCCAGTCTTTTGCTTCAGGTCCTATGTGTGGTTGGTATGGTTTGTCTGTATTTATGGACAACTGTACTCATCTATGAACATGCATTGAAGCATTTTTCCACATCTCAAAAGCATTGTCCTAATCCAATATTATGTCTTTTGTAGGATTGTTACATTGACATCTGTACTCCAGAAGTCCTCAGTCTTTTCACCGACAACTTTGATTATCAGCATCTACGTCGGCATTTTGTAAAAGGACTACTTATTGATGATGTATGCTTTTTTTGCTATATGCCTTATTTTTATCCTTCCCTTTTTCTTTTTTATGGGGTGGGTTTAAAATCTCCTTCCCCTCCCCCGAGGGGGCGGGGGGGGGGGGTTGGGAAGCTAACTAAAGTGCTTGAAGCTTGATTATGGCATAGGCTATGGAGCTCATGGTTATATTTTGACTTGCTGGTATATACCTGTTTGCGTATGAGTTTCTTTCTAAGGGTTCTTCCCTTTGATTCAAACCTTATCTATGCCAAATGTTTTGTGTAGATCTGTTCTGCTAATGAAATATATAAATTTTTTTTCACAATAACGAGACTGACAAATGTTTCCATAGTCTATTCCATTGGAGGAAAGCCTTGGTATTGTGCTTTTCGAAGGTATGTGGCTCCTCCAATATGATTAACATTTTTGGATCACATAATATTCAGTGAATGATGTGCCATCATTGGCAGTACAGTCCATTGTCATCTGTCTTGGGCTATAAGTATTCTTATCCCTCAGTTAGACTAGTAGAGATGTTATTTCGAAGAGACGGGCACAAAATTTTTTTAGAAATAGGGAAATAAGCCATCTATGGACAATTATTACGTTTGGGGGAGAACCTTCTAATTCTGCTGGGGTGGTACATCTTCAAAAATTTTGCCAGCTGACTACTCCTGTGTCCATTTGCTCTCAAAGAATCTTAGTTAGGTCATACTCCTGTTCCATTTGCAATGTGGTGAAGTTATCTATTTGATTTGTCCTCAATGTGTTTTGAGTTTTAAAGGAATTTCATGCCTCCAGATTATGGGATACAAGATATATACTCATGAAATTCATTCGAGCTATGCGGCCAAAGTTGAGAATTTCAGAAGCTATGATGCAATAAGCAAAGATATACTTCAGAGATGGACATATCCCTTGGTACCAGATGTCCTGTCTTTCGGGAATTCCGTAACAAAACTTGGAAGACAAGGACTGTACCGAGCATCGGGTGAGGCCTGAAAGTAGCTAACTCCTTAATTCTTATACAGTTAACTAACCAGTTACAATATTAACTATCCTTAAGCTATTGCACTCAGCATGTTATGTGAGCTCTCCCCTCACCCCCGAACTGTACTCCCGGGCTGCCCATCTTGAATTTTAACCAAAGGTTTTATACCAGAGGAAGCCTAGGGGGACAGTTAGATATTCTTTAAAAATCTTGCAGGAAGCAAATAATCTGTCATGTCGTATGTGATTTACATTGTTATTTCTGCTAATAGCCTTGGTCAGTTGGTCATCTGAAACTCTATACACTCTATGGGTATTTAGTGTGAGGTTAAAACTGCCATTTTGGTGCTTCTCTTGAGTTCATATAGGAGAATATCTCACCTTCTGTCCTATTTTAAAAAAAGGTAAGAGATTAAGGACCGTACATGTTTGGATGTTCATTTACTAATAGCTTTATATGATCCTTTTGCTGCCTTATGAGAGCAATCTTCTTGCTTGCAATGGCAAGGGTTAAGGTGCATGCTTTTCTGACTGCACCCATCTAGGCAGAAGCCTTCAGAGATGCTGTCCCTTTTTTCTGCCAATTACTGCTGTTAGTTTTAGTCTGGTTATACCAACTTTTATTTTTTTTTTTAAAAGAATTGTATAATGGCTGTTGAATGTGCTCATTAAAAAAAAAGGGCTGCTGAATGTTCCTCTGAAATAGATTATCTCTGAACGAGTTGGGGGTTTGCATTTTCAGGTTCATGGATTTTATGTGACTCTCTGTGTAAAAATTCAGAGCTACCTCGGTTAGGTTGTCAAATGACCCACTTCATAGAGAAGAAGACTTGTGAGCGTTTGAAACGCTTCCTTTAGAAGGCGCAAATTGCTTGAAATAGTTGTGGATCATGGGTGGATGAACTGTTGTGGGCTGGCTTCTTTCTGCTTTGAAATCACTCTTGGGTCTCTTGAGCAATATAGATGGTACGTAATAGGTTCAGATATCATGGTGACAGTGAGAAAGGGTTTTTTGTGCATCATTTCTGGACTGCTTTTGTATTGAGCCAGATGGGTCAAAACATGAATTGTGAATATCTGAGGAATGGGGCATGGAAAAGGAAGAGTAAGAATGAGAATGTAGGACAGAGAAAGAAATGCGAGAAGTAACCGTAAGAGGGAGAGCAGTAGAGAGCAAGAGGTGAGTTGAGAGGACTGTGAGAGAAAGTAGCAATTTTGGTATTTTCTTGTTATGCCCCTCATTAAAATCTTGATGTGGCTAATTATTCCTGATGACTATGATACTACGAATCACTCTCTAAGTCATCTGTAATAGCCACTAAAACAAGATACTGTATTGCTAACAGCATGTCTTTTGCGATAAGATATGTATTGCTTTAATGGCACTCAAACAACTTATTAGTGCCGGAAGAACTGGATGAACTTACAGAAACTCGACAGCACTGATAAGTACTAGATGGAACTGAATGTTGTTGAAAGGTATTGATAGTAATGTGTAATGCTGAATAGTACTGAATAATTAAGAGAAATCTGATTAGGTATTTGAATAAGTACGTAATGGTATTGAAAGGCACCGAAAAGTCTTACATCTCATGAAATGGTGCTGAGTGATGGAAAATTTCATTGAATCGCGCTGAATGAAATTGCATAGTACTAAATGTTGAATTTTTTTTTTTTCAGGAAAAGAAAGGTATATTTCATTAACAGAAGGTTGGATGCAAAGAAAGCATCCTACATAAGGCTATACACATCCCATATACACAGTATCCACAAAATCTAAGAGATCAAGAGAAGAGTAACAAAAGATCCCTTTGTCCCAAAAATAGAGAGCCTTAATAAAATAATCTTTAAAGCATTGAAGTGGCATCTCCACACCCTCAAAGACTCTCCTATTTCTCTCACGCCAAATGCTCCAAAAAATTGCATGAGGAAATAATCTAGCAATCTTCTTCTTCGCTTTCCTTCCAAAAAAGCCCTCCCATGCATAGAGGTGATCCGAAATAGAATTGGACAAAACCCAAGAAACTCCTAAACAACTAAAGGCTAAATCCCAAAGAGCTCTTGCAAAACGGCAATGAAGCAATAAGTGGTTCACCGATTCTGCTGCAGCCTTGCATAACGGGCACCAGTTCTATGTTGCATAGTACTAAATGTTGATGATAAGTAAGTACTAATAATGAGTTGAAAAGAATAGACCCTAAGTACTTATGCGATATCCTTATATTGCTAAACATATATCATATGTTAGGTATGTCATAACTTCCCGGTTCGTGAGAATTTTTGGATACATTTTAAATTATGAAGCCTATTTCTTTAATTCCTTGTAGTTTATGCAAGTTCTTCACACTTTTGTGTTGTTTCTTTGTTCTTTCAGATGTTAAACAATCGCCTACTGCAGAAATTGGTCCTTTTACCCTTATTGGTAAGGGCACTACCATCGGGAGCAGCACAAAAATTTCAAATTCAATAATTGGGGAAGGTTGCAAGATTGGCTCTAATGTTTCAATAGAAGGCTCATACATTTGGAATGATGTCACAATTGAAGATGGCTGTAAACTAGTACATGCCATTTTATGTGATGGGGTTGTGATGAAGGCAGG
Source organism: Selenicereus undatus (assembly GCA_017589665.1). Classification (NCBI taxonomy): domain Eukaryota; kingdom Viridiplantae; phylum Streptophyta; class Magnoliopsida; order Caryophyllales; family Cactaceae; genus Selenicereus; species Selenicereus undatus. Next base: position 17,266,230 of record JACYFF010031955.1, read on the forward strand.
GGCAGCTCTTGAACCTGGTGTTATTTTGTCCTTTAAGGTACTGATCATGTGTGTGTGTGTGTGTGTGTAAGCCTTTATTTGTCAATGATCTTTTTATCCGCCTCTCCATCCTTGGTAGGGGACATTTTATCCATTGAGTCATGGCTGATGGCTATATGGCTGTATGTGCTGACATGTAGACCTGGCAAATGGGTCATTCGGTTCGGGTACGGGTCAGGTCAAGTTCGGATCGGGTCATGTTCGGGTTAAGTGACATTTCGGGTCGTTTCGGTTTGGGTCGGGTATGGTTCGGGTCGGGTCAATTTCGGGTCAACCAATTTTTGGTGAAATCCGCTAGTCATGCCAAAACAAGCAACTTTGTTGAAAATTTCAGGTCGGGTCAATTCGGGTTTCGGGTCCACTTTCGGGTGAGCATATTTCAGATGTCGGGTCGGGTATGGGTCCGGGTCATTCGGTTCGGGTTTCGGGTCTCGGGTCAGTTTTGCCAGGTCTACTGACATGTGAGGTGACGGTTTGGCATCTGCCTTTGCTTCCCCCTCCCCCCGTTTGGGGTTTATCTTATGAGCTTACTTATGTCACAAAGATATTTCTGATGGTAGAGCTTAATAGTTGGTTAATGATTCATCTGCATGAGAGGAAGACTAGGTTTGATAGCCCATGTGAGATTCTGTCACTATGGAACCCCTGCTATCCTTAGAAAGTGTCTGGAATCTCTGTGTGTGTGTGTGTGAGCGAGGGGGAAGGGGGTTGTGGGAGGAACTATCATCTCTGTGAGGAGGCCTGTAGGCTGTAGGTTTTAGTTCAATATCTGGTTTTCATCATTTGCTTCTTCATGTGTGCTTGTAGTTGATTATTGAACAATGAGTACAAGCAAGGTTAGGGTTTTGCCTGTTGGGTGTTCGTCTCTAAAAAATTCTCCTTTTTTAGTGCTTTAAACTTTTGTGGTAGAATGGCTAAGTAGTGCCATTAGCTTTTTTTTATTCATTTTCTTTGTGCTAGTTTAGATGGAGAAGTCCAACTCCTGTAGGTTCAACTTTAATTTCAGCCTTTTGAGCGTCTGGCTGAATTTCTCTTTCAGGTTGTTATTGGGGAGCACTTTGTTGTCCCTGCTTACTCAAAAGTATCTTTGCATCAACAACCAACTGTTCAAGATAGTGATGAGGAGCTGGAGTATGCAGACAGCAGCAGTGGAATGGCCGAATTTTCTTGTATGCTTCCTTTGCTTCAATCATTTTTACATAATGTCATTTTATTCTATTATAACCCTTTTAATCACTTTTTTCACCTCTCTACACATTTAATAGGGAAAAAATTCTGCGCTTCAGTTGTTTTTTGTTTCTCAATTGCAATTTTAGTGGTACACCGGTGAAGGCAGACTGCTAGCTTATCCGCTGGACGAACTGCACATGTATGCATATGTAAGTCCTTTAACGAGAGCTTACTTTCCTGCAGCAATCAATACTTCAACTGGGATGTCAGATGGAGAATTAGTCTGTAAAGCATCTGAGGCTTCAGAGGTGATATACTTTGTATCATGCATTGATTAAATTGCCTTGGTGTGTGAGTCATTTGTTATTTGAATAAATGAAAAATTGTTTATAAAAGCTACAGAGCATCTGCATTGAAGATCCTCTAACAAGAATAAATCTAAGAAATCAAAATAAACCCTCGTCTCCAAAAAGCTGATGGTAAATATACTACAGCTCAATTCGAACCTGTTGCATATTCTTGGTCATGAATCACTTCCTTCGACATTGGTAAATATTTCTTTTTTTTTTATAAGGAAAAGGTAATATATTAATATAGAAATATCAGAAGCTCAGTTGCATAGTGAGCATTGTACAAAAGGCTATTTACAACCTAAGTATAAACTATCCACACAATCTGCCAAATCAATAAAGGAAGAGCTAAACTTCCCATTCTTCCAAAAGTAGAGAATTTTGATGAAATTCTCTTTCAAACGCTGAAGAGGGGTTTCTACGTTATCAAAAACTCTTCTATTTCTCTCTCTCCAAATACTCCAAAAGATGACATAACATTGGTAAATATTTCTTGAATGGCCATTGGCTACAGTAGTACAATGTAACATCACCCAACACTCATCCATTTGAATGATAGATTACACTTGAAAGGAAGATTAATACTATTATAGATAAATATAGATTCAGTTGATCAAGTTTCTTTGAACATTCTCCGGATTTAATTGCTCTTGACATTGATTGAACTCACACTATTAGCGAAGGAAAGTGCTATCGTAATAATAGTTGGGCAATAAACCCTTTGTAAGGAAAGTGCAACTCTCACAAGGAGAGGAATTTATTTTAAAAAATGGACAATATAACTGGTTAAGCTTATTTGAAGAAGCCAAAGTAAAAAGGTGCTATTGCTGTAGAGTAGTTCCGCAGACAATCTAGAAAATAGGAGAAAACGTATTGGAGGAAATAAGGTATTGAGCGGAGCGAGGAGAGGAAGCAGGGAGATTTGGGGAAAACCCTAGTTGGAAATTTGTGTATGTCATAGTTTTTTTCAGTTGTCTTTATGAACGTTTATGCTTGCTCCTCTAGTGTGCACATCTTTTCAGAAGCTGTAGTGTTAGGAATTTAGAGCTGTGGTCAACTTCCATGGTTATAAAATCTTTTGCTTCCTGAATCCCAACAGTAAAAATACTGCTTAGTTTGAATTCAAAGAGAATAAGTTTTGGGAGGTCCAAATGTCACCCTTAACCTAAAAGAAAGAGAGGATATTTCTGAAAGACCCTTAAGGACCTACTTTGGTTCTTGGAAAATTAGGTGCCTAGAAAAAAACAAAAGAGAGTTATTTTTCTTCTCAGGTTTGGTTTAAGGAAAATGAAATTTGGAGGGGGGGGGGGGGGCCGCTTGGAGGAAGAGTGGGTGGAAAATCAAGCAATTTTAGGCAATTTTACTTTCCTTCCAAAAACATACGTGAAGTTTGAGGAATGTTGGAGGGGTACATAGATGGCAGATAGAGTGACAAACAGAGAGAGGGAGTGTAGAAACTTGAAGTAGGAAAAGAAATAGAGAGGGGGACTCAAGGAGTATGGAAATTTGAAAGGAGACAGCTCTCTCTCTCTCTCTCTCTTAATATTGCTGGAATGGAAAATTCTACTCTCTTTCAAAATTGTTGAGCTGCTTTCTCATCTGGTGTTTAATTGCGAGTCTTTCGCTGAATGAGACACATTTTGTTGATTGCTGTCTTCAAGTCTATGCATGCCGGCTCTTGGGGGTTTTTTTTTTTTGGGGGGGGGGGGGAAGTTAAGATCTTTTAGTTTGCCCTTAGTTTTGAGATGTCAGAAGTTCTGAACTTTTGTCTTTCATATATAAGGTGGGCGCTGGTGGAGCTGGTTACATATGGTCAGTTTGTGAAGGAGGCCGTGAGGAAGAATGGAAGCATTCTGTTGCACCCATTCCTGAAGAGAAGCTAGCAGAGATCTTGGAATCTGCAGAAGATGACTTAGATCTGCTTCATTTGGATGGTAGCCTTCTCCCTCCATCAGGGGAACTGGTCACAGCGAGTAATGATTCTGAAACTCATGATACTGAAGAACCTATGGGTGACTATTTTGAGAAAGAGGTAAATAGTTTCTGGAGTTTGTCGCGACACATAGTCAATTTTCATGCCTACTGACTCTTTCACTTCCCATGTTTCATAGGTTGAAGCAACTTTTCAAAGAGCTGTGCATGAAAATATCAAGGAAGACAATGTAATTTTAGAAGTGAACTCATTACGGTACATTTCCCATTTCCGCATCATCTTTTCTTAACTTTATCCATATTCACCTCAAGTTGTATCATGGTACTCATGTGTACCATCACAGAGGCTCTGCAGTTGTGTCCAGAGGCTTAGGTGGTTTTTCTTTGGAACTTCTTGTCATTGATTGTTATTGAATGCTTTTATTGACTTCAAGGCAGGTGCTTGGGTAACTCTTGACATCTATATATTCTGTCTTCGCAGGTTGTCTTACAATATGACTGCTGCAGACTGTGCTGGTGCAATATTCTATTCAGTGATAAAGTTGGCTCTGGAAATGCCTCATTCCTTTGATGGTGAGCTTTGGATGGCTGATCTGCTTACAATTTGGATTCCATTTAATTGCAATATTTATGCTTTGCTTGCTTGATCTAGTGACACATTGAGACTAAGTAGTTTTTGTGGCCTGACTCTATCGATAAAAATTTTGCTACCTTGAGATTGCAATCATAAGGTTTATGTGAATTCTGATAATTGTGTGTAAATAAATATCTGACAGCATCCTACTTGTGCGTGTGTAGATGTTGCTTTAGTGTCCTTGACAATTTCTACCAGAATTTGAGTAGTTCAATCTTTATGTAAATGAGGGGTTCGAAAGGAAGTTACAATTATACTAGATTGAACATACTAAAAGCCTCCTAGAGGCTTGTACTATTAGAGTGGTGTTCAGATGAATGTGTATTCCAAGGTTTGTTCTGTGGCCCTAGCTGTTTTAGCTTAGCTTTGGCCCTCACTGAGCAGCTTCATATAACTACAACTATATAGTTACTGTAATGAATGGTATTTCTCAGATGAGCTGCAGAAAAATGTTGCCAAAGTGGTGACAACTTGGAAAAAGCTCTTGAAGTATTACTTGCCATCAATAGACGAGGAGGTAAAATGTTACTCTTCTTGCAGTTAGTGTTCTTCATTTGCTTGTCTTTTTGTTATCCAAATTTGTTTTCTACCTTCTATGAGAGTAAAGCAAATGTGTATGGTTTGCTTCACATGAGTATAGCCATGATGTCTCAAGGTCTACTCAAGAAATTTTAGCAACAACTTACTTGTAGCCTGGATTATGCATCTGGAGAACACCTGTCAACTTGTGATTTCTGGCGTGGATCATAATTTGCGGTTTCATTTTCAGGTAGTGGTATAGTTGACTGAGAATGCAGAGAAAGTTGATCGTCAGAGTTACTTTGACCTTTAAATTTAATTTTATACATGAAATTTAGTGACTGCTTGGATTGTCTCTTGTATGAGGTGAACAACAATATGTTTAGATCCCACTGGAAGTGCTTTGAAAGGGGGGTAGTGTCTTCACCATGCATCTGCTCACCTGCCCTATGGTTTCCTGTTTCCTATAGTTTGCAACTAAGTGGTTGCCGTTTGTACTTTGTATTGGTTTTGATTTGACGGTTACACCTGTCAATTTAGGCGGGCGGCTTAAATACTGGTCGGGTGTATTCGGGTTTGGGTAAAATACGGGCAGACATATTTCGGTTTTATAGGTTTCGGGTCAACCCAACGGGTTTGAGGCGTCTTTTTAGTGAATTATTTCTTTTTGTCAAAATCACTATCTTGGCATATTTATTACTTAAAATTAATAAGCAAGCATTGTAATTGTAATCTCTTAAAAGAATATAAAAAATATTCAAACTTTTCAATATGATATGTGAACGTCATGTACGGGTGGACAATGAGTCACATTTGTATGGGATGACTTGTATATTAAAATATTAATAAGGGGTGGGGTCATTCATGGGCTGACCCATTTGAAGCATTGTAACGGGTCGAAGCGGTTCGACTCGTTAATAGCCCATTTAATAATTTGATGTTTTATTAATTAACCTACTATTACTTAATCAGGTATACTTTATTAGTGGGTTGATCCTAATACGAATACAAATTGGTCAATTGCCCAACACTAATATTAGGTTTGAGGCTAATTAGAAGAAAACCAAACGAAAGAATATTATAGACGTACAAGATATTACAATTATCAATTAATTATAACATCAAAATATTAGAGTATTAAAAAATAATATTATTTAAAATGCGATGAGACATGTTCATTTCACTAAGAATATAATGGCATGACTCATTTTTAATACTTGTCTTATTCTAAATTGATTTTCTTAAGACTGTACAGTTATTTTTTGCCTATTTTCTAAAATTGTTCCATTTATAAGTTGTATATGACGTTATTCTATGGGAATGAGTTTGGGAAAGAAGTGGTATCATCGTCTAATTTGCAAACAAATGCGATAATTGTATAACGTCTCTTTAAACGATTTGTTATAATGAGAAACTATTATTATTATGAGGGAAAATGAAAGAAAAATAAAAAATAAGGATATAACATTCAAGTTGAGTGGGCGGGCTCGGGTTGGGTTTAACTCAAGAATTTGCGGGTTTTTTGGGGTTGGTTTATTTCGGATTCGGGTCGAGAAAATCGTCTTCAAAATTGAATTTTTTTGCGCAGGTTTGGGTTGGGTCAGTTTCTACCAGGTCTAGTTTTGGTATTGTTTGTATAAGTGCTAGTATCTTTTACTCTTTAATATCTTATTGTGGCACCTTAACTTATTCTTGACTATTGGATACCACCATTTGTACTTTTGATTAATGTGCTGTTGTAAGTTGTAACGCATGGTAGTTGCTACCTTAATTGTTTTTCCTGGATTGTCTTGTGGGTGAGACTGAGCCCAGCTGAATTGGAAAGTTTTCAATTCTACTTCTCTATGAAATCAATTTCTAGCAAATGTCTTCTCTATGAAGCCACATGTAATTTTCAGTTCTCATTGTGGTGCCTTACATATTCTTGATTATTGTATGCAGCCATCTGTACTTTTGATTAAGGTCATTGTAACACATGGTAGTTGCGGCCGTAATTGTTTTTCCTGGATTGTCTTGTGTCTGGGCCCACCTGAATTGGAAAGTTTACAATTCTACTTCTCTTTGAAGTCAATTTCTAGCAAATGTCTTCAGTTTTTAATCATTATTGCAGATTGAAGTGATACTGAAGTTCGAGGAAATGTGCCTTGAGTCAGCGAAGAAATTTGCCCCTCGTTTTGCGCAGGTATTTGATTTGGGAAGAACAATTCTCTGCAATGTAGTTCTTACCTACTCATTTTGGGGTTGGGGTGGGGGTGGGGGGTCTGGGAAAACATGCTCGTATAGTTGTATATGAATATATGGTAATTTGTGGTGTTCTTCGTCCCAGATCATTATAATTCGTAACTTGCATCCATTTTTGAGAAGTTTCCATAATCAATTAGGCTATCTTTATTTTACAGCAGATATCTCGACTGAACAAATTGTCAAGCTGTCTTTTTTTGTGTGCGTGCGTGCGCGCATATTCTAGACTTCCATATAAGATTCAAGCATATTCTAGACTTTCATATAAGATAATTTCAGCTAAAAGCAGGTGTCAAGTTGAGTCATTTGTCGGGAATGACCACCCAAAATGGACCCTGTTGCTGTGGGTTACAAAGTTTAAGATGTATGCAACTCTGCCCTGTGCATGAGCTATTGGAGAGGCTGTTTTCAGTCATTTTTCAAATGGCCAAGCATGACCTAAAGAGGATTTTGAGAGAGGAATAGGCCTGCTATGCTTTTGACTGAGTTGTGTTTCAGATGAGTTATGAGTAAACAAATAAGGTTTGCAGATATCGCGTCATGGCAAGAATGTCATGGTAGACTTTTGACAACCTCTGCTTTGCAGATATTACATCTTTTATATGAAATGGACATTATCCAAGAAGAGGCTATATTGGCTTGGGAAGCTGAGAAGGCTGGGGCAGATGAAGCAGACCGGGTGTTTCTTAAGCAATCCGAGAAATTAATTGAAGTAAGATGTGCTTCGTTGCTACTTGGTTTTAGTGTCTTTTGTGTAGTATACTATGACTAAGCCATTGTTCAACAACTCTTATTTGTCCATTTCGATGCAGTGGCTTAAAACTGCATCAGAGGAGGAATCAGAGGAGGAATAACCCCATAATTGGTCACAGAATTGTCCTTTCCATGTATGCAGTCAGTGGCTGGATTAGTACTCATCTTTCAAGTGATTATCAAATTCCAACTGTTTTCTGCTTAATTTGGATCATCTAATATGCACTGAGGGCTTTGAAGTTGTTAATTCATCCTATAAAATTCGGATCTCAGAAGATCAAGAAGTCAGGAGTGAAATGCTAGGATCTGTGGCAGATTTGTGGTCTTAGAATTGGATTGTGTTTTACGACATTGTTATACGCTTGAATGGTCCCATTACCCATGATCAAATCTCAACATTAAAATGCGAATCCTATCTTGTAATCTTGCCATATGATGAACGCTGCACAGTGTAATGCTCTGGTCATCTAATGTGACATTTTGATCTCGCAGTCACATTTCACCAAGGAACAATGGAGTCCAGTCATAATGAAATTGTCATTTGTTACTGAGCCCTCTTGAAAATTCTGTGTCTTACTGGTTGGCTGCCTGTAAAATTACTGGGCTCCTCTGATCATCTAACGTTCAGCAGGGTTTATGTTAGGCTTTGGTCATTTACATTTTCGGTTGAGTCAGCTACAATCTTACGATCTTGTTTAAACAGTCAATTTGGTGAATATTAGGTCAAGCTCATATCGAATGATCTTTGTTTGGATAATTCAGAATCACGATTAATGTTATTTGAACTGGTCATTCAGAATTTCAGATATGGATCATTATCGTACTTCAAGCTGACTTTGAGTTGGCTTGGTCACAAGTTACAACTATAGGTTCATAATCCAATTCTTCGGGGTTTTTCATACATGACAAACCATAGAGGTGAGTTGCTCCAGAACCACGTACCAAATATGCTGATCAATTATGTGACACATTTGGTCTATCAGACTTCAAAATTGGTACTTTATAATCTGCTAACGTATCCAAACAGATTCACAGATAATATGATAACCAGTATGACACCAACAGAAATCGAACTTCTACAACCCCAGCAAGTGAAAATGGATGATCAAACAGACAATTCAGTTTTAGAAACCAGAATTCCATCAGTATCGGCATAAAGCCATTCCCCATCACAGATTCTGGTACCCGCAATGGTGACAGGGACATGCTTCTCCCCCATTCCTTTCTTATTGGCTTTCATAGGATGAGAAGCAAGGGCTCTGACTCCTATATCACAGCCATTGATCTCATCAACGTCTCTGATGCACCCGTTCACAACTATTCCAGCCCACCCATTATTCTGAGCCTGTTGTACTGGATTGCCCCCTAGTATCGCACACCGCAAGCTCCCCCCACCATCCACCACCAGAACTCGGCCATTCCCCTTTTCTTCTAGAAACTCCCGGATTAGAACATTGTCTTCAAAAACCTTTACTGTCACCGCTGGCCCTGAGAAAACCTGGCGCCTACCATATATCTGAAAGATTGGCTGGAGAGCCCGCAATTCACCAGTCTGAATCAAGTGTGGATTTGCATCACAGACTTCAGCTGTCGCCACCAAAGCCATGGCACTAAAGGACCTGAGGCTTAAAAGAAATACTTCGAGATTAAAAATCTCAGTCAATGTGATCCAGGAGCTCCTCGATCAGTTGTTGTTTAATAACATGCGTATTTATAAGATCAGACTTACAAAATGATCACAATACAAATGAAGTGATTACCAGCATGTCCCACTACCTTTGAAACACATGAAAGAGGAGAAAAGAGGGGAGGATAGTGTTATGAAAAAGGGTGGGTGGCATTTAAAACACAGGTGGATCCAGGTTCAAGAGAGAAGGATTAACCAACCTCATGTTCGAGGGCAAACCTCCTAGTTCTATTAAATATGTGTAGTTTGAAACAGAAAAGGGGGGGGGGGGTGTCAATCTCGTCGCATAGGTGCATATGTTCGAATTGCATAAGATTATCAAGCTTGTAGCTTAGGTGCCTATGAGTAGCAGAAGATGATCCAATAGCAGTAAAGACCAAGCTCGACAAGTATAACTTGTTGAAGATTTGAGCAGATCTATATGTACAAGGTCTTGACCCTGACAAGCAAAGATGTCACTGCAGAAATTTCAACTCCGCCGTCATCTAATAGTTTACATCTATTAAAACTTCAGGATTATATAATTTCCCACTGTGTCTTTGTTTTCATACATCATTTCTTTCTGATTTTTTTTTTTTTTTTTGAAAAGGGCCGACTCTACAAGCAATGTTTTCCCCCTCTCTATGTACGCAAGGCTGAAGTCATCCAACAAGTCAAAACAACTTCAATAGAAATAGAGCTCAATGTGCTTCTAGGAAATATGCATCATGCTGCTTCCCCTCAAACATTTCCTAATTAATCAAACGTACCGCTTGCGCGATTTTGGTCTGAATTAGCCCAAACTAGACTGCTAAAGTGTCCGCATCTATGTCTGAATGTTGAGTACCCGACATGAGTACAAGGAAGAGCTAGATTACAACCAACTGATCTAAGTCCAGCATATTAATCCATCACTAATTGGGCTGTCTAAGCTAGATTACAACCAACAAGCAGCACCACAAACATAATTAAACACCCATCAAGCATACATAATTAAACACCCATGGCAGTCTCAAAATGAATGAAATACTTGATACTAAACTCACAGATCCGATTCAAATACCAGAAAGACAAATAGAACACAGGGAGACAACAGATAGCCAATCATTGAACAGAACATTCACATGAAATTGAGTGGGGGAAAAAGAAGAATAAGAAAAACCCAGGAACCCAAATCCACAAACTTATCACATGTAAACAGATTTAGGGACTATGAAACGAAATTGCGTGATTGGAAACATAGAATAAGTGCAAGCCCCCACGTTTCTTTTGCTCAAAAACAGGGGAAAAGGAGGCGTATAGCGATCAAATTACCTCACGACTGAAGCCCAAATATCAAAACTTCGGTTTTCTTCTGTGAACTCTCAGAGAGAGAGAGAGAGAGAAAGAGAGAGAGGGAGGGAGAGAGAGGGGGCGGGGGTGAAGTGGGTGAGAAGTTGTGATGGCTTGTTCTCAGGATCAATCATTATGAAAGGGATAGAAATGGAATCACTTTTTGCTTGCATCCTTTTTATTTTAGCCATGTTTGACAATCAACTGTTAGCTGTTAGCTGATTGCATTAGCTGTTAGCTGTTAGCTGATTGTATTAACTGTTTGACTTAGCTGATTGCATTAGCTGTTTGTGAAAAAAGTTTTTGGTGAAGTTAACTGTTTCTAACAAAGTTATTTGATAAAATTCCACTTATACCCATTACTCAATTTCATTATTTTTCTAACAAAACAATTTTTCATTGGATATTTATTTTCTTTTCGATAAGAATTATGAATTAAGACTTATGTGATATATAAAATTACATTTATACTTTTTCCTAATTTTAGCACTTATAATCAAAATATATTTTTAATGTTAATTTTTTTTTAATAGCAATTGAAATTATATGGTATAAAAAATATTTATATATCATATAAGACTAACTAACATAAATTATTTGTTAAATTAAGAAAGCATTAAAATTAAAAGCATTATCTTCGACATCATGACCATCCACAACTATTGTCTCAAAAAAAAAAAAATTAAAATATAAGCATCCAACATTCGGGAATTTCATTTGTGAATAACATGCAATGTAAATTTGTCCAAATTATAAGGTTAGTATGGTCATTATAATAGTAAACATCAAAAAGTTCTTTGAAAAAGCTATCCCAAAGTGCTTTTTGTAAAAGAGCTTTTTGGTTATAAAAAGCTAATCTAAAAAGCTAATCAACCAAACACCCTAAAGAACTTTTTGACCAGAGTCAAACAGCTAATACCCTCAAAAAGCTCTTTTTATACCCAAAAAGCTCTTCACCAAACATGGCCTTTCTCTTTTTTATTTATTTAGGCAGGCAACTCTGTGATCTCTCAGTTCGCTGCATTGTTTTTTAGTTGGACCCTCTTATTAACAGTTTTTGCGTCTCCTCTTACACAAAAACGATAACAGGTTTTGCATATGAATTGACAGCCTTGTGGTTGAAGGCGATAGGGACATTCTATCTTTAGCTGCTTCTTTGAGTTTTTCTGACCTTGCTCATCTGCAATCCTACAGTTTTAGTAAACAGGTATAGGATGTGGATGCACCTTACTCCATTCTAGACTGGGCGTCTAAGGATATGTATGATTTTGTCAATTCTAATATGTTGTAATCCTCCCGTTCACGAAAGTGTAGTGAAGTTTATACCACCTTCTATATTGCTTGAAAATTTTGACAATTACAGTAAAAAAATTGTGGAAAATGAAGTACGCACTAGTGTAACATAAAATTTAGCATATTCTTAACGTTGATATGATCTTGGGAGATGTTAGGTTCCAAGTTTATTTCTATATTCCCTTATATATCTAATTGTATTACTACTTGTACTTTAATCGAAGAGGATATGGGATGAAAAAGGGTTTAGCATGAGAATTAATTCACAGTCAACCTATGTTTTAATCATAAATCGAAAGCTCACCTTAGCTCATATGGGATGATGATTCACAATTCTCAATTTTTAATAATTAACGAAATTGTTCGTATTTTCACTAAACATGGCTTGGTCTAAACCAGTAATCGACGAGCTTTATTTAACAAAATCTACTAATCATATTCGACTCACTAGCTGATCATAATATTCGCCCAACATAATGAATTCTCCATCGTCATCACATCAAGGGTACCATTGCCATAAGTTCGACGTCGAGCAATTAACTTATGGTAAATTAACGTTGATGCCCTAAAGAACGAACCCGACTTCTGTTCAAATCTGATAACCAAGAACACCACAGCATATCCACACCCAGATAACACACTACAGTTCCAGCGCATTTGGCCAAAATGTATGAGAAACTGCAAATTTCACCCAAAAAGAACAAAAAAAAATCACACCAGCAAGCCAAGGTAACAGCAGCAAGAATCCGGGATCTGGGTTTAACCAGTTCAGAGCTTGTGAATTGTTTCCATATCAGCAGCACCTTTTAGGGTGCCCTCCTCGACATGATCCCACCATTTGTACAAGAAGTTGTCCACCACTAGTCTGAACCATGGAGAAAGCTTCACCCCTTCTTCCCCTGCATCGGCTTTCCTGCAAATCTCCTTCAGATCCTCCCGGCTCACATACTTGACGTCCGCAACTTCATCAGGGTTTGGGCTCAAAGAGACCTCTTTGATTATAAACAGTAGGTAATCGACTGCAATGTGGTAGAAATCAGGGTTGTCATGAATAAGCCACAGAATTCACAAAGTTTACTGGAGAAGTTTAAACATGTGCAGCTAAAAAGTCAGACAACATGCCAAGGAGGTTGGTTCCTGTTAAATCCTACATCCAAAAGGTATTCACCAGGCTTCAAATCTCCGTGAAGCCAATTTGGTGGCTTTTCATTTTTTCTTTTTGTTAATTTGGGGGGGGGGGGGAAGAAAGGGAGATTGAAGAATTACGTTCATGCTCTCCCCATTTTCCATCGGATGGAGCCTTGTAGAGCATACGTCCAAGGGGAGTAAACTGATCAACTGGCACATCTTCAGCCGGAATGCCCAGCTCATCAAGAAGCTTCCTCTGGGCAGCATTCCTGACTCCTGATATACCGAAAGAAGATGATTAGAAGCAGATAGAACGAAATGGCATAATTCATAATGTTATTTTCAAATTACCCAGACAATCCTCCTGGATCAACTCTGATTCACGATATAGAGGATGGCTACAGCAGGTGTTAGTCCATACCAGAGGGAAAGTAACCTTTGTTGCAGAGCGTTGCTGTGAGCATAACAGATAAACATGAATTATGTTTCTGGGGAATCATTATACTTCACCAAGTTCAACACGGATGACATTTCCATAGTAGAGCTCTAGCTCATCATGGCTGGGTTCATTTTGTCTTTTATGAAAATTTCAAAGCTAATCTTTAACAAGGAGCTATTTTTTTGGGTGCAGAAAGGAGCCATTTCAAGAGCTAAGCTAAAAACCTCAGAGCCTTATTATAATGTTTTTCCTTTTTTTTTTGTTGGGTTGGGGGGGGGGGGGGGGAAGGGAAGAATTCATTAGATATTTTGCCATAGGCATCTACAAGACATTTTCGACATAAACAAATAAAGTGTTCAACGTCAAAATAACATCTCCGCATCAAAAGTACAACGATCTATCGAAAGCATTGGACCATGGCTCTCATGTACTTAAATAATTTCAGAGCTCAAGTAAAATTTCAGCACACAACTAGAAGAGCTTCAGACCTCAAAACTATTTCCAAACTGATCAAACGAAATAGCATAGCTAAAATAAAAGCACCCAATGAAAAGGAAAGGGAAGAGAAAAAATGAGGCTCATATGAAAGGACTCTCTAACAAGACAGGCATTACTGAAATAAAGCTAACATATCCTTCAACTAGAACAGCAGCAAACGTATCGCCCAAACATAGTGAATGGGGGTTTCAGCAAAGCAATGCAGCTTTGGTCACGTGTTTATAGCCATACTAGATCATTCAGTATCCTTTGCAAACTGTGATGGATACACAAAGATGACTGACATGGCAATGGTGTTCAGTCAGTTAATGATACTTACGAGTGATTGAGTGACTCCTATTAGCTTCCTTTTTTTTAAATCAAGGTTAAATGATTCCACAAGTTAATCAAACACTTATTCCCCAACATGGTCACCAACAGACCTCCATTTTTGGCAATACATACAATCATCTTCTACTTTGGTAGACGAGATACCTGCAGCAGTAATTCATATTTGGAATTAAATAGAAACACACTGAAAGCTCTGTGAAGGGCCTTCCCTGCATCAATGTTTTCCATCAAGTGACCTGTAGAGGGCAGATGAACTTATAGAATAAGCAAACAGGCCAAAACACTTCCAAAGTAATGAAGCAATGCCATTCTCATAAAGGCATGTCATAACACACATAAAATGTTCACATATGAACATCTAACTCAAAGTCCATTCCAGGAAGAAGTTTGAGAAGTGCATCATTCTAAAAGATAAGCTAAAGGTACCCCAACTTCTATTCCATGGGTTTGACACACTACATCACCGAAAAATTAAAAAAGGAAAAATCCAACAATAAACTGATATTTGGGCTCTGTAATAAAGCCGATATCTTGGACTGTTTGTTACTATCTAAAATGAAGCTAATCCTTGGAAGGATGCTGATCCTAAGCTCGGACGTCATTGAAGATTCAATTGTTGTGTGGGAGGTTGGGAATCAAGTAACTATAGGTTCATTCATTGAGAAGGGATAGTAGACACATAGGCTAAACAGACATAAGCACCATCCATCAGTACGAAAACAATCAGTCTAGTGGTCCTGCCAAAACCGTGTCTGACAAAAAGAAATTATTGGGAATGATCCGAATGGAATTTCATATCAACACATAAAAAGGCCTGTACAACACAGCACAAACAGATCGCCTGCAGCAAGTGTCAATTCATATCCTCAGCCACTCAACAAGCCAGTGAGACAGTCTTTTCATGGAAGGTAACACATCATGCTACAGTGGCCTGAAGATGCTTGAAGGGATAGCATGCAAGACTACAACATCCAACTGGAAGGGTTTCGCCATATCAAGTTAAAAAAATGTCTTGGGAAAGACCATCTCACCCAAACTTTATACCGAGACAAGTGTGAAGATTGACCCGTCCCTCACACCCCAACTTACACATATACACAGTCTAAGGGAAAATTATCATGAGACCGTCTCATACAAATTTGTACATACTATAACCACCATGTGATTGGAAGAACTCACAGTTGTATTTGGTGTCATGCCCAACAACATTATCACTCTCATCCACCAAGATGCATCTGCAAAATAGCCAAATGATGGTGTTAGAAACACGGATATAGAGGTACAATCCATTTGTCCCATAGCTTCCAAGATAACTCAAATTCTGTGCAGGGTTTTTCAACAGGCATCAAGATTTAGCCATAGGGATCTCTAAATTATAGAAGTGCAAAATATCAGGTACATGTACACAGCCAATCCAACGCTTCAGCTGGCAAATACGTAATCCAATAAAATGAATACAACTGTCCCTCATGAAAAACACTGGAAACGACAACAATCAAAAAAACAAAAAAAAGGGAACCATCGGTCCATCATAAACAAATTTCACAGCGATCAACGGAGTCCAGGTGAGTCCAAGCACCGCCAGCAGAACCCAGATCGACATTGACCACAAATTTAACCCAACACCCTTTAAACAATAAAATCACGCACTAGAAACCAATCAAAACAAACAAATTAAGCAAAAGCCCAGAAAAAACCCAGAAATTGCATAATCAGCAAGACCGAGTCCAACCCGTGAATTCAAACTTCGAAACTAAATGAACCCCACTTCAAAATTCTCAATCTTGGGGAAGAAAAACTTACTCATCCTCAAACATAAGGCGTCTCTGAACAGCATCCATGGCGGCATCAGCGACAATGGCACCCATGACCAAGGATCGAGCAAACCCAGAAGAATAAACAGGAGATAGAGGGGATGAAAAGAGGGATCTGGGCTTGAAGGCAAGAGAAAATGAAGGTCTGGGCAGGAGAGAGAAAGGAAAGTGGGGTGTGGATTTATAGGCAGTGGTGGCGAGAACTTTGAGGTGAGATGCAGCTGCCACTACGGAAGAAGACGATGACATTCTTATTTAATTTCATTGGTTGGGGGGCCGTCAAATTCAGATGCATAAATCATGCTAGTGCTCGTTGTTGATGGCATCCCCCCGATTCGATTTCTTGATAATCTCTCTGCTCTGTGGTGACCCTAAAAGTTTTTGTTTTTTTATAAAGTTTGTTATGTATTTTCACAAACAAGAAGTTTGTGCCCCTACAATTTGAAATTCCATTGGGTTTTCACACGAGCATGACATTTTGCTTTTTTATGGTTCCAAAAATCCACCAATGTTGATACTCTATATGATTTAACCTATCATGTTTTATATGGAGTGAAAACGAACAGTTTCAGTTAATTTATTTGATCGATATTATCTTATTATTCGTTATAAATTTGTTTGAGTATAATGTTGATTATAGAAAACATACGGCTTTTAGTACGAATTAATCATTCTAAAAAATATATTCGTATGTATTCAGCACTTTCTTATTTTTAACATAGTTTTAATTTAGATATAAATTGAATTCTCTTTGCTCTTTTTATTTTTGGATATTTAATTCACATTTTCCATATATTGCGTTGATGAAGGGGTGAAATACAGTAGCAGAGGACATTTAGGTTATCAAATAAAATTTTCCTATTTTTGATACTCATATAATCACATTGTTTATTGGTGATGTTCTTAAATGTCAAAGTATAACTAAATTTATCAAATAACATATTCAAATTAAGAAATTTTAATCATGTAATATTAATAAGTAATAACATATTTTAAGTATAAAACACCAAATAATATTTTTTTTGTCATTGTAATTTACATAAGTATTTATTAGCATTCATTAGCATCTGTTAACACTTATTAGCAATAAGGTACTCACAATAAGTTGAAAAGTGCATAGGAGGTGAAAAAAAAGTCAATGAATACAAGATTTGGATTTAGGCATTTGGTAATATTTTAAAGAACTTCACCAATTATGTTAACTGACTAACAAACTGTAATATGATCCTTTTACCCATTACGTAGTTAACTCACCGCATGTTACAATCAAGGTTAGATATTAGTCTTATTTGGCAAACAGTTGTTAGCTGTTTGAATTACCTATTTGCATTAGTTGTTTGAATCATTTGCCTCTCACAAAAGTATTTGTTAAAGCTAGTCGTTTTTGAAAAATATTTTTGGTGCAGTTGCATTTATGTCCAGTCTTTAACATACTATTTTTATTGAATGTGATTTTTTGTGTATTGATTAGCCAAATTTCTTCTTAATAACAATTAAGTTTATGCCATATTTACAAATTACCTTTGTTCATAAAACCTAATTTTTCCAGCACCAACTAACAAAAAAAATGTAACTTTTCTACTAATTCTACATTATTTGTATTCATTACTTATCTCAATTTCTTTTCAATTTTATACAATATCAATGTCTTAAAATCTTTTTGTCTTATTTATTAGACATAATTTTTCCTTTTTCTTATGAATTGAAATTTACATTATTTTCAAATTGACTGTGATTTTTTTATAGGTGGTTACCGCTTAGTGGTAACAACCACATTGGAATCAATTAAGACCATTGATTATATCCTATAATCTCAATGATCTATTAATCTATACTAATATTTTAATTTAAAATTATTTTATAAAATGATGAAATTAATTGAATACAATTTACTCTAAATCTTATTTGCCCGTTTAGATAAATTTATTATACTTGCAATTGTAATTACCAGCAGCCAATAGGTGTCAACAACCTACAGCATAAGCATTTGGGGGGGGGGGGGGGTACAATGGTTGTAAAAAGCATTGGTAAAAGTAAAATATAAACAAGACAACCCATTTGAACAAATAGTCAAAACCAAGTAATATATAATTATTACCATGCTTATCATGATACTATATAAGTTGATCATGTGATAATTTTTCTCCAAGGCTATTGCAACATTTCCAAAAAGGTTTAATGGTACATAAGTGATTTCTCCAAAGTATATGGCAATTTCGTCATTTCCACAAAAATTTGTTTAGAAAGAAAAAAATTATTTGGAATAGTATTTTCAAAAATAGATATTTCAATCATTTCGGTGCCAAACACTACAATTAACTATCTGACTAATCAAAACAACCAAAGTAACCCGAAGAAGTTCTTTTACCCAAAAAATTCTTGCAACCAAACACCCCACTAATAACGATAGCATAAGAATCACAATCCCTTATTGTCATAAAATGGATATAACAAATGTCGAGCTTTTGTTACTTCAAAACTCTTCTTTTCTACAATTAGAATATAGTCTTTGTTTATAATGTTTGCAATTTTGTGCATATACATGTTTATAATTACATTTATAATTATAAGTTATAATTATGAAGATTATAATTTATGAATGTAAAAAGTATGCCAATAATTTAATCTGTCAACCATGAAATATTTTAATCTTATAGCTAAAGCAAAAATAGCATTTCTTTTCCTTGTCAGATGGTTGATGACTATTGTGTTCCAGTAGTTTCTGTCTAGCCTAGTTTTGTTGTCACATCTTATTATTAGCACAGTATTTGTTGTTACTGTTGTGCTTTGTAGCTATTATTTATTCATTATATAATAAAATTATTATTACTATTATTATTAATATTATTAATTTTATTACCATTGTTATTATTATTTAATTTGCATTAGTATTTGTACTATTGTTGTCGTTGTTTTGTTTATTTATTTGTTTTAGCTTAACCTAGTGGCAGATAATGGGGAAAAGGGGTTAGAAAGATGCTAGGGATCGATAGGTTGTGTTTTGCATCTTGGAATATCGGGACCCTTGCTAGCAAGTTTATTGAATGAGTTAAATATTTATATAGACGTATGGTTAACATAGCTTGCATACAGGAGACTAAATGGGGTGGGAGTCAAAGTTAGAGAAATTAATGGGTATAAGTTGTGGTATTCTGGGCGTATTAGGGATAGAAATGGAGTTTATATTTTGGTTGATAAGAAGTTGGCCGACAAAGTTGTAAATGTAAGGCATAAGAGTGACCATATCATAATTAAGTTGGTGGTAGGGGTAGAAATTCTCAATGTGATATGCGTTTATGCACCACAAATAGCCAAATAGGGCTAGTGGATGACATTAAGAGGAGATTTTGGGAGGAGTTACATGAAGTTATTCAGAGTGTACCTCAAGGTGAGAAACTTTTCCTAGGTAGAGATTTTAATGGTCATATCAAAACAAATGCAAATGGGTATGATGTAATGCATGGAGGTTTGGGTTATGGAGAAAGAAATAGTGGAGGGATGTCAATTCTGGACTTTGCGATTACCTATAATTTGATGATTGTTAACTCCCTAAGAAGAAAGAGGACCACTTGGTGACCTTTAGGAGTGGTAGTACTAAGACTCAAATTGATTACTTTCTAATTAGGGTGAACAATAGGATGTTGAATAAAGACTGTAAAGTGATACCTAATGGCTAATGAGTATTTGGGGATCCAACATAGACTTTTGGTAATGAATGCGGTGATTAAAAGTTTGAAGACAAAGAAGAGAAGTGTTGGGGGATCGTAGAGTTAGATAGTGGAATCTTACAAGTGGGAATGCAGCTAAATTATCATAGAAGATTAAAGTAAAAGAGAGTTGGAAGCAAGTAGGAGATGCAAATATAATGTGCGAGGCAATGCATGAGTGCATTCAAAGGTCAACTAAGGAGCTCTTAAAAATCTCTAGAGGATGGAGAGGCAGAATGAAAGGAGCTTGGTGGTGAAATGAAGGGGTGGAAGAGAACGTTAAGGAGAAACAAGATTCATATGCTGCCCTAATCAAAAGTAGAATGGATGGAGAAAAAGAAGTTAATTTAGTTAACTACAAGGCTACTAAGTAGATGGCAAAGAGAAAGAAGCTAATTTAGTTAAGCACAAGGCTACTAAGTAGATGGCAGAGACAACGGTTACTGTGGTAAAGAAAAACGCATATGAAAGGTTATATCAGATACTGGGGACAATAGAAGGTAAGAAAAATGTCTTCAAGTTAGCAAGGGCTACAGAAACGAAAACAAGAGATTTGGGAAACGTAAGGTGCATCAAAGGTGATGACGGTAAGGCCTCAATAGAGGAAGCAAAAATAAGGGAGAGATGATAGAATTACTTTTCTGAGCTCTTTAATGGCAAGAGTGAGTGTTCTCAGAGCAATGAGAAAGGGAATCAGGAAGGGTAACAAAGCCATAGGTTCAGCAGTTGTGTTAGTAAAGAGGAGGTTAGAGAAACATTAAAGAAGATGAAAAATAGAAAGGCTGTGGGTTTGGACCGTATCCCTGCGGAAGTTTGGAAGTGTTTAGGTGAAGAGGGACTAGAGTGGTTAATTGAGCTTTTCAAAGTCATTTTTAAGACTGTTAAGATGCCCCGCGAATTAGTACAATCATCCCACTTTACAAGAATAAGGGTGATATTCAAGCCTGTAATTATTATAGAGGTATTAAACTGCGTAGTCACACTATGAAGTTGTGAGAAAGGCTGGTTGGGAGAATGTTAGGAAGAATAGTTCAATTTCGAAAAGCCCGTTTGGTTTTATGTCAGGTAGATCAACTATAGAAGCAATCCATCTTATAAGAAGATTCATGAAATTGTATAGGGAAAGAAAAAAGGACCTCCACATGGTGTTCATAGATTTAGAAAAATCGTATGATAGAGTAGCGCATGAGGTGTTAGGGAGTGTTTGGAGAAGAAAGAGGTGTCGATGGCATATATCCGGGGCCCGAGCTATCAAGGATATGTATAAAGGAGTCGAAACAAGTGTTAGGACATCAGGAGAAGACACAGAGAACATTCCTATCGATATTGGGCTCCATCAAGGTTCAACTTTAAGCCCATTTCTTTTCACTGTTATTATGGACAAGCTTACAAAAGGGATTCAAGACAAGGTACTATGGTGTATATTATTTACTGATGATATTGTTCTTATCGATGAGATTAGGGACTGACTTAACATTAAGTTAGAGTAATGGAGACCCACTTTAGAATCTAAGAGATTTAGATTGAGCAGATCCTAGACTGAATACCTAAAACGTAGGTTCGGTGGTGAAAAAGCGAAAATGAGGGAGAAGTCACCATGGGTGGTGTGGTAATACCAATTGCCAAGAAGTTTAAGTATTTAGGCTTGATCATTGAGAAGAAATGAAATATTGATGAAGACATTAACCATCGTATTAGAGTGGGATGACAAAAATGAAAGAATGCTTCCGGAGGATTATGTGATCAGAAAATTTCCAGCATGATTGAAAGGGAAAGTGTATCGTATGGTAATCAGATCAGCTATATTATATGCTTCAGAATGTTAGCCAATCAAAAAGACTCAAGTCTAGAAGTTAATGGTAGCAGAGATGAGAATGATTCGATGGATATGTGGATAAACGAGATTGGATAGAATTAGGAATAAAGTGATTAGAGAGACTAAGTTGGAGTCATTTCTGTTTGTTGTCAACTGTTAGCTGTTTGAATTGGTTGTTGTCAACTGTTAACTGTTTGAATTGGTTGTTTGCATTAGCAGGTTTAAGCAGCTGTTTTTTAAAAAAAAGATTTGGTAAAATTGGTTGTTTCTGAAAAGGTTGTTTGTTAAAATGTCATTTATGCCCTTGCTTTACATTACTTTTTAGCTGAACATGATGTTTTACTTATCGGCCATTTTCTTTTCTTTTTAAAAATAATTAAATTTATGTCATATGTAAAAATTAATTCAATGCATGAAACCTTATTTTCATGCTAATTTTTCATTTTTCGTGTTAGTTATGTATCTTATTTCTTTTCAATTTATATGTATTCATTTGATGTCTACGTTTTACAATCTTATTTTATTATTCATTTAAGGATTTTTTTTTGTTGTGAATTGAAACGTATATGATTTTTTATCTAATTTAATCTCTTTAAGATCTTTTTCTTTATTTTTTACAAATTGAAATTTGTATGCATTTCAAATGATTTGATCTTCATTAGATTATATTCAAATAAACATAATATCATATGTGACTACTAACTTGCGTCAATCCAAAGCTACTCATCTTGACTACAAATCACATGCCTTGTAATTTTAAATGACTAGAATTAGGGTTTTTGATTTCACTAATGACATGTCTTGTAATTTTAATAGAGTATTGGGCATTCTTGCCATTTATATAAATATAAAGAACCATTTACAAAACGTTACTCATATTAGCTTTTTGAAAATTGACTCTTTGGGGTAAAACAGTTATTACAAAAAACTATTTACTAAACATTAATTTGTTTTTTTTTTTACCATATCAAAATAGCTTAGATCCCTCAAAAAGCCAACGAAAAAACCAACAGTCAAACTAGTGATGACAGTGGGTCTTGGACTTGACCCAAACCCATCAGACTCAACCCAAGTTAGAGAGTTTAGGTCAAATTAAATGAGATTCGACAAGCCTTAAATTGGTCTATGTCTGAGGGATGTGGGTTGAGCCTAGATCTCGGTCTGAAAAAATCAAACCCAAATCTAGCCCAGGGCCTGTCTAAGACCCATTAATTATTTTTTTCCAAAACAAAATTGTGGCAAAGTCAACATGCTAAACTAACATTAAACTAGTAAACCCTAAAGTCATTTTACTTGCTACCAATTGTACAAGAAAAACTATTTTGTTATGTTTGTTTAAAATTTTATTAACTTTATATTTGTGATTTCTATTAAAATATTACTTTTAGTGTGTGCAACATAAGTAAGAATACCTAGTTATGAATTATTTGTCTACAGAATGTCGTAATTTATGTTGAGATATTGAAAAAATAATTTTTAATGTGAAAAACAGTTAAGACTCATAAACCTATCAGACCCACTAGATATGGGTTTGGGTCTCATCTTTTCGGACCCGATAAGTTTTGGGCATGTCTGAATCTAGGTCTAAAAAATTAAATGAGTTTGGATCCGAGTGGTCCCCACCGTCGCCATCCCTAAACCTGACAACCCCTTATACGGCTAAAACACGTGGAAAATGGCCCACGAGCCCCTAACCCGTGATCCTCGAGGGCTCGCCTTTTCTGTTTATAGTTATAATAATGGCTAGTGTTGGGCCCATCCTCACTTTCCTTTGTTGTATTTGTTGCGATAAACATCACAATGCACTTTCCATCAAATACACGGTTTTTCAATGGTGCGAATTGGGTCTAAATATCATGTAGCTGGAATTTAATTTTAAATGTTTAGCAATAACTTCTAAAAATTTTATCAATTAGCACTTATCACTTGTAATATTATTTTTAATTATCCAATTTGTTCAACTAGTATGGACCCGTGTCATGCACGGATCATTTAAATTTAAGATATATTTTTTTAAAAAAATAAATTAAAATTTTAAAAATCAATGACAAAGACTCCTATGGTTGTATATGTGTAGAAATTAATATTGTGTACTAATCAATATTGATCAAATTTGTCCTTATAGGAAGTCAGACGCTTATTATGTTTTAATTTAAGTTTTTTAAAATTAAAGTTTTACTTAACATTGAAGAATATATTTATTTGCATTGTATTCGGATTATAAACGCCAGATGGGAAATCAATATTTATCAAATTTGTCATTTTTTTGAAAAAAAAAAAAAATACATTAATTATTGAAAATTGATTAAATGTATAATATGCTTGCTCATTTCAACACCAAAACATATAAAATATTGATGCTCATTTCAACAACAAAACATATAAAATATTGTTGCTC
>JACYFF010031955.1:17326679-17344671 GCA_017589665.1 Selenicereus undatus
ATTAAGCTCAAGAGTGTTTTTGGCTATTTCTTTAGACAATAGCTGTCTAAACGTAGCTGTCATTATTTATTTTTTCTCCTGTTCACAAGTTCTATGACATGCAGTTTTTTGACTAGAAATTTTGCAAGCTACGAGTTTTTAGTTCCAAGCTTCATTACATAAGCATAGGTATACCGCATGAACTATCGTTAACTAAAACATTGTGTAGTTTTTTTTTAAAAATTTTAAAATAAATATTCATAAAAGTTAACTAGTATTTACTATAAAATTTTAGAAGATTCAATAGTAGAGACCCTTTAAAAATAAAAAAATTCTCATTTATTTATGGAAAAGAAGTTTCAAAAAAATTAATTAGTATTTACATCAAAGTCTGTGTCATACTACTAAGGTTCTGTTTGGCAAAATTAGCTGTTTAGGTAGTGGATAACGGTTCTAATTTAACTGTTAGTTGATAGCTGTTTAGATGAGCGGTTGAAACTAATGTGTTCGGTAAATTTAGCTATTACGTTAGTCGATTCATGTAAATTAACATAAAAAGATATAGATAATTTCCGAAGATAAAATTTTTACAAGATATTTTTTGGCTAAGAAATATGAAACGTTACTTTGAAATGTCTAACGTTAATATCATTAGCTTTTCAAAAATGTTGCTTAAAACGCTATTTGAAATGCTAGTCAAAACACTAGTTATAGAGTACTAAGGACGTGTTCGGTAACAACGTTTTGGGTAACATTTGACCTTTTGACTAAGTTAATACATTCATCAGGTAATTTTTAGTGTTCGGTAACATATTATTTTGACTAGCATTTCAAGTAGCGTTTAGCGTTTTAAATAGCATTTCTAAAAAGCTAATAGTATTAACGTTTAACATTCAAAAGTAGTGTTTCATATTTTTTGCCAAAAAGTATCCTTTGAAACTTTTATCTTTAGAAATTATCTATATCCTTTTATATCAATTTATATTAACTAGCTAACCTAACAACTAAATTTGCCGAACACATTTATTTCAACTGCTCACCTAAACAGATATCCGTTAACAGTGCATAAACAACTATCTGTTACCTGAACCGCTATCCACTACTTGAATAACTAATTTTGCCAAAAAGGGCCTAAAAATTAACTAATTAGTGTATTGAATTGATCAAAACACTAAACGCTACTCGAAATACTGTTGCCTAACACGACCTAATAGTACATACTTTTACAAGTCATGTCCGTACCATATATTAAAATTTATCTATATAATAAATACACATAGAAAAAATATATATATATATATATAATAAGTAAGATCATAAAAGTATATATTATTAAGTGTATGATATACATTACTGATTTACATATTACACAAATTCCTTAGTCAAAGTTTTGCAAAATTTAAGGTACCAAAAGTGCGTGCTTTCAAGTTGCAATTTCTCTCCTCTATGCAAATTAAAAAGGAAAGATGAGGGAGGAAAAAGCAAAAAACAAAGGAAAAAAAAGCTTATAAGTATCGGTGAGGGACATTGCAAACGTGCTTTTCCTACGCTGTTCTCTCTCCTCTCCATCTACACAACACAGGAAGCCCAAGAGAGAAACGCGCAGTTCTTCCGATCCCTCTCCGCCTTGTTTATGAGGTACCCAGATTTTCTCCACTCGAGATGGTTTCAAATTTTCCTGCTAATTTTGTTCTCTGTGTTTCCGGATTAGTTCTTGATTGTTGATTTCTAGATCTGTTTTCTTCGTTCTCTTGAAAAAATCTGTTCTTTTCAAGATCTAGTCGCGGGGTGTTGAGGCGATTTTGTTTGTTCGAACATCGACTATTGATTGGTTTGTTTTGATTAGGGTTTTGGGATTTTTGGTTGCCTTTGATTTTCGATCTGTTCTGATTCAGTGGAGGCGGCTAGGGTTTATAATTGAATTGTGAAATTTGGGGGTTTTGGTTGGGTTGGTGAGTTTGTCACGAAGACAGGGTTAATTTCTGCAAAGTCGATGAATTTTTAACTGGTTTGAGTTTTTCCACCCTTAAATGTTTTACCCGTGTTGATTGTTGATTGATTGACATCCTCTGTTTCTGCTGTTTTTCTTGGTCTTTTTTCTTTTTTTTTTTTGTAAAATTGGGATTGCAGCTCGAAGGACAGACCCTCTCTCGGGTAAGTTCCAGTCTTTCTCCTCCCTTGTGTTTTGAGTAGTTCAGTGCTCATGTTTAATTTCTAATATTCCATGTGATTGTTTTGTTAGCTGAGGTTCGCTATCTCCTGTATTCTGGTGCTGCCTGCTTGTAATTGGGGATTGATTGTTTTGTATTTTTGCTTCCAGGTGCTCTCGATGTACCTCAATTAAATGTTTTATTTGTCTGCTACGTTTTAAGTACATGGTAATGCAACGTGTCAGAGTTGTAAACTGCTAGTGCCAGGATATGTGAAAAAAGTGGATGAATGAGTACATAAGCATGTTGCTTTTTTCAATCTTTTTTGTTTGGTTTTTTTTTTTGGGGGGGGGGATGTTTATTTAACTGCACAAGTCTATTCGAACGATCAATTACCGATTCCTTCTTCGGCTGAACATAGCTAGTGCTTCTGCAATTTGCTGATTTTTCAGATGGTAGATCAATGATATTTTAGTTGTGCTTATTTGATAATTTTAGGCTTGTTTGGTTGGATGATTGGATGTAATGAATCTCGTAATGTAAATTTAAATTTGTAGTTGCGTTTCCATGATCATGTTCCCGTTGTATGAGAGTATTGTAATAAAGAAATTATCTTGTGCTGATGATTATAACAAATTGTGTAATCATGATTGCATCACATTTTCATTACATTACATCCAGCCACATTAGTTTTAGCATTCTTATTCTTGTTTGTTACATAATGAAAGAATGCTTGGATCGTCTTGTGCCAATGAACCTTTAAGGGAGAAAGCATACAAAAGTTGATGATTTTGCAAGTCTGCATATTGCAAATCATGAATGATTTATTCCTGAAGCTTTTGGCTGAAAATTGATTCTGATATGGAAAAATATTATTTGTTGCAGTGGCACGCGGATTAAGACCCGCAAACGGAATATCACCGCTCCTCTGGACCCTGCAGCATTTTCTGATGCAGTGGTCCAGATCTATTTGGATAATGCTGGTGATCTGGTAATTCTTTATACATTTCTTTCCACAATGATTTTGAGTCCTATGATCAGTTGTTCTTTCTCCTTATATTCGTTGTTCTTATTGAATATTTTACTACTTCCAGGAACTTGTCGCTAAGAGTATTGAATCTTCAGAACTTGACTTCTCCAGATACGGTGATACTTTCTTTGAGGCAAGTACATTTAATATATTCTCATTTCTTGGCGGATTGTATGACGAGAGAAGAATTTTGCCTTATGCACTGAGTGTTGTACCTTCTTCTTGGCAGTTGTAATACGCTATGGAATTCATTTTTGCTCAGTCTTGGCATTGGGTCTGAGCTGTTAGCCTCACTTTGTGAGATAATGGAATGTTAATGGTTTGTTGAGATGACCCATTAAAAGCAAGGGAGGGAGAACTGTTTAAGAACTGAAGGATAGATAACGACATGCTATACACCTGCTCTGTGTTATGACTTCTAAGTTAGGGGCTAGACAGATATCCATTGTCCGTGTTACTCTGACCAGTAGGTCACACTGGCAAAAAATGCCTCAATTTTAGTGGACACCCATAAAATTTAATAATAATTAAATTTTATGTAACTTAAATTGACACCATTATACAAATTTTCTTGGTCGACCACTCCACACAGGATGAGAGGAATGTTGTGAGTATGAGTCTATGTATGGATGCTAAGAGAAAACTGGTGTATGGGTGCATATTAGCACTTGCTTGTGATTCAAGTATTTCATGTTCTTTTGTTGTAATCCCTTGCATGCATCTTAAGCGTGTCTGCAGTGCATGGAACTTTCTGTCGATTTCTGTTGAAGATAACCATCAAATTTCACATCGCTTATCCTTAGTATTGCTGTGATGTTGCGCCTCCTAGCAATTAGTTCCTGTAAAATTTAGATGTTCTGTTTGCTTGCAGTAACTTGTGCAAGCTAAGAATCTTTGGTTGAAATAGTTGCTGTTCTGTTTCGAATATCTAAGGAAGCTGTACTCGTTGATGCAGGTTGTCTTCACTGGGGGCCGCACACAACCTGGAACAACAAAACCTGATGAGGGCGAGCGCCACCCTTACTCTATAATTGATTGTGAGCCAAAACGTGAAGCTATACTCCCATCTGTAATCTATATACAGAAGATTCTACGTCGAAGGCCTTTCCTTATAAAGAATCTTGAAAATGTTATGCGAAGATTCTTACAGTCTCTTGAGCTGTTTGAAGACAATGAAAGCAGGAAATTTGCAATTTTCACGGCACTTACCTTCTCTCAGAAGCTCTCTGGTCTGCCACCAGAGACGGTGTTCCATCCCCTGCTCAAGGATAATCTTGTGGCCAAAGGGATAGTTCTTCCATTCATAACAGACTTCTTCAAGGAGTATCTTGTTGAGAACAGCCTGGATGACTTGATTGCAATCCTGAAGCGTGGAAAAGTGGAGGACAATCTTCTGGATTTTTTCCCATCTTCAAAGAGGACAGCTGAGGCCTTCTCTGAGCATTTCACGTGAGTTATTGCTCCCTTGTTTTTTACATGGCTTGTTATTACTTCAAATTTGCTGCAGTCAATCAATTGTAAGTTGGTGATGTTTGGTGAGAGTTTTTGAGCTTTAGATATATGACAAATATTCTTTGGCTACAATGCAAGGATAGACCGTAGTTCCTGGAAAGCTTTTATCTGCCTCTCCTGTTCAAAATTGTGTGTTCCGAGAACCCCCTACTATGAACCAATAGCTGAAATCCCTGGTAATGTGCTAGGATGGAGGTGTCTCATGTGTGCTATCCCGGTATCTAGGCTCCAGACTGCATTGCAAAATGCTGAAATGTTTCAATGAAGTGGAGTATTTCTTTTTTATTTCATGCTAGTTGTTTTTGTGCTTGAAATCCTATTTTGATCTGTTTGTTTTGAGTGGCACTTATTAAATGCTTTGCCCATTGCTCCTCCCTTTCTCTTCGACTAGTGTTCTGATTACTACTTTGGTTGCTTTTTTTAGCCAGGAAGGCCTCCTACAACTGGTCCAGTACAATGAGAAAAAGATGTTTGAGTCCAAGTTGTCAGAAATGAAATCTGCATTAACGACTCAGATTTCTGAGCAAGCAGATGTAGCTGAAGTGATTGAGACCGTGAAACATCATGTGAAAGAGGCTAAGCTCCCCGATGTTGAGGTCGTGCGCCTTCTGTGGGATGTTCTCATGGATGCCGTGCAGTGGTCGGGGAAAAATCAACAGCAGAATGCTAATACTGCGCTGCGCCAGGTATGCATTAGTTTAGATGTGCTCAATGCTGACGCTGTGCATAACTTGGTTTCTCTCTTTGTACAGTGTAGATTTGGGTTGGTTTGTGGACTGACAAAATGGATTCCACCACCATTTGCTGCATGATGGCACAAGTTCCACATACATTAGATTTTGTACCGTGTTGTCACATGCTTTTGTTCTAATTGAATGAAAATACTCAGTTTCCTTTATTTGCTACAAATGTTAAAAAATAATACAAAGTCATAGTTTCAACCTGGTGCGGGGTACTGAATTGGATATTTTAGAGTAATATCTGTGGATGGTTGTTTTCCTTGAGCTAGACTTGTTAAGGCTCTGGTAATCTCTCAATCTTGAGCACCTTGTAGCTATTCCCTCAATGAAGGAATCTTGCCCCTTAACACTCCTGTTGCCCCCTAAAAAAGCCCACTTCTTGTTGCATGCTTTTTACCTCCATGAGTTAAACTGACAGTTGTAGCTATTTTTCTTTAACTTACCTTAACTGAACTTATTTTTGAATAAGTTATTTCTGCTGAACTGAACCCCTTTTTTTGCCAAAGTGAAGTGAACAGAACTTTTTCTGCTGATGTGAACTTATTTGTCCTGGATTGAGCTTATTCTAGTTGAATTTTGGACTTATTTTCCCTGTACTAAACTGAACGTAACTTATTTTTTGCTGACCTGACCTGAAGGGAACTTGTTTCTGAATTGAACTGAAGACTAAGTTAAACTTACGATGGTTGAACCAAACTAAATTGAACATATTCAGGAAAAAAGTAAGTAGAAGGCCTTAATAAAGATTGGATTGAAGAATGTTGTATTTTTAACTTCAAGTAGTCCTACACCTTGGCAGTCGGCTAATGTTGCTATTACCTAGATTTGGATTAGATAAAACCATTGTAGCTCATGTTTGCTATATTGCCTTGCTACTATAGCTGATGCAATGGCCCTTTCCCCTAATCTGACAGGTCAAAGCCTGGGCAAGTCTGCTGAATACCTTCTGCACCAGTGGGAAGCTGCAGTTAGAGCTCATGTATAAAGTTCAGATACAGTGTTATGAGGATGCTAAGTTGATGAAACTTTTCCCTGAAATAGTAAGGTCCCTTTATGACCAGGATGTGCTCGCTGAAGACACCATTCTTCACTGGTTCCGCAAGGGATCCAATCCCAAGGGCAGGTAATGTCATTGGGGCCCCCCCCCCCCCCCCAAAAAAAAACAACTTCAAATCACATGTCATTGGATAGTAAAATTACCAATTACATTGCTTACGTTCTTTTTGACCCTCTTGGCATCTCTACAGGCAAATTTTTGTGAAATCACTTGAGCCTTTTGTGAAGTGGCTAGAAGAGGCAGAAGAGGAAGACTGAACAAATTACAGTGGTTGTAACACCAGTAGTTTTCCCTAAATGCCGTTGAGTACCTTGTGCACTTAGCTTTGAGCTCTCCATGAAGCTCTTTTTTCTTGCTTTTCCTCAGTTTTCTTCTTCATTTCCTCCCGTTTGGGTTGGGTTGGGTGTTAGCTGATAATATGACTAAACAGCTTATGACATACTTGCAATAATCTCCTCTTTTTCGAGGCTTTGATGAAAGTTACTGTTTTATTTCTTCGGTTTGTCTGTCCTGTATAATGAGAGATCCCTTTATTTATGAATCCTGTCAATGATCGTCTCAATGTTGCTGCAATTTGGGGGATTTTGTTTTAAAATTGTGTGAGTTTGATATGTATTGTATATTTGTATCTTGTGAATGCTGTGTGGTCTTGAATCAACAAATGTGTATTCGATTTTTTAAAAATAAACTCCTGAGGCTGAAGCTGCAGCCATTGGGAGTAAGATCTGTCCTTGTTAATGAGTCAAGTGAGTTTTCCGATGAACATACGCTCGTCCTTAATGGTGGCTCTTGTAGGATTGGCGTGCTTCACATGTATCTCCAATTAGTGCTGTTTTTGCCGCTCTGAATTCTTAGCTGAGGCATTCATATTTTGAGAGCATTACTGCTATTGACGATATTGGTCTTGAAATTACGCGCCAGCTTGATGCATTGCACCCTTGGATGCGGAGCATTTTGGTAATCTCCACTTGTCTTGCTCTTGCATGGAAGCATTAGTCACAATGAGCTTGTTTGACACCCAGGGGAGGACACATGTACGGGTCGTCAGGCCGTAAACTTGTACTAAGAATAAGCCGGTGAGGAGGATATCTTCGAAGGGATGAATAAATCACAAAAAATGTTTTGTGAGACAAATCCTCGTTAATGGCTATCCATTTTTAAGCTCAGAATACTTTTGTTAAGAAATTGGGTATTTGAAATTATCTAATATAGGTCTTGTTTTTATTGATTTAAATAAATTAGGTATAAATATTCTTATCGCTACAAATCAGTAGAAAACCGGCCGAGTGTTTTTAGATATCAAATTGGGTATCTTAGCACATCTCCTAATGACTAATGAGTAACAATTTGGTTGCCTAGTACATCTTCTCCTAATAATTAGCTTGAAAAGTTTGTACAAGAAGATGAGTAGAGTGTTTATTTTTAAATATTTCAACTTGTATGAACCCCTAATGACATATTTTTGAAATGTTTCATTTAATGCCATATTCGGAATACAATATAAAAATAAATATAATTTTAATGATAATTTTTATTAATTTCTTGCTGCTTATCTTTAATTTTTCTCCATCAAATGTTTGTACAAAATCCTTCTTCTATAAATATTTTTGTTTTGTATATTTCTTGGAATCAGTCTCTATATAGGCAAAAAATATCGATAGAGGTAAGATTACTTACATTTGAATTTCCTTAGACCACATGAAAGAGAAATCTACACTGGGAGGTGTTGTTGACAATATTGATTAATTGTACTTTATAAAACACATGGCACACCATTAATTTCGCATTATGTACTAAATGAATTTCTAAAAAATACAGGGTACGGAATGTAATATCCCAACCTTTTTTTTAACGAAACGTTTCCAACGAGGTTGACACGACAAAGCCAGTAGCCTACTAGCCTAGTTCGCGTCTTCGCCAGAAGCACCATTGCTCATCAGCCATCACAGCGACTCAAAACACGGAGAGAGAGAGAGAGAGAGAGGGAGGGATTCTGAGCACCGAAAATGGCGGCATCAATGGCGAGATCATGCATGCTTCCAATAATGTGCCGAGCTAACCATAGGTCCAAGTCCAACAATTCCTCTTCAGACGCGATCGACGTATCCTTCATCAAACGCGCCGCCGAGTTGGCCGATAAATCGGCAGGATTCACTTCTCCTCACCCTAACTTCGGCTGCGTCATCGCCGCCGGCGCCGGAAATGTCGTCGGAGAGGGCTACCTCTACGCTGAGGGCACTACCCCCGCGGAGGTCCAGGCCGTTGAGGCCGCCGGAGCGTTGTGTCGAGACGCCACCGCTTACCTTAATATGGAGCCAGGGGATTGCCATGGTGAACATACTGCTGTTTCTGCTGTTGTTAAGGTTTGAATATGTTTCTTCCTCATTTTCTGATGATGTGAATTCTTGTTGCAAATTTTGGGGACTTATATGGATGTTTAAGCTATTAATTGATGGTACATTGATTTCTTGATCGAAGAAACCTTTACTTTGCTTCCGAGAATTGGACTTTGATGGAATTCGTACTGTATGTTGATGACGAATTCATAATGATTCAATTTACTACGTGTGCTTTTCCTTGTACTTTGGCAGCATTTCTAAATTGGGTTGTGGTGAAGCTGTGATCCCTAATTTGAAAAAGGGCCAATAATAGGGCGAATTTTGATGACAGTAGTAAAATGCTGTTCAATAACAGTAGTAAACTGCTGTCCAAAGTTCGCGTCTTTGGCCAATAACCTGAAGTAAATGATACGGAAGAAGCTAAATGGTCTTCCAAGTGAAAAATGATGTGGTGTTCAATAGGCTATAGAGAGATAGTGTGTGTGTGTGTGTGTGTGTGTGTATTTTTACATTTAATTTAACGGGAGAAAATGGTAGTGGCCGCTTGCTAGTAACTTCCAAAATGTAAAGTTGTGTTCTGGGTTCAGTGGTTCACTCGAGAAGCTTATCCAAAGTTCCTTTTGAGGAATTTATCCAATTTTTAGTTGATGGATGTAACCTCCTAAGCATCTTCCTTTTGAAAGCCAATGGATCTTTATTGTGACATCCAAGCTGCATTCCATATTTTCAACAGCCTGGTGTCTCGTCAATGTACAAAAGACATTGAGGTTGACCACTGCTATTTGCGAGACAAGTTCAGTTGGCCAAGTTAGGCCCTCCTATGTTCAGACCAACAAAGAGGTTGCAATGTCCCTACTTGAAGTGACCTCAGCATCATACGCTTCAATTTGAGTTGGGGGTGTTCAGCTTCTCCCAACTTGAGGGGGAGTGTTAAGTAGAGGAATCAGTTAGTTAGCTCTAATCAAGAATTTGTTTGCAAGTTTGCTGAGCTGTCGCTATTCTAACTGGTCCTGGTGTTAGCTGATTTAGTAAGGGGCTCAATGTCTAATTGCCTCAGGGAAGGGACAGAAGCAGCTCTCAGATTTCCAAAGTCAGTTTTCATTCCTTCTTTCTCTTCTTTGATGATTTCTCTTCAATTTCCATGGTCTAATCACTCAACACTGTGGAGTGTCCTTTTCTTTCTTTTCTATTTCCTTTTTTCTTTTTGGGGAAAGGGGGAGGGTAACAAAAGGGGCTTCAGGGTGGTTGAGGTGCCTGGGTAAGGAAGAATTTTTCCGAATGGGGCAAATCCTAGTTATTTGTCTTATCCTGCATGGGACTGTTAGATAAAAGTATGTCTGCCCTTTGTAAATTTAAGCCAAATGAATGAGTTGTCAATTATACATGTGTCTTGTTAATTCCCCGGCTATTGACTTCGTTCTTTCCAAAATAATGTGGAGTCCTCTGACTTATTATGATGTCATCCTATGCATGATAATGAAATGCTTGGTTTCTTCTGATTAGGCAGGGATTAAAAGGGTGGTTATCGGAATGAGACATCCTTCGGAACATCTCCGAGGGAGTGCAATTCAAGCTCTGAGAAGTGAAGGAGTGCAAGTTGATGTCCTTGGTGAGGATTTGCAAAGCGATGTTGCTGAGGTCTTGTTACATATCTGTTATCTGTCTCCAGTGTTCCGATTTAGCCTGTTTGGTCATGATCTTTTCCAGTGCCATACTCTCATTTGAAACCTTTACTGCCTGCTTATTAATAACTGCTCCTTGTGGAAGGGATTCATATGTCTTTGATCTGTGGACATGCTTATACATACCTGCAACTGGTACTGGCCAGTGCATGTCTCACGGAGATGGGGTTAACCTTGGTCACAATTTATGTGGATTTAATGTGGTGGGCATTTGCATTGCATCAACTTCCAAGTTTCGAGCCTTCTGGTGCTTGTTTCTATGGCAAAAAGGACTGTTTCATCTAATGTCCAATAAATTTGGTTTGACAAGGTAATGCTATGCTCTTTAGTAATAACACATCTAGTATGTTCCTTTTTGGTTGCAGGAAGCTTTAAAATCCTGCCTGCTCGTAAATGCCCCTTTGGTTATCAGGGCTAGTTCTCAAGTCCCATATTCTGTTCTCAAATATGCTATGACACTTGATGGTTAGTGCCACAAGTTGAATGATAGAGTCCTTTCTCCCATGTTGCAGATCCAAATCTGCAACTTTTAAAAAGGAATATGAAAGAAGTAGGTGCTTGGTTAGATTTGTGATTACAATCTTCTTTTTTATCAGGGAAGATAGCTACTAGTAGTGGGCATTCATCATGGATAAGCAGCAAGGAGTCCAGATGCCGCGTCTCTGAACTAAGGGGCCGGAGCGATGTTGTTATTGTTGGAGGAAACACTGTACGGAAGGATAGTATGGAATCTGAGCTGTTAGTTCACTAGAGCTGCTTAGGATGTTTGCGGATTTTCTTCTAATTTTATTCTATGCCCTCCTTTTCAATGTGTTCAATTCAGATCCTCGATTAACTGCAAGAAATGGTGGTGGGCACATGCCTGTGCGGGTTGTGATGTCACAGTCTATGGATCTACCTGAGGTAGCACATCTTTGGAATACTTCCGAAGTACATACCATAGTGGCAACACAAAGGGGTGCTAGAAGGAGTTTCCAGAAGTTGCTGGCTTCCAAAGGTGTTGAAGTTATCGAATTTGATTTTCTAAATCCTAGAGATGTTATGGAATACTTTTATGAGTGTGGTTATCTTTCAATCCTCTGGGAGTGTGGAGGATCATTGGCTGCATCGGCTATTTCTTCTGGTGTTATACACAAGGTACTCATGCTTGTCTTTAATTTCTTCGTCAAGAATTGAATTGCTTTTATCCCACCACAATTTGCGTAGTTTTCCATAATCCGAATAAGGTCAATAGGGGTACCTATTTTCTTATTGGCATATGTAAAAGTTGTGGTTTAAAGCTGTTGCTGTTCTCAGCCTTGTACTTTTTCTGTGTGGTATTGTGCCTCCCTCGGTGTTTGCCTGTACAATTTGATTTATGGTATCAATCAGAGGGAAATGTTGATGCTATGGAATTACCGAGTCAGTTAACATTGTATCCTGTCTGTTCTCTTCATTATTGTAGGTGTATGCCTTCCTGGCTCCTAAAATTATTGGTGGAAAAGGTGCACCTACTCCAGTTGGTGAACTTGGCATGATGGAGATGACTCAAGCTCTAAACTTGCACGACGTTAGTTTTGAACAGGTTCGTTGAAGTGCTTTGATTATTGACATTATTGATTTGAAACATAACTGTGCTTTCCTTGGGGAATATGAATTCCTTATGTCAGTGTTGCTTACATTTGGGCATGACAGATTGGACCAGACATGCTTATTAGCGGATTTCTTCAGCCCATTCATGATTTGAGACCTGCGATTCCATCTGTGTCTGAAACAACAAAAATTGATCCTGCACTTAATCCATATGAATCAGGCATTATATCCTTCTACAAAACTTGGGATCCTTATGGCTCTTTCTCAAACTTCTCGCCACATCCTATCCGGATGCTGGATGAGAATGGCAATTATGTGACATGGTCAGCTGTTGAGCACTATTACCAGGTAATGCATCTGTACTCGTCCTTTTTGGGAGAAATCACCTGTGGTTCACGAGTGCTTGTGGTGTACAATTTTTACTTCTCATTTTGGGGTATTTTGTTGAAGATTTTTTTCTATTGCTGTTTGCTGTGGATGGAAAAATTAGTGTTTATTAAGTCCATTCTTCCTCTGATAGGCACACAAGTTTTATGGTGTGCAAGATCCTGCTGCACATGAATGTTTCCAAGCCATTAAATCTGCAAAAAGCCCAGAAGAAGCTGCCAGGATAGGAAGAAAGATGCAGAGGCAACGGCCTGATCTGGTATGTTGGCTTCACTTGCTATTAAAGAGTTGCACCAACTAATCTTGTTAGCCAGTGATGTCCCGTCTGATATCTTGTCCATGTCAAGAGTTTGATAATTGCTGAAATCCTATTGATCTGATTGGTGAAACACCCCCCCCCCCCCAAAAAGCTGATTAATAGGAGTTAGTGCTGGGACCATACCCAGGTGCAGCTGAGGTTAGTGCAGTGCTGTAATGCTTGTTCCCTTCATCTCGGCATGCATGAGCTGCTTGTGTGGTAGTCTATTGAGTGGGACACGTTTAGTTTATAGTTTATACTCCATGTAAAATCACGATTCATTTAAAGAACAAGCCAACAGCAGTGACCAAAGGCCATAGATGTTTTTAGGATAACACTCTTTTGTTCCAAACTTTTGAATCTGCCACAGCTTATTTTTATCTAGTATAAGGTCAGGAGTGGTTGTTCCAAAAAGTTGCACATTGATCACATTCTCTGATCCAGTAGTGGTAGATATAGGTAAAACAAACATAGAAGCATTACTGGCAGTAAAATGAAAATAAAAAGAACAAGGTAGTAAAACTTAAGCTTGTGCTTATTCTAAAGTAAGCGAACTAAACCACTACGCCAGAATCTCGTTTGTTGTAGAGCGTTGAGGTTGAAATAGAATGCAGCCTCACTCTACAATTGACTAGAGTGTGGATTGAACATCATTAGCAGCACAACGAAAGATGGGATAATCTTATGTCATTATGTGCTTATTCGAATATCCTGCATTAACATGGCAAAAAATGACCTTAGCCTTGAGGTTGCATTATACATTAATTCTGTCTCTTGTGACTCTCAACTCTCTCCTCAGGTAAGACCTGATTGGGAAACTGTGAAGATAGATGTAATGTACAGGGCCTTGAAAGCCAAGTTCTCGATATACCCACACCTGAATTCGATGCTGGTCTCCACTGCGGGTTCAGTTCTAGTTGAAGGCTCACCCCATGATCTGTTTTGGGGCGGTGGGCGTGAGGGGGAAGGCCTTAATTATTTGGGGAGGCTGTTGATGCAGCTGAGATCAGAGTTTCTGGGAGAGTCTTCCGCGTCAATCAAGAGCCCCTCCTCAACTTCATAGCTTGTCAGCACAAATCAGGGTTTGAACAATTTTTTCTGGCCACTATTCCATAGAATGAGGACTGTAGGACTTGAACATTGTTTTTTTCCCCCCTTATAGAACGAGCGAAAGTATGTGTAATATATTTTTCAAGGGAATTTTAATGGGTAGGGGGAAGATCAAGTTTTTGCGCAACAGACGGATTGATTGTTGATCTTATTAACAATTTATTTTTGCCCTTTATTAACCATCTATAGTTTCTTTCCTAGTAGTCTCGTAAGGTACTTCTTTGAACTCATTCACAGGAGCATTATTCTGAGGTGAGGTGTATATGAGTCGTCTTTTTTTTTTAAAAAAAAAAACAACTTTTTTTCTCAAAGGAAAAAACAGGAACAGCTAAATATGACGATCACACTTTGGCTAAATATGTATTCTTTATGATGCAGCAGCTTTCTTTCTGTTAGCTGTGTAGTAGCTGTGCTATGTTCCATTTTTTTGTAAGGACTTTGTCCAACTAATAAAAAAAAAAAAAAGGCTTGTTTTTAATCTGTTTTTAGGATTTAAAATCATTTGCTTTCATTCAGTATTGTTAATTTCATTCACTATCATTCAAT
Source organism: Selenicereus undatus (assembly GCA_017589665.1). Classification (NCBI taxonomy): domain Eukaryota; kingdom Viridiplantae; phylum Streptophyta; class Magnoliopsida; order Caryophyllales; family Cactaceae; genus Selenicereus; species Selenicereus undatus. The sequence goes on from JACYFF010031955.1 coordinate 17,341,082, forward strand.
ATTTTCTAGTAGTTTTCAATGCTTTCAGTTCTTTTTGAGTAGCTATAGGTACCTTACTTTTTACATATTTTAATAGTTCTTCAATGCTTTTTGGCTCCTTTCAATACCTTTTATGTTTTTGAGCACCATTCAATTTTTCTTATAGCAATATTTAACAATTAATCCTTCATTTTAGTCTAGAAAAGATTCCCTTAAAAACTTGAATATAAACTCCTAGGCAAAGAAATGCGTTTGTCCTAAAGAACATAATTGCTACAATGATTTTGAATCCAAATCTTGTTGGTATTCATTTTTAAAATAGATAAAATTATTATATGGTCTTTTTTTAAAATAGAAAATCCACCTATTATAGGTCATAAGTTGTACTATAGATCACCATCATCTATTAGCATTTTCTGACCACTGATGAGCAAAGATTGATATGTAAAGCCAGCTATATTCTTTTACTTAATAATTAATAATATCTCCTATTGTCCAAATAACATTATGATAGTCAATGAACATGGAAAACGACTATGATTTTTTGCAAATAACACGCACTCTATTATATTAGAGCACCTACACTGCAATGCTTACGGGCCAAAAATTCTATCCGCGGTCCAAAAAACATCCAACATTAGTGATCCGTTTCGCCCGTCTCATGGTCCAGTTCGTAGCCGTGATCCGCTCTGCTACCCTTTTTCCTTTTTTTTGTCAGATAAGCCCTAAACTTTTTTTCAAAAAAGTTTGCCAAATAATATGTTAGTGGTGGGGTCCACAAAGCATTATTTGATATGATGATCTTTGTGATGTAAAGAAGAAAGAAAAAGTTGACTTGTAGACTAATGTGGAAGGTGTGGACCCTCATTTGTGATCCAAAATCATGTATCACTATTGCATATGCTCTCATATACACGCTCCCAAAGAAACCCATAAAACATAGAATTTATTTACTAAAAAAAAGTGCGAACTTCATATTTCCAAAAATAAATAAAGGTATGGACTAGGAGATTAGTAGATGACTCATGTCATGCAAGGCCACATGCATAATTGATCATTTTGCAGCTATGTTTGAGCATTTAAAATTACTACTTTTGCAGAAGAAAATTCTATTAAAATAAACTTGCATCATGGATCAGATTGGCCCAAAACACTTCAATTGCACCGACCCTATATGAAGGCTAGGTGATTGTGTAAATAAATATTAATAAACAAATAAATAAAATATTTTTTATTTAAATGTAGAAAGATATTGAGACTTCTTGGTCGAAATTTTGAGTGATGAAGAAGGTTGGAAGGTCATTATTGACAAAGACAACTCATTTAGGCTAATAATATGATGCCAAAAATGAGGTAATCTCAACCCAAAATGGGGTGGCCATTGTTGCATTTGCTATTTTGTTTGCTTGTTATTTGCCTAGCTAGTTAAGCAAAGGGAAGGTTAATGTCCATTTCATGCCTTTCATTAGTATACATTTTTAATTTTATCAATAGGGTTTTCATTCAATTAACTTTAAATTCGGTGTATTCAATTTGATAAAATGTCAGATCATATTTCGCTTTATCATTAATTGTTTTTATAAGTCGATTTCAAAGTTATTCTACAAGTTTATTTTTGAATTAAAACAGTAAACCATTAAAAAGAAAATTTTGTAATGATTTATTTGAATTTTGAAATGACTTATTTGGAACGCGATTGTTTGGCTTGAAAAATCGAGTATAAATCAATTTCCGTTAGGTGGCATGATAGAAAGCCTAAGGAACTTTGCTTGATCTTCAAAAGTGCTCGTGGATAAACCAATGAATAAGAGATGAAAGAACATTGCCCCTTTCTTCAGCCCAAAAAAAAAAAAAAAGGGAATAAGAGATGAAGTGATGGCTCACTTTATAATTGATTTCATTGGAATGTGAAGAGAGCATGAAATTATCCTACATCAATAAAATTATGATTCTTGAATGTGTTTATGACATAGTCGATAACTCTACTGTTGTTTTCAATTTTGAGTTAAAACCTCATTTAAATTATACATGTTATTTGGTCGTTTAAAGCCCAATTTATATAATTAGTTTAACACGCTTAATATATAGCCTATTATCTATTTCCCTAAGGGTTTATTTTTTATTTATAATTTTCTTTTTTTGTAGGATGTGCCAAGTAACTTAAAACGCATATATCTATAAGTACACATCTCATAAATCATTTTAGGTAAGATAATATTATTCAAAATAAATACATCAATAAAGCACTGGTGAATATGTTCAGCAATAAACAACATTTTACATATGAAAAATGAGCTTTACGACTTCAATATACCCTCAATAATTAGGACTTAGGAGTGTTATTTAATTATCTAAAACCCAAATGTACCAAAATAAATTGAGATTAACAAAAAAGCAATGATAAATAGTACTAACACTTCTCACTTTTGGTCAGGTTTAAAAAATTTTAAATGCGTACATTTACTACAAAAAGTAATTTAAAAGACTAAAATCAAACTAAAATGAAATACCGACGAAAATTTTTGAAAGTTGTGACTGAAAATTAGGGATAAAAATATATTGACAATGACCCATTACGTACTGTTGTTTGAGGTATGCTTGCTTGCTTACACCTTTTTTTCTTGGCCAAGGTTAACTGACAGAAATAAAAGTTTAAGCACCTCTTCTCATTAGAGTACGTCCAACAACATCATCAACTAGAATTGCCTTGAAAAAGGGAGAGAAGCAAAAGTCACAATCGAATGTTGAGTTGATGGAATGTTCAAATTTGGATAGTCAATTTGCCGCCATGTTTACCTCTTGGTAGATGTGATTAATAGAGATTTGAGCATTATGATCAAACCATAAATGAACATCTTCAATAATGTTCGATATTTGCCAAGGTATTTGAATAGTTTCTAGTAGAGCCGAAATTACTGTTTGTTGTCACCCTCTGTGACAATTTTGTTGTATCCTACTTGTATGCTTGCTTGCGCCCTTGAGAACACTAGAACTACACTGTTTGAGCTAACAATGATATATTTATAGAAAATAAGGTCAGCAAATTATCTAATGTGACATATACCTATCAATGATGCTATCTTAGCTAATTTCAACATTATGTTGCTCTGGACCAGCCAGCTAGCTCATATTGTAGAGTTCATAAAGATTAGAGTTGTGTTCTAATTTTTGATACTTATCATTAATATTCAATAGTTTTATGGTTGTAACTATTATTCTTATTTTGTTTTCACTTGTGGCATCCAAACTCATATTTTCTAATAGATTTCAATCACATTGTACACTCTTTAATTTGTACTATTTGTACTATGTGATTCTCTATAAATTGTGATATATGTAAAAAAATTCTTATGGTATTGATTTACTTTTGTGATGTGGTTAAACATGATGATAATTGATTTACTGAAATTCTATGCGCTTATTGATTATATAATAAATGAAATTTTGACCTGATGACGACGACGATGATGATAGTAATAGTGGTAGTGGTGGTGGTGGTAATAGTAGTAGTAGCAGCAGCAGCAGCAGTAGTAGTAGTAGTAGTAGTAGTAGTAGTAGTAGTAGTAATAATAATAATAATAATAATAATAATAATAATAATAATAATAATA
>JACYFF010031955.1:17344681-17389363 GCA_017589665.1 Selenicereus undatus
AATAATAATAATAATAATAATAATAATAATAATAATAATAATAATAAAATACTATTATTATTATTATTATTCTTATTCCAAAACCCTCTTTCTTTGTGAGAATGTGCAACTAAAAGAAGTTATATATACCAATTTATTAATTTATTAATCTATTTCTTGGGACATATAATAAAAAGACTTACAAAGGGTGTCAGTTAGTTCAATTAGAAAAGTCTCTAGATTTAAATCTTGCTTTCATCGACATTTACACCTTATATTTATTATAAAAAAAAGCAATAATAAAAGTAAGAATAAAAAGAGTCACAAGAAAGGTTCATGACCCCATTTGTAGTCAAACATTATCAAACATCATGTATGCTTTGGACCCAATGCACTCACTAATCAATATGAGTTGTTTCGTTGCTGGGAATTGAAGTTGAACTAACTCAACTACTTGGTTATTTTGGTTTAATTCCTTGTAATTCCAAGACCCTCTTTCATGCTGCCATGCTATATGCTACTAGCTGGTAGGTCCCATTTTGGGGGGCTTAGCCTTAAATTCACAAGTTGAACGAAATTGTAGTTTGCCAATGCGAGCACTTATTTAAACTGGGATCATGATCCAATGTAAAAGCCATGAGCACATATCCCTGTGAGCACATCATATCTTCATTGGTTGGGTTAATGGGGCATTTGCCTAAGATTAATTAGTTGTTTATATATATGGACTGCTTGTATCAGTTGGTTATTATCTTCTTAAATAAAAATACGAATAATTGACTTTTGTGAACTAGCCTTTTTAATAAAAATAATAATAGATTTATAATAATGACATGAATTATGGCTAAAGGAAAGTACACCTTAACTTATTATCTTAAGAAATGGATACATATTCAATTTCTTGACAAGCATTATGGGCATTAATAAGTGGGACTGTAAACACAAATTTCGAATCTTAAATAAATAAAGACAAGAAATTTAGAAACAAATTTAATCTTTGTATTGATGTAATATGTAGGTACAATTTCTGAATTTAATACAGTAAAATAATCCTCTGATTTGATCTGCTAATGGCTTGAATACTCCGATGGCGTGATGCTTGACCTCGGTTGGTACAAATCAGCTGAAGAACTCTGAAGACTTGTTCTTGATTTTGATTTGCAAGTGGCTGATTGTAGTTTCTGAAACTCTGCAAGTTTTGATTCTTCTCGCTTGCTGGCTGGATGCTCCTTACTGTCTGAGCTCTGAATTCTGCAGATGCTGAATGATGCAAATGAAGGGAGAGGACCCCTATTTATAGGCTCTGCCGGCTAGGGTTAGAGTCGGGTTTTGGGCTAGGCCCAGTAATTATTTTTTTATTTTTAAATAAAGAAAATAATTACTAATTTCTGCATCATCGATGACACGTGACGGCTTTTAATTGGCCGAACTTAATTTTGACCAAGCGGTTCCATCAAAGTCAACGTGACACATGACAATTTGTAATTGGCTGATTTTTTTACACGTGGCACCATTCGATTGGTTGCAGAATTTTTGTCTTCTACAGGGACCCAAACACATTATAGGCTATTTTGATGATTTTCTCATATCTATCCCCTTTAATATCGAGTCTCAACTCTTTTCAAGTCGATCTTTCTGCATTAATGCTTTTGGGCCCCTATCATGTGTGCGCCTCTTACTACCCGGCAAAATTGGGGAATTTGACTCCTTAAGTAAAGCAATTGCCATCAATGCCAGTGGTACGGGAGTGGTTGAGGACACTGATGGATATGAATATGGATATAATCATTCAAAATTCAATGGGTAAGGGTATGGGTATAATTTTTGAAAATGGGTATGGATGCAGGTATGACTCAACCCGCCTCGAACCCGTCCCACGGTCATCCTTAACTACACCCCTTCTATATAATAGACCTGGTAAGATGGTATAGGACCTAACTATTCTACTTTGGCTCGACTGGAAAAATGATAGTTAGGGTTGGATTTTTTTGGCTTCCGACCTATTCTCAAATTGAAGGTACCCCACTATAATGAGGACTGGGATTCGAAAGAAGTTATGACCTTCTGATCCGACCCCTTGTTCCTCACTAAAAAGTTGACCCTAAAATTTATAGAAAATTTATTGCATAATTGTAGAATTTTAATTTGAGTTTGGGCTTTTGTCTCATTGTTGAATATGTATGCAGATAGTATCTATTTACTTTTCAGACCTTGCCATCTATGTTTAATGAATAAGCTTCCATGGCATAAAATTTGTAAGTCAAAATTTGTTTTACTCAGTGCTAGGGTGGAATAATGAATATCCTCCTAAAGTTTGGCACATTGAGAATCAACATTAAAAGTTGGCTTATTCCTATCCAATACTCTTAAAATTGAAGTTTTTGACATCCAAAACCTGTTTACAAAACAACCAAATTTAAACCAAAAAGCTAATAACTGAAGAGCCGGTGTATATTGTTTGGGGGAGGGGGGGGGGATCTTATGTAGAAGCATGTGAATGATCATGTCAAAAAATTTGCATGATCACTCTTAAAATTTAACTAGTTCTTTATCGGTAGATCATCTCAAAAAAATTAACCTTTTGTGAATGAATCGCGCATACATTAACTCCTGTCTTATCATATGTCATATCAAAGACCGACTTCAAATGTAACTTTTTTCATATATAACTTATTGTGAGATGATTTGATGTGACAGAAAAACTTACCATATAATGCTATGACCCTGTTTGGTAAATAGCTGTTAGCCGTTAGCTGTTAGCTGTTTGTATTAGCTGTTAGTTGTTATCTGTTTGAATTAGTTGTTTATATTAGCTGTTTGAATTAGCTGTTTTTTGAAAAAGTGTTAGGTAAAAATTAGCTGTTTCTAAACAATATGTTGGTAAAATTTCATTTATGCCCTTATTTATGAATTAGTTTTTAATGGGATGTGTGTAATTTTTTCAAACTTATGGATATTTATGTCATTTCTACAAAAAACTCTTCTCAAAAGGCTAATGAGAATAGCTTTTTCAAAAAGAGCTTTTTGGAGCCAAACAGCTATTGTAAATAGCTATTTACCAAACACCCTTTTGCTGTTTGACTTAATCAAAATAGCCAAAATCCTCTCAAACAGTTATTTTTTCTCAAAAAGCTGTTGTTACCAAACACCCCCCATATATATCTATTATTGTTTCAATTAGTTAAGTGAGGCGACTTGCTTTATTATTGTCCATTAATTACACATCCAGCGAGGCCTATCCATTAGCATTCTTCATATCCATACTATAAATGCATATTTATTTCCTACACCCTAACAAAATTTCACTTCAGATTTTTATTTTTTTTGGGTCTACAAGTGTGGATAATAGGCTGGCACTTCAACCCTTTATTACAGGAAAACCCTACTCCCACTTGAATTGAAGGAGAGAAAATCTATATCTATTATATAGAAATAGCATTCTTACTATACACTAAAATTGATTGAAGAAAACAAAATAAAAGAGGCTTACAACTAATTAATTAACTTTAAGATCAGTAGTATCCTAGACAATTTAGAAAAGTAAAGGAAGGAGATAAAAAAAAATTAGGGTTTAAGAGAGGGGAAGGAGGGGGATGATATGATATATATTAGAATCTTTTTTTTACTGTAATTAGATGAAATTATCGTTGTTAAGAAACGGATTAACGTGACGTGCATTATATGTATGTACTTGATATTGCTGACATTTTGCGATAAATTTTCATGAAACAGTCTAATTATCATGTTTTCAACTTGATGAAATCCGCATCAAGAGATACTCAATGCGCAAAAAAAGTTACTAAAAATATATGATAAACTATTTTTTTTGATTTTAAATTTTCTATTTCACTGGAGTCGAGCTATTGTTGGCCCAATAAAGGATAGAGTTCTCCCATTACATATTTTCTCCATTCATAAGACTTGAACCCCAAATTTTGTTTAAGGAGAACAAGTGTTAAACTACTTGAATCAGCCTGTGTTGGTACAGTAAATTATTAACCGAACCTTCAAATCATAGTTGAAAATAGTCCAAGGTAAATAATGTGCAAGATACTCGATGATTTTATCAATAAATGTTGAAGGAAACAGCCAACTACGACAACCAACATTGTGCTTTTTGATGAATTCTTCCTGCCAATGGACACTCCTCCCTCACCTACTCATCCTCATCCCCATCCCCATCCCCACTCCATCTTACTCTCTAATTAATGTGTGAGCAAATTGGTATGAAAATAGGCATGGGTAGCCTTCTATTCTACATTTCTTTGTAAATTCATATTCTCATATTTGCTTAGATGTAGCTGTTTGGGTTTTTAATATAAAAAAAATTAAAATATCATTGATTAAATAGCATAAATAAAATTCATATATTTTCTTGTCCTCTCTTTTCTAAATTATGCATAAATTAATACAAAGATTTGATTCCTAATTATACAATTAGTAATAAAATGAGATTATATAAGTGAAGCTAATTTGTACATATAATGTAAATTTAATTTATATAGAAAAATAAATAAGTGACCAACTAATTAAAATAATATTTAGTAGTAAATGAGAGATATGAGTATAAATAGAATTTTATCAAATATATTCTTTACAAACAACTAATTTTACAAAATATTTTTTTCTAAAAACTGCTGATTCAAACAGTTAATGACTTAATGCAAACAGCTGACAGCTAATAGCCGATACAAATAGCTAATAGCTAACAGCTGTTTGCCAAATAAGGCCATTGGAAGCATTTGGTAACATAGCTATTTGCGAGGGAGGGGGGAGTTGTTTGGGGAGACTTAGCTATTTTGACTGAGTCAAATAGCTAAACATGTGTTTGGTAAACAACTATTTGAAAGAGTTGTTTTGCCCTAAACAATCCTTTTTCAAACAACTATGTCCACTAGCCTTTTGGATTAGCCATTTGTGAAATTACTATATTGCCTAAAAGTTCAATAAAATTACACATATGCCATTAAGAAATCATATTCCTAGTTTCCTACCTTGCCTCATTAATTTTAGACAACTTTTACCTCCAATATCTTCTAATCGACCTTTCCAGCTTCATCTACACCCTCTCTATTGCCATTAATAATTAAACCCTATTCCTAGTTTTCTTTGGGTTGATGAAGATCAAATCATTTGAAATCTATACATATTTCAATTCTTAACAAAAATATAAATATAGGTTCATATCAATTTTAATTCATAAAAAAACTAAGCATCTCTATAAAGAACAAAATAAGTTTATAAGATGCAGGCATTATGTAAGTAAGTAAACATTGAAAACAAAGAAAATAAGTAATGAACTCAAATTATTTGAAATTAATAAAGTACATATGACATTTAATCTTTTTAAAACAAAATAAGATGATTAATAAATAAAAACTTATTCAATTGTAAAGTATTTTAGAGAAAGGCCATTAATGAAATTTTACCAAACATGTTTTTTTCTAGAAACAACTAATTTTATCAAACACTTTTTCTAGATTCAGCTAATTTAAACAACTAATATAAATATGTAGCTAATTCAAACAGTTAACAGTTAACAACTGATTGCCAAATAGGATCATTATGATTATACGAATCAAAGTGAAAACTCAAATAAAATTTCTCATATGTATAAAACAAGTCTCTCAAATAAATTAAATAAAAGTTTATTTTTTATTTAACTCTTATTTAGAACAAGGATAGTATAACTGAAAATAAATGGGAAAAAAAATGTAATGATAGTATAATTTGAAACCTTTATTGAAGTAGGTATTCCAATATATAAGACCCACATCATAAGTATGGCATTTTAGTGGCTTGGAAGAGGGAAATGGACCCCTATATATGTAATAAATGACAAGACTTGTATAAATTTAATTTGTGAGAGGGACGTGGTACCATATATAACTGTGATTGATAATAATATGAAATACTAGTACTTGATATTTTTCCATTTTCACGTGGTTTTGGGATAATAGTCCATCAAGAAATTTCCACGTAAATTGTCAAGTGGTGTATATCCCATGTCGGCATGTCTTTTTTTTTTTCCTTAAATTTTTTAGGTTCTATTTGGTCCTTAGAAAACCTGATAGAAAGAAAAGTTAAAGGAAAAAAATATGAGAAAAGTGAATTTTTTTCTCTTATTTGGATTGAAGAAAAAATAGAAGAATTTGAATGAGAAATTTAAATATTGATGAATTACTTGAATCATATTGCTATTATCTAAGTAGTACGAGGTTGGAGGAGATTGATAATTTTTTTCAAATTTTTCTCACAATTTTATGAGGTAGAAAATTTTTATAACTTGTTTCTAGAAATTTTTTACCAAATTTTCCTCCATATATTTTTTTCTTTGTGATTTTCTCGAAACCAAACACAATAGAAAAAGTTATTTTCTTAAATTTTTTTCTTTGAAACCTAAGTGATAATTAATTGAACCTCCAATATAGATTCAACATCAAATCACTAAATTACGTAGGAGTGTCATTGCCCATTAGGGAAAAGGGCACTTAATTTACAACATCAAATGAAAGATATCTTTAATTACGAGTGTCCATTGATGTATGAAACATCATTGTATCTTGCATTTACCACACTGAAACAGCGATAACCTAACTAACTATTGAGGCACATGTCTCATCGTTAATTATGATTAATGTGAGTAATTTTTATTTATGCTAAATCTCGTGGAATCGATCTGTATGTTTATAGGAGTGTTTGTAAGGATAAGATTGTCTATATCTAAATCTCATCAGTTTTCATAAGAATAGGACTTACATGAAAAGTTGTGTACGGTTATTATTGTTCATGCTAACTATGTTCTGGAAAAAGTACAAAGTCAGGAAAATTACATGATTTCCATTCTATATACTAGTCCACTTTCTGTGTGCGTGTTTCTGTGTTTAGAAAAGTAGGTATGCAAACTTCATTTCATTTCATACCAAAATTGACTATTGTTTTTCAAGTTTCAACTACAACTTGTTTTTTAAAAAACAAGAGTTAATAAAACCATAAATGTGTTACATGCATCTTTTCTCATAAGAGTATGTCCAGTTATATCATCTGCTAGAATAATCCTAAGAGAATTTAAAGAGAAAAAATATATATCTGAAGAGGGACGTTGTCATAGAGTACCCAAATTTAGAAAGTTAATCTGATGTCATATTTACTTCTCTGAAAATATGGGTGATACGTAGCTGCATGTCTTGATTTTGTCAGATGTTTATATTCGAACATCGATAACGGCATTAGATATTTGCTATGAAAATTGAATATTCCATTAGAATGCTAGGATCACTATCTAGTTTTCACCTTAAATGAATACATTGTTGAAGCCGTCCTAAATTGCTTATCATAGTCTATCACGTAATGCTCTAACTTCTGCCATTATAATAGATGTACCAGCGTAATAGTTTGCTCCTGCATTAACAAGTTTGCTTGTCCAGTCCCGAATGATAAAGCTTCCTACTGTTTATGAATTTTTTTAGAGACTCATCGAAATTGAGTTGAACAAATTAAATCCTAGTGGTGGGGGATGTCACCTCACTAGATAGTTTAAGGTGGTGAGAGAAGAAAAAGATATCCTAAAAGAATTATCAGAGAACATGCAAGTTCGGATTTTTCATTTCATACTTGCTTTTTTTTTTTGGCGAATTATGTATGCAACAAGATTGAAAATTTTATTATTGAAAACTGTTGCATACCTAGACTTCCAAGTACTCTTAAATGAGAATTTTGTTTCAATTTCTGATTGTGGGAGGATTGTATCCTGTATATACATTGTGAAAGATCATGACATCTCGAAGGAGGAAAATCAAATGGAACCTAGTAATGTTTTGTTGCTAGATCCCAAAACTTTTTAACCTCTCTTCTTAGTAGATTACCCCTCACAAATCTATACTATATATAAAAGCAATGTTGTGATGATGTGGAATTTTCGCGCATTCTCATTAATTAGAGATTTCGAACCTTTGGATTCATTCTCTCTCCTCATCACAACCATCCGATTGTTGAAAATAATTAATTTTATAATTTTCAATTCTCTCACATAGTAGTAAGGAAAAAAATGTTAAATAAGGAAATGATCATAAGTAAGTATAATCTTATGAAGTATAATTCCATAATTGTCGAAATGAGGATTAAGGAGTTTTTTTTCTAAAAGGAATTATTATGCAGTAATTAGTGATTATGAGAATTATAAAAAAATATCCTTCTTAAACCTTTTGAATTCATTACGTCTCCTTATCACCACTAGATTGTAGAAAAAGATTAATTACAGGAAGTATAATATCAGGAAGTATAATTTCGTAATGGTGGAAAAAAATCATTAACAGCTAAGAAAATGATCTTAGGAAAGTATAATCTCAGGAAGTATAATTTTGTAATGGTTAAAATAAAGATTATGGAGTGGCTATACCATTATATTATTTTAAATAATAAAGTCAAATCCAATAAAGAATAATCCCATAATTATAAAAATATAAATTATGAAGTAGTCAGTAATAAATAACAATGGAAATGATGGATAAAACAGATATCGTTCTTGAACCTTCAATATTAGTGTAAATAGTCAAGTAGTTCTTAGTCATAGTTAAAATTATACATTAAAATACGTCTCATAATTGAAATCAATTATGCCGCTTTGCTCATCGCTAATGTGTGTCAAAGTGATCTTTTTTACCCCACTTCCATAAATGTAATAATTAGCATTCCCTTCCTCATATATTTATTTGTATTAATTTGTTAATTTGTTAGCAAGTGACCTCCTCCTTTCTAATTAGTAGTGTCAAAATGCTTGATCGTATTTGATTGAAATTTTTGTACTGTTTTGTTGTAATTCCTTCCTATATGTGGCTTAATTTTCTTTTCTTGATATTTAATTTTTCACTAATTGACGCCATCATTGATTTCTTGCTAAAATTTGTAATCTCACTTTTTTAGGTGTAGTTTTTGTCAGACTTGATTAATAGTGGTGGTATTTGGTTTGATTCGTTTATATTCTTAATTATTTCCGTCTTATTTATGACTTAGGTTAAAAAAAATTTGCTTATATTATATTATATTGTATTAGTAACTTAATTGTGTTTAAATTCTTTCATGTTTTATTTATGTTGTTCACATATGGATTTTTGTTCTTTTTACAAGAAAAACTTTAATAATTTGATCCTCTTCCTTGGCGTTTTAAATTTTTAATGGAAACAACAATGCAAACTATTTCACATGTATCTAAATTGTTTGGTGACCTATTTATTCACATCAATTAAAAAAAATTCAAATATTCATACTATAAATTATAATATGATTTTCATAGTTTACAAAAGTTACTGTTAAGATATATAAAAGAAACCAAAAAATCTGACTTCCATTTTTACATACGTAGATAAGAGTATAGTTCTCTATATCTTCAAAAGTTTTGCTATTTTTGAAATTAAGTGAGGTGGTCAGGTTGGAGTTTTGAACAATATAGAGGAGGTGTTGGGGGATTTCATTGGGTTAGGAATGCTTGCAGTAGGATCAAATTGTATTAATGGATATATGAGATGAGTTTAATATTAAAAATTTGATCCTAATTTATAAAGTCTTTTGAACGATTTTGATTAACTTATTCACCTTCAAAATATGCCTCCAACATTAACAAATGTAATTTTTCACTTTTCTCTTTAAAATCATCGCATACGTTCAATACTACATGTATGTTTGAATCAATGTAATTTTCTGTTTCCATTGTTCGGCTAGAAACTATAATGCATGCTTGAATATTTTCATTGTTTAGTTAGAAATTACGATGCATACTTGAATACTATTTCTATATATTTTTTATCATGACATACATTCAATACTGTAATGAATGTTTGAATCAATGTAACAGTTTTTATTGTTTAGTAAAATACTATAATGCAGTCTTGAGTACTATTTGTAGGTTTTTTTCATAAATCATGACAAATGTTCAAAATTATTAAACATGTCGTATATTTAACTTCAGACACAAATCACAAGGTAAGGTTATAGAAATTTTAATTTCTTGGGTTTTTTTTTAAAAAAATCATATATTAATTGAGATTTTGATGGGTCCTTCTGATTTCAAGAAATAAAATAACCCCATTTTAGGTTAGGTAATCGAATGAACAAATTTAAAAATACTATTTTTGGGTTTTTAATTATGGGTTAACTAAACAGACAGTCAGATAGTCAGAATTCTGTGGGTAATATGCTGCAACTAATTATGATCCATGATTTAACTAGAATATCCTAACATGCGCCTTTCTGCTAACTCATTATCTTTCCTTCTGAGAGGGGACAACTTATATAAATTGGTAAGTAATTTCAAATCAATAGACAACCTACCATATATGATAATTTTTATTACTTTTCTAAATCCATCAACTATTTTCGCAGTCCCCTTTTTTCAGAAAAATAAAATTTGCTTAATTTGAATCACCTAAAATTACTAAATCTATAGTCCTAAATCTACAAACTCATTTGTGTTGCAACTCATGATTTAAGTGGAACACAAAACCTTAGGAGATATATTGTCAAACGAAGAATTCGATGACATATTTTCCAACAAAGGCCACCCAACTTCATGATTTGAAAAGGAGGAGCCTAAGCATATCATGGATGACTAATTTTGACGTATTGTAACTACATATTGAGATAACTTGAATGAATTGTGACCATGATAGATATATTTTCAAAGATAAAAATTTTCTAAAAGAAAAGAATAAAAAACTATATAATACTAAAAAGTTCTAACTATAATAACTAGGCTTATTAAATTTTTATAGTGAAAATTTATTTCTACTTATAACATCACTTACTAAGTAGCTTATTTGTGTCTTCTTTTCTAAATAATAATAGCAACTATGTGTCTTTTGTAAATAACTTATTATCTATTTTATAAATTACCGTGCAAAGCACGGGTCTATACTAGTAAAGCTTAATGACAAAGCATTTGTTCATTACACGTATAAATTTATCATGATGTCCCGATCACACATACGACATATTTCCTTTTTCAGCACTATCAATAATTTTAATTTGGATAATAACACATAGTCAAGAAATATATTTCCCTTTTATTTTCTTTTCTCATTCTAAGGCAATCTTTTTTACTCTATCTCTTTAATCCATAATCTTTGTATAATAACATAATAGAGAATGTAGTTATTAGAGACTTACTTTTATGTGAGGATTCCACATCCTCATTGCCATCGCTCATCGCTGATTATTATTATTATTATTATTATTATTATTATTATTATTATTATTATTATTATTATTATTATTGAGAAGCAAATCTAGGGGTACTTGCCCCACAACTCATACACATGCCACGACACATAGGATTAACATGGATTATCCATTTCATAGGGATTAGGGAACATGGGGATGTGTTCGTATATGGCACACTTTTTAAAAGTTTTTACAATCTCGAATTTATTGCAAAATAAAACAATTACCCATTTTCTTTTCTAAAATTAATGGGAATTTCTATTTGTGCACGTAAAAAGTATAAACTCCAACAAATTATATATGCATTAATTAATTAATCGAGTTGCCCTAATTAAATGTGTGCCCCCAATCTCACCGACCCATTTCGATATATAAATCCCTAGTCTAGGCTTAAAACACTTTCTTCTCAATTTCAATAGTATAACAAGGTTATGTTTGATTTAAATATGCGGTCGCAAAAACGATAAAAAATTTACGTTATTCAAAAACCAGAGTTTTCTTCTTTCATCCTTCATTATTAAAGTCGGATAGTCATCGACATACAAATGACAAGCTCTTTTAAGACTGATTATGCTCATTCACAAAACACAACAGACGAGAATTTACCATAAGAGAAAAAGTGTCAAGTAGCTTCAATCAACATACATCAACACATACTGGGCAAAAGTAGCCTAATCTGATTGGTGAAATGCTCTTGTATTTATTTGAGAATTAATATAGATACTTTTATAGACAAATTTTACACATTGTTTGGATTGCGGGGGGAGGGGGGGGGGAGGGGAAGGGAGAGGAAGGTAATGGATGGGAAGTGAAGGAAAGGGAGGTGATGTGCACTCACTTTGTTTGGATATGTTATAAGAGGAGATGGAGGGAAGGGGGGATAACTATTAAAAATCTTTCATTTCTCTCCCTTTCCATTCGTTTTGGAGGTGAATAAACATGACGTGAATGAGGGTGAAATGTTCCCCTTGGTTCTCCTTCCTTCCCCCTCATTTAATATTCCCAAACAAAGAAAATAAGTGTTCCCTCACCTTCATTCCCCTCCCCTCCCCTTCTTCCCCCTTAATCCTAACAGACTGTTAAGGTGCCAGCTATAATTAACGCAAATACAAAATTTAGTTTTCCCGAAATCAACGGGCTTGAAATGGATTATTTCTAAAGATAAGATCATACTAGTTTATATGAAAATCGTTTATAAAAGACTAATAAATATGAACATGCCATTTTTTTGTTCTATGTCTAGATGAATCTGATCTCTTTTTGTAAACCCTTTTATAAAGTACCACTATAGCTAGTTTTAGTGAAAGTTGCCTGATTTTTTACATAAAGCTTCTTTCGTACGTAATAATAGTAAAACATTAATGAAAAGCATATACCATGTATATGATCGAATATTATCATTTTCAAACAAAAAGAAATCTAAAGTATTCTTCCAAATTCGGTAGTAATCACTCTATTTAGTAGTAATAAAAATGAGAAGAGTTGATTTCTTAACTTTTTAATGATCTTTTTCAAACTAAATGGCTAATTAACAAATTAGAAAAAGAATTTCATCACAAATTCTCTCATGAGACAATTTAATATTTAAAGTTAAAGCGCATACATCTTTCTTTTTCTTTTTTCTTTTTTTTTTATCAGCTTCAATGTTTGCCGTAATGTTGATGAATGTATGACTTTTCATTGCAGTTATTTGTTGGATGAAATCATCCTATGTTGTATTTTACCCCTATTCTTTATTTAGATAATATGTTTTTAATTTATTATATTACCTAAATCGTATTATTATATATTCTTTTGAAGTGTTCCAATAATCTTTTTTTCTTGGGCAACTGAAAGATAATATTGTGATAGCCTGAATGAATTGTTTTAGATTAAAATATCATACTATTTAAGATAACTTGAAACATATCAGCTCATCTAGTCAAGTGCTCACAAAAAGGGTATTTTTATAAAAGAATTTTTATTATACCATCTTATAACATAAATTTCAAATGACCATGCAAACCCAACAAAAGCAGCATTGTACGTGCATGGTTGTGATATTTCTGTTCATAAAGTTTATCTAACAAAAATGTATCAACGTCTTGCATATTGCTCGATAAAACTGACTATACGTGAAAGTTAAGGTATGTTGGTGAAAAATCTTGTTTGGTGGATATTTTTGTTCATAAAGTTTTCGTAAATACTCTGTTTGCCTTTACATGCAACAAGGCATATTGCATAAGTCTTTAAGAGACAAAGAAGTCTCCCATATCTACGTATTGCACTCACGAAAATATGATCCTAAGTATCCAAGATATAACAGAAATTTAAGAGATTTTAGTGTTAATATATCTCTTTTGATCATACCCATCAAACCATATCAACTCATATCAAGATGCTCCATACGTATAGAGTTCATCATGACTCTTCAACAAAGAAACACACTATTTCATTATTTATTTCCAAAGAAATCAATTAGTTAAGTAATCAAACGAACTTGTACATCTTCATAAATAATAACCAAATTAATTATTTGTCAGAAGGTACATTACAATAATTAATTACCAAGACAATTAATTATTGTTTGGATGTAATTGAACAATATATTTGTATAACGAATTTATGGAAATAATCTCCAACAAGGAATGCGCAAGACCCTATTATCTTATAATCATAATAAAGTTTAAATGAAACCATATTTCAAAATACATGTCTAAAGAAAAGCGAAGCGTAAGAGGAAAGCAAGGAAACAAGGACACACACACACACACATATACATATGTGTGTGTGTGTGTGTGTGTGTGTGTGTATATTGTGTAAAATATGCTGCAAGTTGTTAAACAACACGAAAATTATAAAGGAGTTTCGACTTTAGTAAACACTGGTTGAGTGAGTTTACTGTGTTGTCGTATATAACAAGTTGCAAAGCTAGAACGCAAGCAGTTTCGAGTAGTGCTATAAAGATTTTACAATGATTTACAGCTAGATTTAGCTATTTTCCATTTATGTATTTTAAAACAATCAAACAAACAAAGTTTACTGAAAATAATCCAAATTCATTACTGAGTAATTACTAAGTATAGATACGTGTAGTTCAATTAAATTTGGTTCAACTAAGCAAAAATAATTTGTAGACAACAAAGGTTCAAACAAGAATTGTCATAGACAAGGTGTTGGACAATTTAGACCAACCTCAGAGGCTAATTGGGCCTCTTAGGGGGCCATTTACCCGGGAGATTAGAGTAAAATCATTGAAAGTCACAATAATCATGATATCGAAAGATACTTTAGTTGATTTAATCATATGAATATCTCACACTCTTATTAAAATTAGAAATTTTTTGAAATTTATTATTCGGAGTAAGGGTAAATTATTTTTTGAATGTTTTCTTATAACATGACATATACATAAATTGATCACTCAATCTAAACAAGAGGTCAACCTAATTCTAACAAAATTTTTTATAAACTTTACCGATTGTGACAACCGTTATTCACTTTCCCCTCTGTCTACCCCCGCCATAATCTTATCTTTGTTGCTATTTATACGTATACTGATTATCCTCTGAAAAATCTTCCTTTGATGGTGGTGGTGGAGAAAGATTTCTAGAGAGAGAAACTCACTCCTTGCTCCTCTCTGTTCTCTCCATTTGTTCTCTGTGTCTATATGTACCGGTGGATATCACTCTCCTTTTCGGGTGGTTCATATTCTCTCTCCTCCTTCTCTCTATTCATTCAATCTGTCATTATCCCCTTTACCTAACACCCCACCCCCCCTTTCAATTCTCTCTCTCTCTCTCTCTGGATGTTCTGGAAATGTGCGTTTTTCATGGAGCTCTGACCCCTCCCAGAGTTTCCTAAATTGTTGTTTTTGTGATTCAATTCATCCTCTGACGTTGAAAGTTCGATTGGATCTCGGTTATCTTCCAGGAGATTCGTGTGATTTGTTGTTGTTGGTGGTTTCGGAAAGTTAGGGTTTGATTCTGGCACTGAAGAAGAACAAGAGTCATCACTTTCTGTGAAACTTCTCGTGGCGTTGCGGAAAAAGGAGACACAACGCCAATTTGGCCGCTGATCGGAAAAAGTGGGTGCTTCGTCGAAACGTTTCGTTAGAGGTTTCCTTCTGTCCCGTCGTCGGTTATTACTCCTTTATAGATATCTGCCTGTCTTAAATTTCGTGTCTTGTGGAGGAAATAAGGGTTCGAGGGGCAACCATTGATTCTTAGCTTTGTTCTTCTCTTTTGCTGGAAGCTTTTGCCCCTTAGTATTCAACATTCAAGCATAAATTCGAGCTGGAGCTCTGTTTTATTGGACAGTTGAAGGTAGAATTGTGGGATTGTTTGATTTTGGAGTTTGGTTTGACTGCAAGTAGTTGGGGTTTCTTGTGATTGGATTGTGGATTGTTAGGATAATAAGCGGACTTTGTTGGGGGGATTTGTGGAAGTAGGTGTGACGGATCCAACAATTGAAAGAGGCCGGGGGTGTGATTGTGCAGCTGGTCTGGAGTGCATATTCAATATAATCAGGGCCCTGAGAATGGGGTCCTGCTTGTCCGCGGAAGGCAGGAGCCCTGGTTCTCCGTCCACCACTTTAGGCATCAGGAAGAGGAAGAATTCGAGGAAACGATTCGGCTCTAGGAGCTCTTCTTTTGAGTCTAAGAAGGGTGATCAACTTCACAAAATCCCTGGCAGGGTGTTCTTTAATGGATCCACTGAAATTGCTTCTCTGTTTACCCAGCAGGGTAAAAAAGGAACTAACCAAGATGCCATGATTGTGTGGGAGGTCAGTCATTATCTCATCTCATGTGTATTCTTTTCTGTTTTTCTTATGCCTGTGCTTCTAGAATGGGGTACATTTGATTTGAAATATTGGATGGATTTTAAAATGTTGACTGGTTTGAATTTTCTTGTTTAGGTTTGACGTGTTCTTCCATTATGGTCATCATTATTATTATGACTGTTAAAATTATAATTATTTGGTCTCAAATAGTTCATTTTGGAGCCTCGATAGGCTTTCTATCCCTCAACTATTTGAGTGTGCATTTACTTGATTGGTATCTTCTTATTCTTTCTAAAGCATGATTCCAAAAGACCAAACAATACCATTATGACCGTATACAATATTATCTCAACAGTCACTGATAGTCTTTAGACGCTTTATAATGCTTTGAGGGATCTGAACTATCACACAATCATTAGAAACCTTAGATATTTTTCCTGCATCATGAAAAATGTGTATGGCCTTTGCTTTGGTGGTTGTGGTTCCCAGAGGCTGTAACTACTTTCTCTCTTAGACATTCTAAGTCATTGTAAATACCCTCTGCAAACCATTTCAATGAGCATGATGACTTCATTGCATCATCTGGTAGATTCTTAAGCGTAATTCTGAAGTTGCCCAAAGGGGCATTGTGATGGTGTAATGCTCTCTAAGCTATTCAAGATGGTCTAGGAATGAGTTTAAAAAAGCACGCCCCGGATGTACCTAGGCTCACAAAAGCCCAAAGCCCAACCTGATGCGCCCTGTAAGGGGTCAAGCCTTATGGAAAATGACCCAAAGGGGGATTGTAAATACCCTCTGCAAACCATTTCAATGAGTATGATGACTTCATTGCACTGTCTTGTAAATTCTTAAGCGTAACTCTGAAGTTCCCCAAAGGGGCATTGTGATGGTATAATGCTCTCAAAGCTATTGAAGATGGTCTAGGACTGTGTTTAAAAAAGCACGCCCCGGATGCACCTCGGCTCACAAAAGCTTGAAGCCTAACTTGATGCACTTCAGACTGAGGCTCAAAATGACCCAAGCCTACGCGTTATGGAAAATGATCACTGGAGAGATTGAAAAGTGAATACACACCATGGGAAAACACAAATACCTTTAGATTGATACTTACTTTTGCTATATTATTCAATTTTGTGTAGAAACCCTTATCTAATTGGATGCAATTGCTTTGAGTATAGAATAAGCTAAAGAACCCTAATCTAGAAATCCTAATTTTTGGATGGAGCGTTGGGCTTTAGTTAAAGGCTTGTATAGTGTTCTAATAAAGATAGAGTTCGACCAATCTTTTTTCATTTTTTTTGGCGGTCGATCTATGATGATCTCTCACTCTCTCTAAATGAGAAATATGGTGCCGCCAATAATATGGAAAGAGGGATTAAAGAACATACTTTCTTAGATTAAAAAAGTTCGAGGCGCAAAAAAGCGCAAGGGGTCCTAGGGCCCCGGGCACGGGCTTTTTAGAAGCGAGGCGCACTTTTGCTAAAAAAATGCTTGATTATCATTCAAAAACCATATGTCTTCTAAAATCAGCTAGATAATGGCATCAAATAAATGATTTTCACCAACCACAAAAAAAAAAAGAATCAATTAAATACGAAAAAATACAATTAAAGCATTAAACATCACTCAATTAGATTACTATAAATTGAACCCGAAAAACATAACACATGCTGCCAGCATGCTAGGAATAGAGAGAGAGAGAGAGAGAGAGAGAGAGTATGAGAGTGATAGAAAGGGAGAAGGATTAAGAAGCAAAAAAAAAGCAAGGGCTCAGTACCATTGTAGCACTCGAGAAGGCACTATTTTCGACCTCCTTGAAGCCCCCCCTCCAAAAAAAAACGGAACAAAGAAAAACCTTTCATAGCTGTCCAATAACAAGGGAGGAGGATGAAGAAGGAAGTCTGAAAGATGACAGGAGAACAAAGCATTTACATGGGTGTTGTCAGCAGGGTTAGGGTTTCCAGTTCGAAACTCATGTTCAGTAGTAGCAATATGCTTTGTTTACTTCTATTAGCATCTTGATTGAAAGGCTTCCACAAACAAAAGAGTGGTCGAGGCCTTTAAAGGTTTTTTTTCTTTTTTCTTTCCCAAATGGTCTATTATGATCTATAAAGCACAGGCTTCGTGGGCTTTAGGCCTCAGTTTGAAACCTAGAAAAGCCCAAAAAAGCGTGAGCTTTAAAAATGGGCTGAGCTTGACCCATTCCAAGGCGCAAGAGGGTGGGCTTGGGGCTTTTGTGAGCCTAGGCGCACTTTTTTAAACACAGCATACTTCCCTTCTGTTCTAATATACTGGTAAATATTGTTTCCTTTCTTTTTTTCTTCTCCTTCCTAAAATGCCTTTAGAATTGATGAACCCAATATAAGGTATTATATTGTGGTCCGTTGTGATATCTAATGACTTGTTGGATACTATCATTCAACTTATTTTTCGCTGGAGCTATAAAATATATCCTAAACAATTTCAAAGAGTGTGGTGTCATTGGCGCCATGTTTTCTATCTGGATGTGCAAGTGTGGAGCGCTAAAACGTGGGCATTATGGTGGTGTGCGGTGACACTAAGCTATTTATGGGGGTCCTAAAAATACCTAAAACATTTTGAGGGGTTGATGGGAGCGTATAGTCGGTGTTCGTCAACTACTCAGACATTGGACTACAGTCCTCTTATTTATGGGGTAATGTAGTTTGCCTTCGGATTTTATTATGATCCAATTCGATCCCCAGAGACCATTACTAATCTATTGGAAAATGCAACTCTTCCGTATATTTTAACTTTTATCTATGGCCGCCATTTAGATGTCTCATGCTATCCTTTCTAATCACTAAATATTGTTGGATGTCCAGAATTTTTGTTCAAGAACCGATGCAGTGTTTTGTGGGGTTTTTGATGGCCATGGTCCGTACGGTCATCTGGTTGCTAGGAGAGTGAGGGATTCTCTTCCCCAGAAATTAACTGCTCAGTGGGAAGTAAATGTAAAAAGTGAAGAGGTTCTCAGGGAGATAAGTCTTAATTCCAATAGCATAAATTCTGAAGAAGCATCCTTCATGTCTGCTGAAGAAGAGCCAAGGGTCTCTATTGATGATGATGAAACAGAGAAACAGCCAGAGATCTTTCAGACACTGAAAGAATCATTTTTAAAAGCTTTCAGAATCATGGATAGGGAACTAAGAGTGCATACACATGTTGATTGCTTTTGCAGCGGGACAACTGCCGTGACTCTCATCAAGCAGGTTTGTGGACTTCCAACTTCTCTCTATCTCTCTCTCTCTCTCTGTCCCCACGCGCGGTTAAAAGATGCTCCTTATGAGGATTTTTTTTTATCTTTGCATTTTGTGATTGCATTTGAATAGGGTCAAGACCTCGTTCTTGGAAATGTTGGCGACTCTAGAGCTGTACTAGGGATGAGGGAGAAAGACAATAGTCTGGTTGCTATCCAGCTCACTGTGGACCTCAAACCAAATCTTCCAGGTGTCTCTCTTGGTCCATTCTTACTAGTTTCATACAAAATTGTCCTTTTTGTTTTGCTATTTTTGAGTTTGTACCTGGTAATGATACCGGGGAGCATCCTATTTTCATTTGAATGAACCTCTGCATTCTTGGGAACAATTTGTTAATGCTATCTTGGTTGTTGTCTTCTTGTTTCTTCCCTTTTGGGGATTATAGACCATACAGGCTGATTGTGTCTGGCTTCTCCCACTGAGGAAAAAAGTGACTCTGCCCATGACCTCTTCCTGAGGAGCTGAATGGAAATCCTTCTTTTATTTATTTTTGAACTGTTTTTGGGCAAAGGCATGTGATGCCTTTAATTGTGATTTCAATGTACATGTCTGAGAGAAGTATATAATCCATCAACTGCTTGGATTGAAATATACTTATAGGTTTCTAATAGAGGTGGTTGTGGTGATCTCCAACTCCAAGTTGTCTCACCTGTTCTCCTTTGGCTGTCAAAGAACGTTTGCAGTGAGATTGAGTGTTTTGGAGGCTTGAGCTTTCCCCGTGTTTTACCATGTCAGTTTGTCCTATACATACTTAAGGCCTTGTTGACTTGTGTTTTAAGTGGGCTTATGAAACAAAAGTTTCAAGGAAGGAACTTAGGGGGAACATTTTACTCTTTGGTTGGCCAACTGCCACAGAACTTTGGATTGTGTTCACGCTGGGAGGGGGGTACGCTGCAGTTTGCATGTTCATTTCTTACAAAGTACACTTTCACCGTTCATGTCAATTACTCATTGTCAGATAGTGTTATGCTTTCTCGCCTGCATTTTACTTTAAGCAATCATTGACTGCAAGTGGTTTGTGTTAAAAAAAAATAAAAAATGCAAGTGGTCTGACACTATGCTACATGTGTGCTTAATATTTTTGTACCTGTCCTGTTGTAGATCTGGGGGTCTTTTTACTTACACTTCTAGTCTTGACTACTGTGAATGAAAATAATTGTAACTCGATGTGTCCGTTGACTTCTGTGCTTTGCAGAATTAGCTATTTTATCATCAGGTTCCCTGAAAATCCCTTGCTTTTGTTTGACATAATCATTGGGTTTTTTCTGCATGTAACAGCCGAAGCAGAGAGGATAAGGAAGTGTAGAGGTCGTGTTTTTGCCCTTCATGATGAACCTGATGTTGCCCGGGTTTGGCTGCCCAACAATGATTCGCCTGGGCTTGCCATGGCACGGGCATTTGGAGACTTCTGTCTCAAGGATTACGGCCTTATAGCGGTGCCTGATATATCATATCGACGTCTCACTGAGAAAGATGAATTTGTTGTTTTGGCTACAGATGGGGTAAAAAATCATGTCCACACCCAATCCATAGCTCTGTATGTATTTTGCGTCTTATCTGCTATTATCTAAAAGTTCATATTGGACTATGAACAGATTTGGGATGTACTCTCAAACAAAGAGGTGGTCGACATAATAGCATCAGCCCCTTCACGATCCACTGCAGCTAAATCCCTGGTTGAAACAGCTGTTCGAGCTTGGAAAATGAAATACCCAACGTCCAAAGTAGATGATTGTGCTGTGGTATGTCTCTTCCTTGATTCCAACACAAACAATCTATCGTCGTCTGCTTTCAATGCTAAAGTGAAGGAGCAGCCAGCTTTGACGGAGCCTGCTTCTATGGCGAGTGACAAAGGAGAGGACCAAGGTCCAACTGGACTTGCTCGGTCTGGAACTGTTAGAACCGAGAAAGGCGTCCTTCTCGAGACTGAGAAGGAGGAAGACGAAGCTAAAGAGGGGGATGTGTTGATTGAGGACTGGTTGGCTTTAGAAGGGGTTACTCGGGTCAATACCTTGTTGAATCTTCCAAGATACACACCTGGAAAAAGAGTATAGGAAAAGCTTCTGGAGGGCACAGCCAAAGACCCTCAAATTGGTAAAGGGGACAAATCTCGAAGGGGTTGAGGTCTGTTCTTAAGCTTTCCATCCTTGTTTCTGTTACAAATTTGTCTGTGTTTTAATTGTTTCTGTCCACAGCAAATTGTAATTTGAAGAGGGGGGCCTTCCCCAGCTAATATTCGGGTTCTGGGAAGTTGTGCTCTCTCACTGTAATGTGGGTAGAATTGAATTTGTAAAAAAAAAAAATGAGGACGTTTTTGTAATTTACATGAAAGTTTGCCCCTTCTGAACTATTGTGTTTATATGATTAGGTTATTTGGTTATGACTGTCGTCATTACATAGTATAGCATTCTGGTTCTGTGCTGATAAGAAATTCAACCAACGTATATTCATCTTCATCTGTGTGCCGAACTGCCGATAAGAATTCCAACCAAACCGGGCATGGCTTTGCTTGATTGTATACAAAATGTGTACTGGATTTATATTTGTGTGCTGCTAAGAAATCCAACAAAACCTAGATTTATAGGGTATACAAACAGTTTTCTTATATTCTCTGCACATTTTTACATATATATTCTGATAAAAAAATTTTAAATTTCTGTAAATTTATAATTTCTACAAATTTCATTCTAATAAAATTAAACTAAGCCTATTAATTAACTCCTAGAAATGAAATAAGTTTATCAATTATTGTAGTAATGCTTATGCAAAAGAAAAAATAATTTGGACGATGTGACCAGACCTATAAACAATCAATTTAGGCCACTCTATTGCCTTGAAGACATTTTAAGAATTTGTAAGTTTGGACAAAGTTTAAGTTTCAAAAACTTAGCGAATGAGGGAGTGAAACAAAGGGTTCTATTAAACGTGTATAACACTCAACCGGACTCGAGTAGAGGCATACTCTTAGATGACATTTGTTATGTTTCGTGACGACGAGTTGTGCGCCGTTCTTAATAAAATTAGGTAGGGGATTAGCCCCTCGTTTGAACCCCAAAAAAAAAAAGTTTCAAAAACTTTTTTACTTTTGTAAGATTTTAGCCTTCACTTGGCTCATTCACTCCTTCCATATCGGAATACGTTTGAAGGTCCAACATGTAGCTTGGTGCGATCACAACAAGTACTACCAGTTGACCATAACACAATAACAACAATAACACCACCACCACCTTCCAGGGTAGGTCTCACTTTTGCAGGGTCTGGGCAGATCTAGATGTAGGCGATCTTACCTCTTCCGGCATCCCTGCCTGTAGAGAGGCTGATTCCAAGTCATGATAGGTTGCCTACAATTCACCCCATAGAGTGCAGCCCTTCCCCGGACCCTGCGTGAATGCGGGGTGCTTGTGCACCGGGCTGCCCTGCCCTTTTATAATTTTTTTTTTGTGAAAACATTACATAGAAAAAACTAAGGATGAGCAACAGGGAATGAATTAAGCAATACTAATAAATCAGGTAATAATTACTATGCAAATATAAGTACAATATAATAGAGGAAGGTACCGTACCTTAACAAACAGAGGTATGCAAACAAATGTCTCTTCCCAAATGAATGTATTACCTGCATACACATTCGACCTACGAAAAAAGCACAAACAAACTTACCCTATTGCAACCAAATGACAACTACAATGCCATCTCTCTATGATCTAAGACTGTAATTTTATCCCGTCATAAAGTCCTATCCTGAGCCATGTCCTCTGTCAGCCCTACAACTTTCAAGCCCTCTTTAATCATCTCATCCAAACTCTTATCGGTCGTCCCTGCCTCTTTTCCCTTCGAGAATGTTAATCCTTTCACATCTCTTCAGTGGAGCATCCACACTCCTTTTCACATGGTCAAACCATCTGAGTCTTATTTCACTCATCTTATCTTCGATTAAAGCCACTTTAACTAAGTATTTGATTACTCCATTCCTAATTCTATCCATTCTTGTATAACTACACATCCATCTAATCATTCTCTTCTTTGCTACCATCAACCTATGTGAACCTGTGCCTTTTTTATAGGCCAATACTCCGATCCATATAACGCAACAGGTCTAACTACCATACGATACACTTTACCTTTTAATCCTACAGGTATTTTCTTATCACATAGCACACCTGAGCATGCTTCCATTACTGCGCACTACTATGTGTGTTCATACCCGCACTACTGTGTGTTCAATTTGCTAATACGTGTATGACAAGCTGGGTTTCAAGCTTATTGCATTTAACATTACGAATTTGTACTTTGGAATTAAGAGCCTTATATAGTTTTGATAGGGAAAAAGAGTAGACTATATTAATAAAATATGAAGAAGTTAAAAGGATGGATGCAAGCAAGCATCCTATAAAAGGGTTATCTACATCCAAGATAAAACCTATCCATAAAATCAATGATATCGAAAGAAGATTGGCAAAAGTTTGTGCTGTCACAAAAAAAGAAGGAAGTCATTCTTGTATTATCTTGGATTTGTCAACAGACGTCTCTTCTCCTCCGAAGACTCTTTTGTTTTTCTTACGTCAAATAGTGCGAAAAATCAAATGTGGGATCAATAAGACAATTTTCTCTTTAGCTTTCAACCAAAAGTACCTCTCAAGTTGAAAGATGATTCTTTACAAAGTTAGAAACAACCCAAGAAACTACTAACCAATAGAAGGCTAACTCCCAAAGAGCCCTCGCAATATTGCAGTGCAACAATAGATGATCAGGCGACTCCAAATCCTCTTTGCACTTTGAGCATATATTTACCAAAATAATTACCTTCTTTTGTAAATTATTACTTGTCAAAATACTATTAGGCAAAGCTTCCCATACGAAAAATCGACACCTTCAAGGGATCTAAAGTTTTTCAAATAATTTTCCAAGGAAATTGCCCAAAAGAATCAAACTGAATGGCAAACGAAGAATAAGATAGGGGCTTTAAATAATAAGATTTAACTGTAAAAACTCCTCTAGAGTTGAGATACTAAGTAACCACATTAGGTGAATGATGGACTGTAAAGTCATTCAACTTGTTGGGAAAGGAAGCAAGAATAGCACCATCAGCAAAACCATGACAGATGAAAATAGGAGACCACACAATAGCACCAGAATTCTGCTGACAATAATCTGCAATAGTACCATCTCTATTCATAGCAAGCACATAGAGAGAAGGGAAGAGATCTCGCTGAGGACCACCGGGCACCAAAGATCATGCCAAAAAAAGATAGAAGAACAACACCAACATCAAAAGAAAAATGACGATGAAATCTTTCCCATCCTTTATAAATGTATCTCCACAAACTTTGCCTGTAAGGGCCACTTCAGGTCTAGAGGGATACGATCCAAGACTATTATTAGGAACCTTATATATTAATTATTAAGTCCAACGAAACAATGGATCCGGTATCTGATATTATATAATCTCATATGGTTGATACATAGAAGTATTTGTCCTCTGCTGTACGTCCAATTTGTTATCTAATTATTTATCTGCTATATACTAGTTTAGGAAATTGGTGTTCCTAAACATGTCTTGTAATATTATTGTGTTTATGAAGTCATAAGATGCATGTGCATTGGCTTGCGATTTGTTCGACGACATATAGAGGACATGCCGTCTATGATATCAGTTGTTTTATATCTCAATAGCAATCTTGATCTTTCTATGCCTCAGCAATCTATGTTCTTCACATATAGCGAAAATGGCTCGAGATCAAGAAGCAGGAAGCAACTTTCTGATAGATCCATTAAAACAGGATCAATCAATATATGATAGAATCATTAGAGATTGATCCATATCAAAGTGGACAAAAAACAAGGAAAAATGAGATAGCCTAAGCCAAGAATCAATGTCCTAAATGCAAAATCAAGCTCGCTAAGAGTCTAAATTTCAATCAACTAATAAATTGCAAGGTATCAAGAGGACACATGCACATAACATCCCCAGAGCATAACTGAAATTATTAAGCACATAATCAAACAATTGTAATAGCATATAATTATTAACAAAGCAAAGCAATTACAATAATTAATTTGAACCAGTACTCATAAACTTATCACTAAAAATCTTCAATCCCAAATGAATTTGTCATAAAATGAGCATGAATCATAATATAATGCCATCAATATTCCGCACCAAAAGCATGATAAAAAATAACAGGCTAGAGAGTTGCCACATATTTTGAACTTATGAACTATAGGATAGACAACATGAGGACAAAGACCAACAGGTCTAGCGGCGTCGGTGGGCTCTGACGAAGGAATTAAGCAGAGGACGAACAAAATCAAGAAATTAGAAAACAAGACACTCTAACATTGAAAGCAAATAAAAAAAATAAATTGTGCTCAAAATTGATATCCTAATATTGCAATCAAGACAATGGCAATCTTCGACCTGATGAACAGGCCACGTGGTCGGGCATTGAGATTCCTTTATTGTACCATCTTGACCATCCATACAAGTGTTCATGGTCAACTCATATCAGGTAAAGAACAATAGCAAAGTGTAGGATCTTTACTCTAATATGCCTCGTTTTGTAACATTGGAAATTAAAACTATGTTGGTGCGTCCATAAATTTACGTATAATATATATATTTTTTAACATCGTATTTAAGTTATTTTTAATCATTGTATCAAGAACGCAGTTTGATTAAATTTATTTCATTTAGTGTTATGGTCTATTGTAACATCCTACTATATTCGTTACTTTACCTAATGAAGAGAACTTTGATGGAAACCTTCAGAATTTTTTTTTTGTATAGTCACCTTCCAACAAAACGGGAGAAAAATGTAAAAACAAGTTTACAAATAGCTTATTTGAAAGAGGAAGGGGAAAAACAGTGTTATAAATATCGTACCATACTGCTCAGAGCATACTGTACCGGTTAAGAAAAGGTACAAGTTCTTATCCGATATTGTACTGGTCAATACCGCTGTGTACCGTCAAATACCGAATGGTACTGGTATTTTCAATTAAATACCACCCAGTACATTAAAATTTTCAAATTTTTTGTACTTTAATTTTTTAAATTTTTTGAAATTCAAAACGGTATGAGCCCGCTGCAACGGTACATAAATCTAGTATGTCTCATTTCAGTGAAAAAAAGGTTCAATGATTGGTACGATACTTATAACTTTGAGAAAAAAAGATAAAGTGATAATTAGGTATAGAAATATATAATTTTTTTTTAAGTTCAATTCTTTTGAATCGGAATTGAGCTACTATCTGTTATAAATGGATAAATTTGCTTATCATATCAAAACATTTGAACCAAATTATATTAATAGGCATAGATATATGCTTGTTATCTAAATTTACCAAAAAAAAAAACTTAGACCCTTTCATTAGTGATAACACTCATGACCCCTTTCCCCCCTCTCCTACAATCTGCTGAGTTGTGTTGTGCTTGATCCAATAAATCAATGATCTACAAGGAGCCAACAAAAATTAAAAATAAAAATTCCTGGTAATATTCCCTTCACCTCATTCGCTTTCCGTTGCGGCGTCGAAGACTCTGAAGTTCTTTCTTGAGGATTTCACAACTCCGATGCCGCTAATCACCGCCACCAGCATCGTCACCCCTACCGCCAGCGCTGCTACCACCAGATTCGTCATCTAATTGCTTTCCTTAACTCTATTCATTGTTTCTCTAGAATCTCGATTACCATGTATTAGGCCTGGACAGTGGACATGACTCTAATGGGTTGCTTGGGTCAGGCCTATAAAAAAAGGGTCGATACACACATTAAAAAATAAACGGGTAGGACTTTTAATGGGTCATTTAATTAGGAGCGAAATCAGGTTAGTCGCGCGACATAGTAAGGGCCAATTGAGGTGAACTGGAAATTCAGGCCTTAAACTCGTATAAACTGGCGACGTCTCTATCTCCCGCTCGCTCTCTCTCTTCTGCAAATTGAAGCGTCGAGTCGTGCGAAATCTTCCTTGAAATCGAAGTGCTGCCGAAAATTCTCTCTGATTTCTATTTCTCTCTCAATCTCTAAAGGTCGTCTCTCTCTCTCTGCAAATTTCGATTCACTCAAATCAGGGGCGAAATTGTTGCGCTGCTGAATTCGGTGAAATTGTTAGGGTTTTCCATCTTTGCTCAACCTGAAGCGCCATTCCATATCTGGTTTGATTGCTTCAAGGTAAACCCTTTTCTCTCTTTGTCATAAACCCTTCAATTCACCACTTTTTGATTGATAAATTTGCTTGTTGTTGCTGTTGCTCAACCCTTCAATTCCTGAATTATCTGCTTGTTTTTCTGGGTTTCGGGCTGTTGTTGATGTACTTCTCATCACTCGCCAGATTTGTATTAACAGAATTACAGAGTGTTGTCAAAGATTGGGTTGTTGTTGAAGTAATTAAACCCTTGAAGATTTGTATTAACAGATTTGTACACAGTCCTCAGCCTGCTGGGTTTATATCAGATTGGAGGAAGCCACCTGCCTGCCTGGGATCCCAATTTAAATTGGAAGAAGTCAGAAGCCAACGGGCTCTTGAAATGAATTAGAGGCCATAGGCAATATTGTTCTGTTGTGTTATCTCTCTTTTCTGTTTTTGTCCCCGCTTCCAATTTATCATCTAGGAAGAATCAATCTTTTGCCTTTTGAACCTCATCAAAAGAAAAAAAAGAATGAATTTTGTCCTTTTAATGTGCTAATTCCCAACGTAACAAACGTTTTGCTGTCTCAACCAAGACTGGAAAACAAGGGTTGATGTGCTCTGTTGAACTCTTCATTTTTTGGTTTGATGATGTGTATAACTTGATATCGATTGGTTTAAGTGGTTCTTCTTGCTAGGCTGATTGAGAAAGTTCTGAACTTGTTGGGCTAGTTTATACAGAAGGAAGATGGCTTCTCGTTTTTGGACTCAGGTTCGTATACCTCAGATATTGCCATTCATTTTCACATCTACAGTTTTGATAGTTCTTATCTATGGATCAGTGAACACCAACTCTGAATTGCATCCCTGTTTCTGGTTTTCTAGGGTGACAGTGACACTGAGGAGGAGGAGGAGGAATTGAGTGAATACAGTGACAGTGAAGCTGAGGTCACTCACGGTGGAGACTCTGGTGCGCCTGCTGCTGGAAACAAGTATCTGCAATCAGATGATAGTGACAGTGATGGCTCAGATGGCCAAAAGCGAGTTGTTGTCTCAGCCAAAGATAAACGGTTCCAAGAGATGAACGCTACTGTTGAACAGATAAAGAATGCCATGAAAATCAATGACTGGGTAAGCCTGCAGGAGAGCTTTGATAAAATAAATAAGCAACTGGAAAAAGTCATGCGTGTTGCTGAGATGGGCAGGGTCCCTAATGTCTATATAAAAGCTCTTATTATGCTAGAAGATTTCTTGAATGAGACCTTGGCAAACAAGGAAGCCAAGAAAAAGATGAGCAGCAGCAATGCCAAGGCATTGAACAAAATGAAGCAAAATCTGAAAAAGAATAATAAGCAGTATGAAGAGCTAATTGCCAAATATAGGGAGAATCCTGAGGTAGAGGAGGAAGAAGAGGAGGAAGAGGAATCTGAAGGGGATGATTTTGGAGAGGATATTGAGGATCCCTCTGATGCTCTTGGATCAGAAGCAGAAAGTGATGATGATGATGACAAAGGAGGTGATCAGGACCTGCTGGATGATGATTGGCAGAAGAAGTTGGGGAAGAAAGAGAAGTTGATGGAGAAACAGTTTATGAAAGACCCAAGTGAAATTACTTGGGATATAGTCAATAAAAAGTTTAAAGAAATTGTTGCTGCTCGGGGTAGAAAGGGCACTGGAAGAGTGGAGCTTGTTGAGCAGCTCACCTTCTTGACTAGGGTTGCCAAGACACCAGCGCAGAAGCTGGAGATTCTCTTCAGTGTTGTGTCTGCACAATTCGACATCAATCCTAGTCTCAGTGGGCACATGCCAATAAATGTGTGGAAGAAATCTGTTCAGAATATGTTGATCATTCTTGACATTCTCACTCAGTACCCAAACATTTTGGTTGATGACACAGTTGAGCCTGATGAACATGAAACCCAAAAGGATAAAGACCATAAGGGTACAATTCGAATATGGGGCAACTTGGTGGCCTTTCTTGAGAGGATAGATGTTGAGTTTTTCAAGAGTTTGCAGTGCACTGATCCTCATACACGTGACTATGTTGAGAGGCTGCAGGATGAGCCTCGGTTTTTGGTACTGGCCCAAAATGTCCAAGAGTACTTGGAAAGACGTGGCAATCTCAAAGCAGCTGCAAAAGTAGCCCTGAAGCGTGTTGAGCTTGTGTACTACAAGCCTCAAGAAGTATATGATGCAATGAGGAAATTTGCTGAACTGTCAGAGGGGGCAAATGATGAAGCCACAGGTGATGAGTCTAAAGGGGCTGATGAAGTTAAGGGCCCTCTGTCCTTTGTTGTAATCCCTCAACTTGTGCCTCGGAAGCCTACTTTTCCGGAGAGCAGCAGGGCCCTGATGGACAGCTTAGTTTCCCTCATTTACCAGTATGGTGATGAGCGAACTAAGGCTCGTGCAATGTTGTGTGATATATATCATCATGCACTAATGGATGAGTTCTCTAATGCTCGCGACCTGCTGTTAATGAGTCACTTACAAGATAACATTCAACTTATGGATGTCTCAACCCAAATACTTTTCAACAGGGCTATGGCTCAGCTTGGTCTTTGTGCTTTCAGGACTGGACTGATTTCTGAAGGACATGGTTGCCTTTCTGAACTGTATTCTGCTGGAAGGGTGAGAGAGCTTCTTGCCCAAGGTGTGTCACAAAGCCGTTACCATGAGAAGACTCCGGAACAGGTAATGCTTTTGTTCTTTATACACTGTGTGCTGTGTTGGTGGAAAATCTTTCTCAGGAAAAGCTCCAAGTCTTCTCATTGCAATTGGTGCTGGTTGGGTAAATCTGCTTGATTGAGGAGCTAGTAACCAAGTAAAGATCCACATGTGATCGGAAAAACAGAGCTGATTTTTTAAGCTAGTTGGGTTGTGTTCAGGTTGTGTTTGTCTTCACTTTTTTTGTTTTAAAAAAAATTCTTCTCTGGTATGTCTTTTCCGCAAAGAACTTTCTTCTTTTTCATTTACACATGCTGAATGGGTGTTTTTTTTTGGGTTTTTTTTGGGGGGGGGGGGGGGCGCGTTGGTGTGTAGCTTTTATGTACAGTAGTGATGGAACTGGACTGGATCAACTCCGCTGTTTTTAGCATTTTGATATACTGCTGCGTTACTTTGATCTTTTCTGCTGAGTCTCCCCTACATTTCCTCTTTGATTTCATTTTTTGGTTGCTTTCAATATTTTACCAGGAGAGACTAGAAAGAAGACGCCAGATGCCATACCATATGCATATCAACCTGGAACTCTTGGAGGCAGTCCATCTGACTTGCGCAATGCTGCTAGAGGTTCCTCACATGGCTGCCAACACCTTTGACGCCAAGCGCCGTGTTTTAAGCAAGACTTTCCGTAGACTTCTAGAAGCAAGCGAGAGGCAAACATTGACCGGCCCACCCGAGAACGTCCGGGACCATGTCATGGCTGCATCTCGAGCCTTGATCCAGGGGGATTTTCAGAAGGCCTATGCTGTCATCACTTCTCTTGATGTCTGGAAACTTCTGAGAAGCCGGGAGAATGTCCTCAATATGCTCAAGTCCAAGATCAAGGAAGAGGCTCTGAGGACCTTCCTCTTTACCTATGCCTCTTCATACAACTCCCTGAGTCTGGACCAGCTGGCTAAGATGTTTGACCTCTCAGAGACTCAGACCCACAGCATTGTCAGCAAGATGATGGTGAATGAGGAGCTGCATGCCAGCTGGGATCAGCCCACCCGGTGCATCATCTTCCATGAGGTTGAGCGCACCAGATTGCAGGCTTTGGCATTCCAGCTCACCGAGAAACTGTCGGTCCTTGCTGAGAGCAATGAGAGGGCCATGGAGGCCAAACTAGGAGGTGGTTCATTGGATGGTCTGCCACTGAGGAGGAGAGAAGGACCAGACTATGCTGCTGTTGCTGCAACTGGAGGTGGTAGGTGGCATGACAACTTGTACTCCCAGGGAAGGCAAGGAGGCCGCTCATCATACAGCGGGAGACCATTGGGTCCAGGTCAGTTCAGCGGAGGAGGGTATTCGAGAGACCGCGGTGGACAGTCAAGAGGAACAGGGTCTTACAGTAGGGCATCCATGAGGGGGCAAATGGATTCATCTGCCCGTATGGTCAGTCTTAACCGGAGTGGAGTCGCTCATTGATCTCGTCAAGCTTTCAATATTTATCTCTTTAAGGTGTTGCTTTGGAGACTAGATCGTATTTTTTGGGTACAACATTTTTGAGGTTAGGTTACTTTGAATTACGAGACTCCTGTGTAATTAGGTTGATCTTTGTAATAAACTCTAACATGTCATTTAACGGGTACTATTCACCACTTCTGGCATCGCTGACGTCTTTGCACTGATGTGTTTTTTCGCTCATTTGGGACGTTTACATGGTCGTCCTTGTCAGCGCCCAGTCAATTCTCCAATGCTTTCACTGAATGCGGGCATACTCTATTGCCTGTCTGCTTGAATTCGTAACGGTAATAGCCTGCCTGAGTTTATGGTCAAAGTTGTTACTAAATTTTTCAGAATATTTACAGAGAAACATCTAATGAATTTGTAGTTAAAAATACCGTCTAATTTGCTAAAAACGTTGAAAATAGCCCTTTTTATTGTTTTAAATATGTTCATTGACATCTACGGATCCACCATTAAAAATAATTGACAATTCAAAGTACCCCCAAAACAAAGGTGACAATTTTGCTCGCAAACTCATAGTTGCATTGCTTTTCCTACTTAAAATTGCCCTCTTCGGGTTCACTTCACATAATGCCAGAGGTTCCTTAGAATTTCACAACATAATTGTCTGTTTGTCTTGATATATTAGCTTCGTCGAAAAATAGCGAAGGTGGATATCCACCACATATGATATATTGCATTGAAAGGGAGATTCTCGTATGGCCAACAGCTATAGATGTGTACTGGATTTATATTTTTGGCGATAAGAAATCCAACAAAACCTGGAGAACACAAGCAAAAAGTGGCTCTGAACAATTGATCAACCGTTGGAACTTTTATCAGACAGTAATCTCAAAGCTTGAAAAGTTCAGGTTTGAGACAGAGAGGCAGCAGATAAATTGAGAGCATGATCAAACGCCCTGTTGCTGCTTATGACACCGGACAAACACAAGTGACTGTTGAAGCGAAAATACAGAGCTCAGAGCTGACAGGGCGAAAAAAAGAAGCTGACGGTCATTTTTTTTCTCAATTCGGGGTTGCAAAAACTGAAGGTTTAAGCTCTCAGAGCGTCTCCAGCCTTCACAAGATCCTCAAGTGCCTTTGATATCTGTGTCTCATGCATGCCATCTAGACGGACACCTCTTTCAACACCAAAGTCTGCACCAAAAAATGAGGAACTGTTAAAAAGGATCACTTTGGGGATTAAAACAAACCCAGACATTAACAACAAAATGAAGAAAGTGAGAACTGCCATGAGCAATAATGTTGCAGAGAAGAAAGATATCATTGAGAAAAACTTTAATTGCCCAACACCACTGTTGAAAAAAAAAACACTGCTGTTTTATTGGTGTGAGGAGTGAGCACCATGCCAATTGCAGCCAAAAGAACATCCTTCTGCTTATATCTATGTTGCCTCATACAAGTCATATAAGCTTTAAACCAAAAGCTGGAACGAGTTGTTTACAAGGTAGTAATTGTTGAGAGGCTCTTCATGCTCAATGAGAAACCACTTGGAATGTTAAAAACATTTCTTTTAAGCTTTATAAGGAGCATAATTGCTTCATTGGCAATATCCAGTAGATTTCCAAATGCATTGTAACAGGCCCAAAGACGACCATTATGGTGGTATACAATCCACTCTCAACAGTTTAGAATGATGCCATATATCTGAAGACTTTCCGAAGTTGGGCTGCATAGTACTGGTTGTTGACTAATGGAACGTTTTCTAGAAACCACGAAAATTGTGTATTTCGCTTCATTTTGGGGGTTAAAACAGGCACAAACCACCAAGACTCTAAAACCTTTCATAATATTTGGAATATCCACCAAAGAATTCAAGTGTGTGCACTGGCATCATATAATCAATTGATAAGAGGAATCTCAAAATGCCCGAAAAAGGACATTACGGTTCTAACCAGTCAAACATAGCACATAGTCACCCATTTGACAATTCCTAACACCTTTTCCCCAAAATCGAAAAACCATGTATAGCCTCATTTTGCTGGTTGCAGAAGGCACAAAAAGCCCACCACCCAAAAATCCTTAGATATTCTATGTATTTCACTAAGGGTGTGTTTGGTATGGGGAAAATGATTTTCCTGAAAAATGATTTTTTCATTTTACGTCATTTAGTAAAACAAGAAGGGGAAAATCATTTTACCCCATTTGAAGGAAATTGTTTTCCCTTAAAAAAAAACGAAAATGATTTTCTAGACCCGATTTTCGTTACCCAATTTTGTCTCTCGTTCCATTTTCTTTTAATTGTGCCAGAATCACTCTATTTTAACTCTTATTTTGTCTCTCATTCTTCCCCTCTTCGTCATGTTCATCATCTTCAGTGATGATTTCCATCATCAATTTTCATTTCTTGAGTTATCTGACCTTGTTACTGTTGCCATTTCGAACAACTTGGCAATCTAAAACACTCATCATCTCTTTATTCAACATTCTCTTTAGTCTGAGTTTAATATCACTCAAAGTCAATTGGGTAATCCTTGCTAATAGTGA
This sequence comes from Selenicereus undatus, assembly GCA_017589665.1. Taxonomy (NCBI): domain Eukaryota; kingdom Viridiplantae; phylum Streptophyta; class Magnoliopsida; order Caryophyllales; family Cactaceae; genus Selenicereus; species Selenicereus undatus. The sequence goes on from JACYFF010031955.1 coordinate 17,378,701, forward strand.
AAAAAATTGAGATTCATTAATATTGATTCTCTTTTTTTCTGGGTTTATTATCGGGCATATTTCTTGCTGATATTTTGGGTTTGATTTTGAAGATGGGAGAGAAACAGAATTTGTTGGTTGGGTCGGGTCAGAGCAGTGAGTAGGGGGGTGGTTGACGGTAAAAAGAAATGAAGTGAGGGCGGAGGGTTTATTTTATCAAATATCAAAAAATGAAGTAGAAAGAAAATGTTTTTCCATTCTACCAAACAATTGAAAATGTAAGTGGAAAATCATTTTTCTTGGAAAAATATTTTTCATAGAAAATGATTTTCTGGGAAAATGATTTTTCCCCCTACCAAAAACACCCAAAGAAATTTCAGTGGGTGCGAAATGGTTTCAATGGCAACACTCGTAGATTTGGAGGCTTACTTCTCAAATGCCCAAGATTTCAAGGTGTACTTCTCAAATGCCCAAAAACAAGCATTAAGGTGGCTTGAGAATCATCCTAAGATACTATGAATCATTTTGATGGGGTGTAGGAGCAAGTACTTGGACAGTTTTGAAATAAACCTAATCTCCTGTATAAAAGCCTTTGTTTTGGATGTCCCAAGAGGCTCTCACCATTTGATCCCCAAAACCTCTTAAAATGTTCTAAATACCCTCTAATGAATTTTAGGGTGTGCAATGGCCATATTGGCAATACCTTAGTGATATTTGAAGAGTGATTCCACAAAACAGAGAAACACATCTTGTTATCAATACTGGTCCCAAAACACGCTGAAACAGAGAAGTCAAAAGGAGCGATTATCACCATTCGAAAAATCCTTGTTCATTTTCTCTTTGAAAACCATGAACACAATGGTTCAAAGTGGTCCTACAATTTTTGAAAGTTTTCAAATAGTCAGTAGGAGTATACAATTATCATGTGACAATTTATCAGCCATTCTCTGGAAAATCTTTAAGAATGTGTGTAACAACCTTTAGTTTGGGGCATCTAAGAGGATCTGACCGCTCCATCTCAGAACTCTTAGACCATTCTAAATATCCTCATAAAGAATTTCAAAGACTGCAATTGCCACATCGGCATAATCTCATCGACTTTAAAGCATTATTCTAGAACACAGGAAAAATGGACATCATGATGCCATCCAATACCCTCTAATTATCCAAAATGGAGCTAAAATACCACCGAACAATTTGAAATGAACGCAAAACACCATTTTATGTCTTCAATGCCATCTTCAAAAAATCCATAAGAATTGTATATATTAAATGCCCTCATTCTAAGCTTTTGGGCGCCCGACAACCAAAACCTCTTAAATACCCTCTTGACCAGTTGCATGAGTATAATGGCTTCATTAGCATCATTTTATAGATTCCAAAGAGTTATTTCAAAATGCCACAAGAATGAGTGTCATGGCGGCTCAAAGCACCTTTCAAAGTATCCAAAATAGACATAATATGTCACTGAAGCTTTGAGGTGTCATTACTCAGAAGGGCCCAAAGTCTTCAATTAAAAAACTGCCAAATGTGTTCCTAAAATAACAAAAGGAGTGTATACTAGCCTTCACTCTGAAATATCCCTACCAGACCATTTCAATGAGTATAGCCTTTATTTTACCCCCAAGGTCCTCGTCAAAATGCATGCCTTACTAAGGCACGGAGACAAAGCAGCTTCCGGAGGCTCATTACGACATTGGCCTATGTGCACATCAAGGCAAAGTGCAAGGCACGCCTCCTAGGCCTCATTGATATCCTTAACAAGAATGGGTGTGATGAGATACTAAAATTTTAGATTGTGAGAAAATTGATACTTATACAAGACAATTAATGCAAGTTCAAGCAAAAATTCGTCAGCTGATTACATGAAATTCCTTCAAAATAAGCCCCAGCTAAAAGATTTCAATTGATTTAAACCCTAGTTCTTAAATCACATCTAGGGAGCCCATAAGCAAGCTTTGGACCCTACCCAAGAAAATGATTTCATCAATTTTTACTTATTTATGTGTTGGCTTTCTAATTGCCAAATTTTCTAGGAATACAAGTTTACAACAACTATTTACAATCAAAATCAGACTGCTAAAAGTATCAAATATCACTATTATGAATATTAGCAACAAGATCGGCATCACAGCCATGATACATTCGCCCTCGGCCTGTGTTTTGTGCCTTTGAAAACTAAGTATAACTAATTGTCTACAAGATGTTAATCAGAGTATCAGTCCCATTGGAATTAGCAAATAATTCAAAAGAACACAGTTCAAGACATTGTTAATAGAATAATGAATTTAAGCAATCCTCGCCCCCCCCCCCCCCAAAAAAAGAAAAGAAAAGCAACAGATTGCAGAATTTCACAAACATCAATTGCATGAGCTTTCATCTTTATCCCAAGAAATCCTGCAACTTTGTCCACTGGTCATTATAGACATGAGAAGTAGATCTCTATGACAGCCTTAACTTCTATGACTGGATCTGGGCTACACCTGGAAATGCCAAAAGAAGAAAATAACTATAAGTTTTGGCCAATGGGGGATTGCCTCGACAGGATATCCCCCATGCCAACAGTCTTTAATCCATAGGATATTAGGATCTTGAAGCCTCTCAAAGTCATGGATCATAGAATTTGGTCATGACAAAAGAAACTATGACATGTGAGTTACAAGTATTGTTCTAGAGGATCTTTCTTCTTTTTTTCTTTTTTTTTTCTTTTGGTGTGGAAAATTTAGGCCATCCAATACCAACCCTAGCACTTGGCCCAAGCTGGGATTTAAGGCCAAAGGGAGGGGGAACTCAGACATCCTATAGAATTGGGTACGTACGGCATCGAACACCTTGTGTTTAAAAAAGAGAGCTCAAGGCGCGCCTAGAAGCACAAAAGCCCGAAGCCCAACCTGTTGCGCCTTGGAAGGGGTTAGGGGCAGCCCTTTTGTTTAAGCCCACCAAACCCCGCGCTTTTCCGGGCTCAAACCAAAGCACAAAGCAAACGAAGCCTGCACTTCATGGAACATACTAAACACCAAACTGAGGGTTGGCAAAGGGAGTATTGCCACTAGCATACCCATCTATCCTGATAGTCTAGGAGATCAGCAGAATCTCTTGACACAGTTTGACTCTGATAATTGAAGTGGTTACTGGTTAGAATTTTGCAGTCATCAATCTTTGTGTCTAAGACTCAAAATCAAGTTTCATGAAGAGTCACCATGGTAATCTTAAAATTTGGCATAGCCTCATGGACCAGACATCCTGCCTATAATGCCTCTTTTCAGATTCATCAAAGAAACTGAAAGAAAGTCTTTACATTACCAAATTATATGTTAAGTGCATAAGCAGAGAAAAAAGAGATAAGGAGGCTTTATTTTCTTCCATAAAATGCTCCTAGGATGGAAAAGGATCATGAAGAGGACACAAATGCATACAACCAGGGAGGTTAGGTACAATGTGACACCTGGCATATGAGAATGTTTGTGAGGGCATTGTACCCTACTGGCAGTTTATGAGAAGGATACTAAGTATATAAGGTTCCATGTCCATAAGTTTGCTTGACAACAAGGATTTCCCCTTTTGGGCTTAGGCGGTGACAACTAATGAGCCTATCGCTGGACTTACCACCTTAGTGAGTTGTGCTGAACAATTGGTTTGGTTCATTACAGAACCCAAAGTCAACAATTTCCAAGCATTTCATAGATCCATGATCAATAACCTACAAACTCTCTGAGCTACAAACAAGTATTTTCCTGTGACGATGCGGAAACCATTAAAAAAAAAAGCATTTATTTTGCTAAAACCAGGTATCAGCATCTTGTCTTATATTTCACAATCATTCACAACATTATACTTTATGGGCGGTCATGTCTGTAGAGGTAAGACTGCCTACATCTGGATCTCCACATATCCCGTGAATGTGGGACTCACAATGGGAGTAGTTGTTATTGTATTCAGAACATTATGCACCAAGCGAATGACAATTGGTCACACACGGAAAGCATTACATAAAAAAAATTTTCCCCTTAATATAGCCCTTACCATATCTAGCCCAAAGCTGAGGTTCCACCCCACGGCATTCGCGAATCAAGATTGGCAACTTCGGGTTCAATGTCTTGAGCTCCTTGTAATTCTTCTCGACAAAGGTTCTAAGAGAACATACACCCTAGTAAGGATTCAAGATGAAATATACAGAATATACGCTAAGTTGAAACAAAAACCCAATCACTGACTTTATAGTTGACATCATAATAGCACCTAAAGAAACTAATTCGAGAAAAATATTAAGCGGTCTAAGCCAAGCAAGCAACAAACTCTGACAACTTAGTGACAGAAACAGAAGGGCATCTCAGGTTTTTTTCTTTCGAGATCCAAGAAGATAAACATTGAAATAAAGCAAGCAAAGGAGCATTATGAATAGGCTACCTAGCTTCAGCACTTGCAGGGGATGTTTGGCAGAAGAGAATCCGAAGCTCTTTCAGGTTCTTAGACAACTGCGATCTCCAAGCCATGAGAAATGGTACTGCAGAAAATTAATTAAAGGGGAATCAACGTTAAGACCAACAATTCAGTAACAAAGTTTTTTTTTAAAAAAAAAAAAACAGGGACAGAGAGAAAGAAACCCAGATGACAAAACAGTTGCACATTTCCAATTAACCAATGGTACAAACAACCCAAATGGGGGAAGATTCGAAGCTCAAAAACATTAGTGCAAATGACAATGAGGATACCATGAACTCTAATTGGTCCAACGGATCCTATCAGGTAACAATGAGCATATTCTCAAAAATCAAACTGGGCAAAATAGAAAAGAGATCGAAACCCAGAACCCCAAATCCACCGTTCGCTTAAACCCAGAAACCACAAGCAACAATCTTGGTTAGAAATTAAAACCCTCGACGCATTTTGAAAATGACAAAAACACTTGCAAGTTACGAAGGGGTTACCTGAACCGATTGACCACCACGACCAGGCAATGAATCTCACTGATTCAAAAGGGAAGCCGAAATTTCTAAAGCCAAGTTTCGATCTTCCCTCAGAAAAAATGATTATCGATGAAATGGAACGCAAAGACGAGTACACCCTCGCACATCTCTTCGATAGTCCGGGCCTACGGGAATTTGGGCTGGGCCAATGAGAATTAACAAGCAAAATGGGCCAAGTTGATCTGACCCGACCCATTTTCCACTTCTAGTTTTAGGGTGCGCAAACGTGGGTAGTTTTATTATGTTTTTTTTATGATTAAGAGTGTTCATTATTCGGTCCAAACTCGAATCGAACCGAAGATCGGATTGGACCAGACCGAATCTAATGAATTCGGTCCGGCCCATGGTCCACAAATTTTTTTTATTCGGTTTTCGGTCTGGTTCGCTCCGGTCCATCGATTCGGACTAAGGACAGAATAAAAAAAATTTGAAAACCGACTTTTTACGTGTTCAACATCAATTTTCTTTTACAATTTATAATTTCTCAAATGTTCAAGAATATCGATTTGTTTTTCACTGTGGAAATATGTTGAAATGGTTCGTATTGAAATAAATATAAGATGTTCATATATATCGTAAAATTTGCTAGTGTGACAATTCGGTTCGGTCCGGTTCGGTTTTTTTTGCCCAGTCCCGATTCGATCCTTGACTTATTCGGTCTGGTCCACAATCCATAACTTCTCTCTTATTCGATTCTCGATCCAACCCGATCTGGTTTGATCCGGTCCGAGTTTGGACTAATGAACACCCCTATTTATGATGCTGATCATTAAAAAGACTAGGCAATATTAGGAACCCTTTTGTAGACTTTAATGTCGGCCTATAATTTTTTTTTTCCCGTTTAATTTTAGATCATGTCATATCATTTTCATATTTATGCACCAAAAATATCATTTTCATCGTTTATATATTATCGTATTTTATCATGTTGTCATGCTAGATGCTGTTAGGCCTCACTAAGTATGTATAATTATTTTGAGTATGAACTCTGAGATGACATCAGAATAGGTCACTTTGAGAGATGCCTCTCCATTGCCTTTTGTTGCAGTTCAAAAATTTTACATTACTGATGGAGACAAGTAGACAACTACAAGGAGCTGATTTACCTGTGCATATGGTGGCCTAATGAAGCACAAAGATCAACAATTCTATTATTTCATGTTACTAATTGCTCATTCTTAGGTTAAGATGCCTTAAATTTCTAAGTTATAAAGCTTTACTCAATTAATGACACTGGTATCTTTTTACTATTCATCATAAATTTAAATTATAAAATATTAAAATCTGTTAAGTGAATATTAGAAGGTCATTTAAAACGTTACGTTTGTTAGGATGAGAAAAAAGGAATACTCTGGAGTATTCAATCTTCGACTTGCACCCCCCATTTATAAGGATGAAGTATTCGAATTCCTATCCCTGCTTTCCTCTCCACATAGTTGGTTCGAAGTTGGGCTCAAACCATTTTCTACACCTAGACATATCGATGTTCAGACCCAATTTACTTTCTCTGCTGCTCGTGATTTTACGTGCGAAGCCAAGCTAGATCAGCCCAGTAGAAGTGACTATCACTACGTAGGGTGTAGATCTAGTAATATTAAGGCATCTACGTCTCTCTTCTGGGTGTCCTCCTTAGAAGATGCAACCACCCTTTTACCACTTGCCCCACTTTCTGTCTTATTGATACATGAATGTCCTATTTATGACTAAAAACAGCCTTGTGTTGACCAAGCGTTTCACATTACAAGAGTTCTCTTATGATAGCTTCACATCCAACTGTGTTTGGTACTATTGCAAGTGATTTTTAGTGATTACCGTGCACTTTATAACACTCTTGAGACCGGTTTTGGTATTTGATGGTTGAGCTGACGCGAAGAACCAGATCCCAAAACCACCAGGATCTGAGTTCTCTAAGGCCAGGTGCTTTCTCTCTTTTTCCTTTGTTTAGTCTTTTATTTCTTTTTTCTTGGTTTGATTTTCGCACTTGCATGTCAAAGTACTCTACTGCTAGATCCATGCTTCTCACTCTTGCTAGGGGTGTACATTATTTAGTTCAAACCCACACCAGATCAAAGATCGGGTCGGACCAGACTGAACCAGTCAGGACCTAGTGCTTCGGTCTAGTCCCCGGTCGAAAAAATTACCTTATTCGGTCTTCAATCCGGTCGGGTCTAGTACACCCGGTCCACCGGTCCGAACTGAGGACCGACTATTTCAAAAAAAAAATATTTTGGAAATTAATTCGTAGTACTTTCCCAAACCCCCCCCCCCCCCAAAAAAAAAGAAACCTGTGCTTCATTTGTTTGCAAACTAATGATATGTTAATATACATAAGAAGATATGTTAATCATAAATAACTTCATTCATTTTGAAATTGCTTCATTTGTTTGCAAACTTATTTATGCTCTTTTTTGAGCAACAAGTCAACACACATCCTCTTTTTTTTTTTTTTTGGTTTCCTCTTTTTGGAGTTCCTTCTTAAATATTCTATTTCTCTCTAGCTAATTGAAAGCGAAATTTGAAACAATTGCTGAAACATGGTGTCATATCCCTACAATATGTGAGATCCGAGAAAAATCTGGCGGATCCTCTTACTAAAGGGTTGACAAGGCGAGTGGTGCTAGAAACGTCGAGGGGGATGGGACTTAAACCTATCGCTTGAAGTGGTATGGTGGATACCCAGTAGTGGTCAAACGAAACCATACAAATCTTCAAGGTGCACTACATTCCTATCCCTATGACGTGTGGTAGTACGTAGAGGATGAGCTTACACTCTTAATGGATTCATACCTATTGTGGGGGTGCTAGTGAGAAGCACTTGATGAATTCACCGATTAATGACTGTAAGGTTGAGCTATGTTATGCTCTTAATAAACCCATAGCCATAGTTATGGTGGTCTATGCTGAGATAGACTTGATGGGATTACCTACGTAAGTGTGAAGGTTTGGCCGCCTTCTATGAGAGATCTAGGTTGTCTCTCTAGAGCACTTATGAGACCCAAGGCGTGCGGATGGCCATAAAAACACTAGTGTGTCTATCGCGGAGTATGCAGTATCTTAAGGGTTGATATGTGTTGTGGGGGTCTCAATCAAAGTCTTTCTAGTTCAAGACTTAGTTCACTAGTCAGACAATTGGCTGTTGCCTCACACCACTAATGTTTCAATTCAAATCGAAAGATATTGACGCTTAAGTATCTGACCCACTTTTGCCCATAATGTCTTTCTTAAATCATCTTGCTTTGTATGCCATTAGTGGGGGACTGTTAGAATAATGGCAACAAGATAAACTTTTCTTCCCCCTCTCTCTCTTTCACAGTTGTCCCACATAGAACTTTTGGGTGGTAATTTGAGGGGTTCATATATCTCATTCTCCTTACCCATGTTGAATAACCTGAGACTAGGCTCTATAGGGTTGAGGGTGTCTGAGGCCAACACAAGCACGCGCCGTCGCCGCCGCCCGCCCGTCCGGTCTGGGCTGGCCGCGGGTTGTGGGTTGTGAGCCTAATCCATATTTTTGGGAGGAATTCGCTTAGACGTTTTCGTAACAGACTGCGCTAAATCCTCCATGAATCGCTCTCAACCGTTATAGACTTCCTGATTTTCCTCCCCGCCTTGAATGCTACTAGATCTTCTACATCATTCTTGCTCTTAATGCCCAGATCTTTTGCCTCAACTCACGCCATTTTAATGGTTGTGTAACAGCCTCTTTCCCCCTATAAATAGAGGCTTCATCAGCAGGGCTAAGGCACATAAGCTCTCACATTGCTCTCCTCTCTTTTTCTTCTTCTCTGCAGTCTGGGTTTTTCGTGTGCTGCATACTCCAAACTCTTGTCCGCGAAGTGCACGCGTTCAAGAGTGTGCTGAGTTAACCTTGGGGAGCAACCGGTTGAATCGATTTGCACCGTAGTCGAGCCGTAATTGCTTTCAAGGTAGTGGTTTATCCACGACTCAGTTTATTCTATTTGTCTTCCATCCATTGTTCTTCTTATTTTTACTAACAACATATCTGGATTCAATCATCAGATCTGAGGCTTCTTTCTCTTTACCTTGAATAGGAACGACTTGTGCAAAAATGAGTAAGATTTTTTGCTTCTCCTTCAATTGGAACGACCTGTGCAAAATTGAGTTAGATTTTTTTTAAAAAAAATCCGAACTAAATTAAAAGAGTGATTGCTCTACTTACATTAACCGGGCGGATGATAGCACATATTGTCTACAATTATGTTATGAGTACCTTTTCATGTGAGTCAATCAATCCCTATATTTCATACCATATGAAGAGAGAAAGAGGGAGGAGCAGCGTAAAAAATGTCACTATGTTAATACCTAGTAAACCTCTCAATAGAACACCCACAACCCACAAAATTCCCATGACAAAGTACCCAGTAAACCTCTCAGATCTGGATTCACCGGCGCCGACGAACGTGCCGGCGACGGCGATGACGACTACTCCGCCCCCCTATCAACGCCGCCAGATTCAGCTTCAAATCCACCGTTTGGTTGCCCCCTCTTCGATTACACTAACGCATCTTCTAAAATCAATGACTTCAATAACCTACAAGTCAAAATTGAAAACAGAGACTTACAGGGGAGATTAATAGTGGTTAGAAGCTAGGAAGAGAAAATTGAAAGAGGGTTAGGCGAGGTTATCCTTCTCCTTCTCCTCCACCATAGCCATATTCGGTTCTTCAATGGACATAATGATTTACTTATTTTTGTTGAAAACCAACCTGCACAAACACAGGGGAAGAGAGACAGAGGGGAAGAACACGACACACACTGGAGAAGAGAAAGAGGGAGGAGCAGCGTTGAGAGGCAGAGAAGGTGTCTGGAAAATTCTAGGGCTTTTCAGATCCAAACGCGTGGGGAGTTATTTTAGGGGGAGAGAGAATTGGACGCCAGACAATTTTTTTAAGATTGAGTAATTGATTGCGTGGGATGGAGTAAGGTAAGGGAATACAATTATCTAGATATTTTGGGAGAGAGATTAAAGTAAATCAATGGTTGTTATTTATTAATCATCTAATCCAACGGTTGAAAAGTTCAAGTTAATGAGAATTAAGGAAATGGTAGTTATCGAATCTTTACTATTATGTATTATATTATATTATTATTATATAGATTATTATTTGATGTTCTCTAATGTGTTTATTTCGACAAATTGTTTTTATTTATTTCGAATTTAAAGTGAGAAACTTTTGTATTAAGGAAAGAAAATTATCATTAAGGTTTTTTTTTTTTGTGGCAAGACCAAACATGACAATTAATCAGATATTAATGTGCCATCCAACAACTATAATGAAAATTCAACTAAAAGAAATACAATCTTCATTGTCAAAACAAAATTCTAATTTTATGGAGTCTAACTTGATATGCACTAAACGTTCATCTGTCATTTACAATGTTGTTTTTTGACAATACAATGTAGGGAAGAGATCTGCATAACTGTTTTATTTTTATCAAAAATGCAGATCCGTTGATCTAGTGTAGATTTCAGAGAAGATATGTTGTTTTGAACCGAACTACTATAATTGGATAGTCAAACGCCACTGCTAATTCGTCACAAATTTTTTTTAAAAAAAAGCACCAATGTAAAGCAAACGTACTCCCAGAAAATTATTAAGTAGAGAGACAAGAACAAGGTGGTTAATTTTTGGAAAGTTGGAGAAGGGGAATAATAATAATAATAATAATAATAATAATAATAATAATAATAATAA
>JACYFF010031955.1:17389562-17433406 GCA_017589665.1 Selenicereus undatus
AAAAAAATGTGCTTCATTTGTTTGCAAACTAATGATATGTTAATATACATATAAAGATATGTTAATCATAAATAACTTCATTCATTTTGGAATTGCTTCATTTGTTTGCAAACTAATTTATGCTCTTTTTTGAGCAACAAGTCAACACACATCCTCTCTTTTTTCTTTTTTTTTTGGTTTACTCTTTTTGGAGTTCCTTCTTAAATATTCTATTTCTCTCTAGCTAATTGAAAGCCAAATAAAAGGAGAAAAAAAGAAGAAGAAGAAGAAAGAACTAAAAATGAAAAGCCTTCAATATTTTCCATTATATAGGCTTTCCCTCCAACCAACGGCTATAAAAATCCAATGCCTCTCTCGGCTTGTACTCCGGCACTGTATGCCCTGCCCCCTGCACATAATTATACACACACACACAAAATCAACTCTAGGGAAGCTTAGTAGGGGAGAAATCCTTTCAATAGAAAATCATTTGCTAATTGTTGATATTTTTTGCCCTTCAAAATTATTATTTTGTACAAATCAGGGCATCGGTCGCTAACCTTGATAGTAAGAAAGGTTAGATTGTGCTCAAAACCTCGTGCATACCTGTACGTAAATTAAATCATGTCACAAAATATAAATAATGCTCGCTCACAATAAAGAAAATACAATTTCTTTTTTTTTTGTTTTCAAAATGTTCAAATTAAAATTAATATTAATATATGTATGAAAGTAAATAGTTTAATTTTACCCAGCAATTTGATCATTAGACATCCAAGGCCTCCATTCATCCAAGATTTGATAGCCAAGGGAGCTAGTCCATGCTTGTGTGCCAGTAAAAGGAACACACATATCATGATCTCCACTGTCAAAAATATTTAAGCACAAAAACAATATAATTAATTCCTCGATAAAATAACTAATAAAGCAGTAAATAATATAATTACTTTATTTTTTTAAAAAAAATGATAATAATTAATTATGATGAGTACCTGTAAATGAGTGCCCTGAAGCCTTGATTAGTGAGGTTTTTGTGATAATTAATCATGCTTCCAGCATCATGATGATACTCCAATGACATGCATAATGACCATGCACCTATCACACTTTCCTGGTAGATTTTTCACATAAATTACATATATAATTAATGTTCGGAATCCAAATTATTAATTATACTTATTCATCATTTGTGTACATCATGAATTTTGATTTTCTTTTTAATTTTTAATTTTTTGTTTGGGGGATAATTTTTATACCGGCTGTGCATGAATTGCCTCTCTAACTGATTTGTCATTCAACCAAGCACTGGCAATCTCATCATTCTGCAAGTGATATAACAAAAACAACACGTCAAAATCCTTCAAATTAACCCCAAAAAATTACATATTATATTCTCTATTCATTTAATTTTGAAATTTTGAAATGGACGAAAATTTTAAAGTTGTTTTCTACTCCTGTTGATAAACAAGACTAATTTGTAAGATAAAATAATAAACAGAATCATTACGAATACTTACAGTGCAAGGGACAGAGACTCGACGATCATTAGCAATCGAATCGAGTTGAGGCCAAGAAGGCACAGGACCATCTTCGACAACCATTTGGTATGGCCAAGCACGGCCAAATATCCTTTTCCTAACAGGAAGAGGCCTCTCAGTTTGCCCTAGGTTTTTGAAGCTATCGGGCAAGCTTGAATTTTTGACCTGTTCACTTGTTGGTTTATGGTAGCATGGCTCTAAAATATCATAGATATTCAAACCCGTAATTGCCTGGGGAAAAAAAAATTATAAATTAATAATTAGTTTTTTTTTTCTATTTTCTTTTTTATCATCAAAAATATATATATTTATAGTTATAGAAATGAAGAATAGTTAGTAGGTAATTTTTAGTTACCTCGTCAATCTTAGTTCCATAACTTGTGCATTCAGCAACCTCATTGTCATAATAGTCCAATCCACAAGCTGCTGTAAATTTCTGAATGAAATGAATTTTGGAAATAATTTCAGTGAAATGTCTTTATGTGGGTAATGTATATCATACACCTGGGAGTGTGTACTCCTACTTGCTACGTACATATATTTTTTCAGCGTCTATTTGTCATATAGACAACTTTTAATATGTGACTTATAAGAGTATGTACTCCTAGAAGTATGATATAAGCTTTGTTTTATGTGTTTCTGAATAGAAAAACTGTAAAGTAGGAATTAGACATGAATTTTGATTCCTTTTTTTTCATCTTGACACATTGGATATAATTCTATCATCTTAATCTCCTATTTCACCATGTAAAATGTAATAGAAACTCCCTCTCAATAGTTGTTTTTGACCTATGTTGTAAAGTTTAGTATTCTAATAATTGTACATGAATGTTGCTTATGTCTTCAGTCATCTATTTTTCTTTGAGGTGAGTGAGGTGTATAGTCCGACAAAGATGGAACAAAATCTGAATCTTTAGTGAGAATCTATAAAAATTTTACCAGTTAAATTAACTGATATTCATTTGTATAAATTATCAGTGCAAATAAATAAATAAATAAATGTCCCAAATAAATCAATGGGGTTGAGCCAAATGGGCTTGGAGAGCCACCCAAATGACAACCACTTGTGGGAAAGGGAGCCCACCTACTATTGGAGTTTGGTCATCTAAGTGTCTTTTTCTTGCTTCAATGGATGCACCCTCAACATCCATTTCCCAACTTTATAGTCTTGTACTCTTGTCCCTCCTAAATCTAATCAACTCCCAAATAAACATTATTATTTTATCCTATACCCAACCAAAAGAAAAAACAACCTATTTCATCATGCCTTACCTCTTCTTCTTTGGTCCTTTTTACCTACAAGTTGCTAGGGGGGGGGGGGGGACCCTTTTGCTCCATCTTGCAAAGCATGAGGCCAAATCCCCACCTACAAAACCTAATTACAACCTCCCAAATAAAATATTAAAAGATACTTAGAATCTTTTTTTTTTTAATAATACAAAAAGATTTTACATTATACACATATGATCTTTCTGCATTCTAGATATCAAATACATATATAGAGAGAGATAATCATAAATAATCAACTTTTAAACTTTTATAATCTCTGTAGATTACGAGTTCATCCCATCTGTCTAAATTAGGCTTGACTTATTTATAGTCCTATCTTCCTTGTTCTCTAAAGAGATAGTTCAAATATCAGACTTAGATCGTATATATATGACTATAGAAAAAAAAAATAAAAGACAAAGAAAACAATCTATCAAATAGGAAAAGTAAATAAAATCCAAAATTGGAAGTTGTTAGCCATGCCATTAATAGGGAAAGGGACTCTCACATTGTAAAGTTCATCAGAAATCAACCCCATCCCATGTGCAAATGGCACCAAAGCATTTCCATCATACTTCCTCTCAGCTGTTACCCCATTGCCCACCATGTAGCCCTGCATTTTTCACAATTTTTCAATATAAAATAAACAAAATTCTATTAGAGCCAAATTAATTAATATTAAATACATATATATTTTAAATTTCAAGTGGGCAATATGATATGATGGTTTGACATAATAATCATGCTCATGATTAGTTATGGTCGGTCAATTTGGGACCAATTCCACTATGATAGAGCTAAGTGGTGTTAATCATAATGGAGTTAATTAAAGAGGATAATCAAGTTTGTTAATTGATTATTACCTTGAAATTGATAGTGGGATTAACTTTTGCTTTAAGCCCTGCAAACAAATCCATATCAACCTTATCAAGATTATATGTTACAATAAAAAGACTAATTTAAAAGGCTATTGAGCACCCTAATTAAATAATCTTTGGTTAATTAAAAGGCTGAAATTGGTTGAAGTTGATTGCAGTATATTGAAATTGGTAATTTTAATATTTGTGAAGTGGGTTAATATGGGTTAAATTTCGTTAAAGTTAATAAATTTGAATTTACCAATGAAAAGAACAGGGCCTTAGTCAATAATCCGCGTGAAGTTGGGCTCGTCTTTTTCTCCCTTCTTTATGACCTAGTCTACAAACACGTTTAATGGTTCATGGCAATGACATAACCTGTCGTTTAAAGGGAGGCACATATATAGTCTACGTGAAACTTAGACTATATTCTTCAGTTTTGATCCATAGGTTAATTAGGTATATAATATATAAAATGAAATAGCATAACTTACCTTTTTCCTATTTTTGGTGAAAAATTATGTATCACTAGTTCACTACATATTAAAATTAATTATATGGTATTTGCAATTGAAACATCTCCTAATATATATATTATTCTTTTTGGCCAGAAAATACACATACCTTTTACTACTTCAGTTGCAAGGGTTGGAACATAAATCCCAGCATATGACTCCCCAGCTATGTAGAATGGATTTTGGCTGAATTCTGAATATTCCTCAAACCACTAGTTGTAGATAAACAAACATTAATTCAACTAATAATTTTTGAAAATTGGAAATAATTTTAACTCAAGTTCGAATAAATAATGAACATAATTGATGCAGTTTAATATAACTTAATTGGCTACTATACCTTCAAAAGAAAATTGTGTGTATCAATGGCAGTTTGTGTATCTCCAGTCTGATAATTTGTTTGATTTTCTGCGTAAGATAATCCAACTCCGGTTGGAGAATCCAAATAAATTATGTTCGAAACCTATAAATACCCATGAAAAAAATTAGTCAATAATTAAATATTTAGTCATTTATATTTATGATAAAAAAAAAATTTGATTAACAAAAAGACCTTGGACCAGCTAAACGGATTGAGATGCAAAATTGGAAGGCTATTCTTGGCATTCACCGCTTCAAAGTTAAATGGCCCTGCCACATTTCCAAGATAGAAAATGACGTTTCACTATGAAAATTGTATATAACGGTGCTATATACCCATGCAAAGAGTAAAAATTATAAATTTTACGAATAATAATAATTACGAAATGGAAAAAAAAATAAAAATACCATGTTCATAAACAAAGCCATCAAAGCTGGAACAACCGGGGCCACCATTTAGCCATAACACGACAGGATCCTTCATTGGATTTCTTTCTGATTCCACAAAGTAATAGAACAAATTCTTGGCTGGAGTGCTCCCATCTAGTCTTATATACCTTGTGTATTAATGAGGGCAAAAAATAAGTAAAGGAAATGAATGAATTATTCAATATTAGTACATATGTGATCTCATATTGGATATTATTTGATGGTACGTGAAACTAGTCCTGATCAAATTGAGGATCGAGTCGGGTCAGGTAGGGTTATGAAGGTCAGTATGTAGGATTTTCTCGGTCCTAAACCCACTCAATATATCCTCATGCTAGTCGACATACTCTTGATCCTGACCCTAACTCTACGGGAACCCTCGGATCATCAAATCGGATCCGACCCTCAAATATTCCCTATATAGAAAATAAGATTTTTCACTAAATTTTCTTTTTACTAGAAAGTTCAACATATTAAACATCATACAAAATAAAAGGCAAAACGATAATATATTGCAATTACAAACACTCTAATGCATAATTTTTAAAATGATTAGTTCACTAAACGACTACTGGAAACATCAAAGAGGAGCATAGAAAGTTACGAGTCAGTGAGATTTCGAGAGGTAAATTGGGTTGGGGGGGCTAAGAGGAGACGAGAAAATAGAAAGCAAAAAAGTTTTGAACAAATAAAACCCAAAGTATTTTGTTTTAATTTAAAATTTTAATCTTTTTAACAATTGAGGGTCGGCCGGTCAAGTCAGAGAGTCAAAGGCTCTACCTGAGTCCAACCCTTATCGTAGTTAGGTATCCTCAATTTGAGGGTCAGGACGAGTCAGACACAAAAAAGTTCGACCTTAACCTTCACTTTTAAGATTTCGGTCAGGATGACTCGAGCGGAACCCCAATCCATTGATCAGTCTTACATGAAAGCGACTCACATGAAAATGTACTCCAAGCACTTATTGATATTTCTTTTCCATAAAAATCAAGAAGTTTGTAGAAATTACCTTAAAGTAGGATAGAGAAGGCACGTTTTTGTATCACTTAATTATTTAGCCATGAGATTTATGAAACAATGTTTCAATTTTATAGAATTAAATTCTAACACTAAATATAATTGGGTTCAAAATCCCATTATATATCTTATTAAAAAAATCTCATTATATGAGTATTTCAAACTCTAATATCTCTTCAGTCTTCTCATCTCTTATGAGAGGAATCCGAAGTCATCGAAAGCAAACAAACTAGAGGATTAGTTAGCAAGAAATGACTACAATATCTCTAAAAGTCTTAAGGACAAGAACTTATTTTGAGGAGACGTATCACTTGTATATATCTATCTTATTTGCCGATATACTAGGAAATTACAATCCTTATGAGACGGGATGTCTACAGTGATTCACTTCTTCATATATATCTGTCCTTTTTGCCTATATACTAGGAAATTAAAATCCTTATGAGACGGAATGTCTACAGTAATTCACTTCTTCATATATATCTGTCCTTTAAAAAAATTGAAAGAATAAGAAGAATAAGAAGAAGAGGGGATTGACCTCGGAGTACAATTCCGAAAAGTACCTAATTATTCTTCCTATATAGACTAGTAATAGTACACTAGTACTTGTCAAAATAACATGATTGAATATTGGATGAGATATGTACATGTACATATACATATAGATATGTATACATACCCAGAATAGTGTTTGGATGGAAAAGTGCCATTGAATCCAGGAAGCTGATTGACAATAGCCTTTGCAGGAGCCCCTTGTACATTCATCATTGATGCCAGACTCATCACAATCAAAATCATGCAAACCACAACTCCATCCTTCTCCATCTCTACTGATTGTCACTTCAGAGATCAGAGAGAGAGAGAGAGAGAGGTTTTCGACGAAAACGAGGAGTTTTGGATGAGAGGTTAAGGGCATATAATAACACAAACAACCCTAATTTGTGCAGAAAAAGAAGCTGAGAAAAGGAAGGAGCAAGAGACGGTAGAGCCAAAGGTTGGAAGGTTGGCAAGAAAATGTCTGTTTCTTTTTTCTCCCTACTCTCAAACTAAAACTCCCACGAGAGAGAGAGAGAGAGAGAGAGAGAGAGAGAGAATATTTATTATGGTTATTATTCTATGAAAGTGAAAACCTATAGTATCAGGAAATGTGGGCACAAAAAGCCAGCGTACAATTCTTGACCCTTGATTAAATTTGTCCTCCATCAATATCCTGATGTAATAAGTTCAATCCGACGGTCAAAATTCGTGTAGGGTATCTCATGAGGCTTGATTGATGGCATAATAACACATGGCATATAGCTAGCTAGGATGAGATGTGAAAACACATAAGATGAAATGAAACATTCAATGGATTCCAAATTTTTCAGAGAGAATGAAACGAGGACAAAAGAGCATTCAAGAGACATCTCAATAACAATAATAATATATAACATTTAAAGCATGCAATATAATCGACTTTCTTTTTTAGAGTAGTACAGATTCGATATAATAATTCAAGGAGTTATAACAATGAAAATCAACTTATTTTTATAGATTTTGTAATATCCCATAGTTAAAATATAATTCTATGTGAAAAGTCGAGGGCGCCACCACCCTCTTTTACCCATCGGCCATCAGTAGCCAGACTCTTCCTTCCTCTTTTTTAAAAAT
Organism: Selenicereus undatus; assembly: GCA_017589665.1. Taxonomy (NCBI): domain Eukaryota; kingdom Viridiplantae; phylum Streptophyta; class Magnoliopsida; order Caryophyllales; family Cactaceae; genus Selenicereus; species Selenicereus undatus. The sequence continues at coordinate 17,397,177 of JACYFF010031955.1, forward strand.
GTCAATAAATTTGAAATTATTCAGTGAGATATTCTTACACTAAACTGTTCTAAAATACATAGTTGACATAATAACATGAACTACTACGATTTGAAAGACTCGCTAATATGATACTGACATTTCACAACGAGAACTTTTAGTACAATGTTTTTAAATAAGCCAAGCAATTATAAATTTTGTGCAAAAATAATGGGAGGAAATTAAACGATGAAGATTGAAGGGTGGACCAACCTTAATTTGTTTGTTCATTCATGGCTTGATTTTTGGGGTGATTGATTATGATACCAACCTTTGTCTTTTGTGTATGTATAGCTTAATATCCTTCGGGGAAAAAATGGCTAACTTTCAAGCTTCATAAATATATATAAATATATGTAGGTTTGTGTGTAGTGTGTGTATGTGGCCAAATTTATTACATGCATATATAGTCAAGCATTAGTTGAAAAGAAATTCGATGTGAGGTGATTGGTTAGGGACTAACTGCTCCTACAGTGTCCAATAATGAATTGACCTAAACTCTTTGAATAACAAATTAAAAGACCTTTGAATTTATATTTGCTGATTAACTGAATTTGTCGACCACTCTAACTTATGTGTAATGTATTAATTGTACCGTTTTATAGAATAAATAATCTTTTTCACCGAATTTTAATTATACTGTATTGTCTTTTGACCAAAAAGCCAATTCACTATTTGTTTTGTAACTTTTATTATCAAGTTCTTTTCTTTTTTTTTCCCCCCTAGAATTGATCTTTAAATTAATAGGAGTCCAGTTTATTACGTCTGAATTTTCTCGAGATGACAGCTATAGAATATTGTTGTTGTTATTGTTTTTATTTTTTTTAAACCAATCCCTGGTCGTAGGTTGAGATTTTTAGTCCTTACTTCTCCTAACATTTGCAACTACTGTGGATATTTTGTTTCCACGTAAGGCCGGTCAAGTAGACCAGCCAACCAACACAAAATTTCCAACATAAACCTTCTGTAAAAAATAGTTCTTCCTGAGAGAGATATCATTCTATGGTTAATATAGATTAGTCTTAACTGCTATTAATATAGATTAGTCTTAACTTCTCTTATGGATACAAATTCTCAGAGGTTTTTATTAGTCAACAAGTTAGCTAATATCCATGAAGTATTAGGGTTGGGCAATGAATCAGGTCGGATTAGATTTATCAGTTTATTTACAAAGTGGATCCAGTCGGGACATATTGGCTGACCCGTTAATGACGTGAGTCAAGTCGGGGATTTTTGGGTAAATAAATGGATTCAGTCCGCTTCAAAATGGAACAAATGTACATTAAAAAAAAAAACTTTAAATAATAATAATTATTATGCATAAAGTGTTGGTAGTAAGCTTAAATAATTATAGCATGTAAAATGGTGTGGCAAGTAGACTGAAAAAAGTATCAGGTTACTAAACGGCCCGTTAATAGGGCCGACCCGACTCGGCTCATTATTATGCTTTAATGGACGGGCCGGGACGGGCCGGTTGTTGACTCAACTCATTACTAATCTAACCCTTTATTGACCCTATTTTAAACAGGCTAACCCACCTGATCCAACAGGTGCTCAACCTGTTCCCACCCCTGCCCATGATCATATAACATGATCTACACAAAGTTCAAAAGGAAGTACAATTTTTGAATGACACCATCTCACTCAAAAGTTATGGTAAGATACACTATTTCAGTGGTTACTTTTTGAAGGTTTTGAAATAACTTATAATTTTATATTTGCATAACTTCTAAATTCGGGTGTTTTTTTTTTTGTTTTAGTGTGAATGACGCAAAATGTTCAATGTAAGGTGAAATTCGAACACATGTCTCTGGTTACAACTCAAAGGAACTTTACAAAATGGGCTAACACCACTAGTGTGTATGTAGCGAGAGTTCAAATTATTTAGTTCAGGATTGAAAGGTCTCTGCCTGGGGCACCGTTGTCTTCTGTCTCCCATCTCTTATCCATCTTGGAGCCCCACAATCCCTTTGGAAGTAATCAACGTTGTTTGTTTTTTTACTTCTGCAAGGTCTTGTTTGTCTACACCATTGCGTACATGGCTCTCTCAGGACCACTAAGCTTGACTTATTATGAGCCTTAGGATAGAGATCCCAAGGAAGATTTCAAAGGTACATTTGGATGGGGCTATTTTAAGAAAACTATAAATTATTATCGATGTCGGTATTTATAAGGTCTATGATTATTGTTTTGCATTAAAAAAAAGATTTAATTTATATAAGTAATGAGAACCGTATTTAAGTAAATAAAAAGGTATATATGTTGACAACTTTATATCTTAGATAGGTAGATATTATTGTGTTTGCCTATTATGACTTATTTATATGTATCTCTTTGGATTGAAATGAGATTATTGAGCATAAGAAGCTTTTACATTGCCATTCGCAATGCTAACTATATACATATATGTTTATTGTTTGGTCCTAAATTTCAATGGAACCAATTCGAGCTACTATATGATCCAATATAAAGCTCTTCCTAAGTAGATACAAGTCGAATCGAGATTTTATTTCAAAGAAACAAGTGTCAAACCACTTAAAATAACAACAAAATCTTTTAATGATGTTTGTTTCAAATAAGAATGGTTGATCCAAGAAAACATGTCCATCAAATTGATTCGTAGGATTGACGGAATGTAGTGAACCAATGAGCATGTATGTCCCTAATGGATTGAAATCTGTGCATAATGCAATGCATGGTGTCGGACACTCAAAAAGAAGGGTTGGTTCAGCGTGGTTAACTACCAAGTCATGAGCACTAGGCTTGGTTTTTGCAATTCACAGAGACCCATTCAAGGACCATCTTTCTATAAAGCCTTAGGCCATAGGCCTGGGCATAGCAGAATTCATAAGTCTTTGCAATTCAGAGACCCAAAGGCAAAGAGGATTGACCAAAGATGAATTCAGGGAAGTCACATTTGGACCTCTTGGATTACTGTTCTGTACCTATTATTGTTAGTTATCATTAACATTGATGATGCAGTTTACTTATATATATATATATAGAGAGAGAGAGAGAGAGAGAGAGAGAGAGAGGCAATTTTTTATGCATACACTTAAATGTATATGCTTCCAAAAGTATGATATATAAAAGAGGCTTTTTTTAAGGGGGGGGGGGACCGAACTTCGATTAAAATCGTCTTACTGGAGAACAAAGCCCTATAATTCCATTGGTATTACCCATGTCATTTGCCGATAGAAGCCCTGCAAAAAGGCCAAAACATACAAGCAAAAAAGGACCAAAAACCAAACTAATAATGCTCCTTTGTTGGGCAAACCCAGAAAATTAATGAAATGACAGTGCAGAGTAACCAGGGCAAGGCCAAAACTAGCCACTCTCATGTTATCTACAACTTGTAGCCCAGCCTAGAAACATCCTCCATATCAACTCGAAACCCATGAAAAAATGGAGGATAACTGGGTCGAGGCAAATATGAAGAAAAGTAACAGATCATATTCATATGTACACATTTAAATTAATGAAATGAAATACACCCAAAACACAAATCAATCGACCACAACCCCCCCTTTACATTTTCTATTAATTTTTTGTTTGTATGTCTAGTGACGAACTAAAAACAGCACAGCATGTTGATTAGAGCAAGCAAAATTGCTGATAATAAATTCATCCCAGAAATTAAAGAGCCATCCGATGAGAGGTTTTGGGCGGCTACATCGTGCACATTTCCTGACTCGTCATCCTTCAGTTTAATGCTGGATGAGCCTGAAATCAAGCAGAGTAACAATCACACACACACACACACACACAAAAGGGGTAATACAATCCCTTTTGAGTTAGTCATGAGCTAAATTTCTTACTTTTGTTCTTAACGGCGTGTTCTTTTTAACTTATCATAGGTACTTAAAAATTAGCATTCAACATTGATGAGCAGTTATTGGCAATTTGTCACTTAGCCATATTTTCTAGTTATAATTTCATCTATGATTAGCACTCATCAACAATGATCAACACTCATTAGCATTGCTCAATACTAATCAGCATCGACCAGCACTCATTTACACTCTTATTACCGAAAAGTTTCTTATAGCAAGTTGAAAGGAAGAGACCCTAAATTATGGATCCATCCTAATCCCTCCTTTGTATTCCCCCTGATGTCAGATCTTAATAGGTCCAGATTTTATATTTTACTCTATATCTGATCTTGATACATTCATCTTTCTTGGGACTTCAAATTCTATAAATGAACTCCCCAGATTTAATCCACACAAAATGGAGATCCAGATAAAGAGATAGGTTATAAGAAAAATCATTGGATTAAGTTTTTTTTTGTTTGGGGGGGGGGGGGGTGGTTGATCCTCCATAGCAGGAGTTCGCAACCTTGTACTCTGCCAATGAAATGGTTGAGATTTTGGAAGGTTAAAAAATCTACTCTGATGGGCAAACAATTTTACCATCTTCGGTAAAAAGTTTACACAAAAAATTCTCAATCGTTGGATTGGAAGATTACAAAATTCCATAACCCTCCCTCAAACAACAAAAAATCCACCCCCCCCCCCCCCGGTTCTTCTCTTCTTTTCAACATAAATCTTCATGTTTCAAGCAAGGAGAGAGAGCAGGACAGAGCATAAAACTTACAGTCGTATTCAGTCCAGCCAATATTTTGATTCTCAAGATCGTAATATACAAGTTTGTTTTGGAGCAACATATCTGAAACAAAAGTAGGAATATCAGTAAGTATTGCCATGCCCATGACTAAAACCATTCATCCAAACTGGGTGCAAGGCAACATTCTCTACATTTTGAAATTAAATTCCAACTATTTCTCAATATATATCTATACTGCATAACATGAAAGTTATTGTACCTCCTAAAATAATGACATCGCTTCCATCTCGTGACAGAAATGTGCCGGCTTGCCAACCAAGACACCACCTTCCCTGTAAAGCCATCACACAAGATCAAACCTAGCCCAATCCCAAAATAAGGCAAACTCACTTAGCTTGACAGTATTTTGATTACATTTCTTAACAGGCTTGGCTAGAGGAAACGAAAGGTAGACCCAACATGGCGATCCCACAATGATTTCTCCCTAAGCCCAAACCTCCTTCAGTAAACTATTACACTGTTTTAACCCAACTGGAATGACCCATTTGCTAGGACTACATGTAGATTTACATTCACATTTAATGAAGAAAGGAGCATGACTTATGCACAAGCCAAATACTGCAGGTTTTGTAAATGATTTGTTGTCATCAAACACTAAAGTACAGTAAACAAAAGTCATCCAAATACAGGACAGAATGACACGACTCGAACATGGGCTTCCAAACAAAACACTCACATCTTTGAGTGGGAAGAAATATTCATGAGGATGTGCCGTCAGGCTAAGTGAACCCTTGAAGTTCAAAACAATTTTCGGGAAGTCATCATCAATACTGTAACACAGTGGAGCCCAGTTAGTTTACCGAAATGAAACTAACTCCTCTATAATGGATTTATCCCTGACCAGACTATATAGCAACAATTATCTGACTATCAAATGAAAATTGCAAATGTAATCTTACTTTCCAGAGTACTTAAAGCACTTAAAACCGCCTTCCTCAGTTTCGATTTCCAATTTGGGCTGCTTGGAGAAAATCTATAATTTTAAACAAAGGGAGAAGAAACGCATGTGTCAGATTTTGCTGTGGCAAATCCAAATCCTTTTTTTATAGTGCTGGGGTTTACACCACTTTACCTTGTTTTGAGTCATCTCATAAATATCGTTGGGAAGGTAACCCAAGGTTGTACCGCTGTCAATCATTGCTCCTTTCTCACTCGAAAACAAACCTTTAGAAAATTCGTGAACATCACCACCCACATCTATGCTCTTCAGAGCAACATAGTAATGTGCCCTAAAACAGGAGTAGTCTAATTACGACATAGATATGAGGCTAAGATAAGAATAAAAATCTAACTGACAAAGTAACAAGTAAAAGGGAATCCTCGCATTTGAAGTACCAGTGACCATATTCTTATGCATTTCATTAGCAACAGGCTGTGGAAATCACAATACTGACGTCATTGGAAGAATAGAACCCCCCCCCCCCCCCCAAAAAAAAAAAAAAAACAAATACTCATGCTTCCCACAATACCAGAAACCCACCACATCCTGAGAATGCATATATTGTTCATCTATTTTAGAATTTCATATCAGAACTAATATTAAGTTTCAGAATTTATTTAATGATTCTCTTACTAAAATTTTCAGACCTTATATTTCAATATAAACTTTTGGGGGAGGGTGTTGTGTATACATACATAAGAGAGAGAGAGAGAGAGAGAGAGAGCGAGCGAGAGAGAGTTGCATACTGCTTTTCAACAATTGGAGAAGCATTCAACTTTGGTTCAACAAGCTCTCCCACAGCCAAGATCCCCCCTCCTTTTTTGTTGTCCAAGCAGTGAGAAAACTTCTTTTGCACCTTCCCAGCAGCAGCAAGCTGTGAAATCACAGACGAATTTGCTTGCCCAAAACCAATTATCCCGTCAACCTTTAATGGAGAATCTGAATCACCGATTTTAGTCCCACACCTGAAAGAAATTAGACCATTTTCTTAGTAGCAGAGCGCAGTATTATAAACTTTCAATAGGAGGTTAGCACCGAGAAACCAATACAGCAGAAGAGACCGAGGAACTCAATTCAGTATCCAAGTCTGATTTGATATTATCTATTCATTTGATACCAACTTTCACGCGAAATCCACATTCAAATCCAACTAAGGCAAGATAGGGGGCTCATATGCAGCACAGAGAGAAAACTAGCAGCACAAAAGGCAGTGGAGACCTCAAGTTCCACACCAAGACAATAACCAAGCTTCAAATATACACAACCTTATATTTGAAACAAACTTATTACACAAGGACAAAAGTCAGAGAGAAATTTAGCAAGACACTTGCTTTAGTCCTCGAGTGTTTTTTCCTTTTTTGTTGTGTTTTGGGGGGGGGGGGGGTGGTATTGCTGATAGATTCTTAAGCACCTCCATCCCAGTAAATAGGGATTAATAAGCGGGGATCCGGGGAGGTATGGTAACACACGTAACTACAGCCATTTTCCACCTATAGTACTCGTATTCATGTAGTACCCATCAAGTTTATAAAACAATGCCCATTGGGTTTATGGGCCATTGTTTTGGTTCAGCTTTATTTGGATATCCATATGTCAAGCAAAGTTTCTACCGCCAAATGTTTAGAAGGTTTCAATGACAAGTAGTTTATCAGTGATTAAGTTTTCTAGGTTATATTATAAAACACAACACATTCAATAAACTAGCAAGCTATTGACATTCTGATGCTATAAATAATCCTAAATTTAAACGGGTTTTAAATGTGTACTATTAAGGTGATAAATTTATACCAGAACCTACCCGTACCCATACTGGTTCATTTTACACCCATTAATACCTGTTCAAAAGAAATTATCACAACCAGATGGGTTTAACGCAGGTGGATTTAATCAGGTATGGAATATATTGTCATCTCAGAAATAAGAAAATGACACAAAACCTTCTCATTAGAAATGACACTATAGGATCATAAAGGCAACAAATTCTGAGATAATTAATGCACGAATGAAGTCAAGTCTCAAAAACAAATTCATTCTATCAGGCTCACGATTGTCCATTTAACATGGAGACATAGAACATTGAGCCAAATGACACCACAACAAAGTCATGCCGATGAATTACAGAACATAAAAGGATCACATAAAACACTTCAACAATTGCAAGCCAGACGAAAGGCTGCTGCATATAACCTCTCAATGATTCAATGTCAAAAGATCATTTCCCACAATATGGACACCAAAGTATTCCTCATACCTAAAAAATCAAATGTGGGTTTGGCACAAAATTTCTGCGTTTTCTGTTCTTGTTCGCTTCCCCTGCTTTATTTTCTCTCTGACTTACTGCAGAAATGCATATTGTGAACAAACTAACAAAACTTGCTACTTACCCGAAAACAACATTGCTATTTCCAGTTGAAGACTGATTGCTAGGAGTTTTATAATTCATAGAATCTTCAACAAAGTATCCAGAGGTTGAACTCCCATCTCCATAATGGACTTCAAACTGACACAGCATATCAGATTTGCAACTATCTGGGGTGCGCTGGTATATCATGGCGCACTGTTGGTTATCGCACTTGATTACTTTGGCTGAAGAGGAACTCTTTGGATCATAAGTTTGCAGTTTTATCCCCTACAGAAAAACATTATTAGCTTCTCATATAGGTCACTACAGCCTGATGAAGGTGCTTTGAAGAGATAAAAGAATTTTTCAAAACAAAACAATTACCATGGATCAAGAAATTACATATAAAGGTCAGTAAACGTACTTCAATCCTAGTTTCCTTGGGGCACCCTTCGCAACCATTGCAATGAACCCACATCATATCACTTCCTGTATCAACTTGCACATGATATTCCTTTGCCGGATTTCCAATTTGAATCTTAGTGAAGTACAACCTAGTAACACACAAAACGTTTTTCAGGAAAAGCAACCATTCTTCACAGCAATTCTTCCCATGATGTAATTTGGCTCCACGGCCATCAGGGCATACATACACTTAATTCCATGCAATGTACAATTTCTCAGTTATAAAGCAAAAGCATAGCCCTTTCCACGTGTTTACACTTTACACGCGTACTTGGACAATCGAGCTAATACGTCATTGTTCAAGAACCATCTCAAGCAAAAGTTTACATTGATGGTCGAAGGCCCATGAATGTTTTTATACGCTAAAAACAGCCCCTCACGTGAATGTCCTTTGGATCCAAAGCGTGGAGTTGCAAAGGTTTCCCCTTCCGCGCATAATAATTCAATACGGAGGCTCCTGAGACCTATCATTTATGAAAGCTTTGATACCATATTGAAGAACTATCTCAACCAAAAACTTATGATTGAAGGCCCATAAATGGTTTTATACTCACATTTGTCCCTTCTCATTCAGCGTCAAATTTGTACAATGGTGCGAAATTTTCAAACTTCATTTGATATAATAAGTGCCAATTAATTTTTCTAGGTGTCTGCTTTTAAGATATGAAAGATTTATAAATAGAACTGTGAGCTACCTCTTTGTCTAACCGCTACCCTGGAAAATAGACAACATAAATCCGCCCCCTGTTCAGCACCCATTCACTGGCCATAATCTACTATACTGACTACATATTACTCCCCCCCCCCCCCCCTCCCCCAAAATCTCAAAAAAAAAAGAAAAAAGTAATTAAGCTTCTCAAAAGGGACTTAAACTCAGTGTCAATTCAAATTGGTGACCTAAAATTGTAACTTTCCATTGAACCAAACCTGACTTCTAGATATCAAAATTTGGCGTCTCAATATCAGAGATGGATTCATCTTTAGAATTTAGGCTCCACTTTTGTTCTCTCTCTAATATGTTGATCAGCACAATATCAATTGGTTAAAAACAAAACACAATGTGAGGCCTGCAAAATTGGCTTCAAGATGCCAATTCCTCATCCAATAAATCTTATTGGTCAAACATTGTCCTCTCTGCCGAGCCAATGATCATAATCCGCAACAAAATCGTCTAATACTTCCTTTCTATCGCAATATATATCTATTCTGGGATATTTACTTTTTGGATCTCAACTCTTTATTATTCAAATTCACATTTGTCTCTAGGTACATGGTTTATGTTAAACACATTTGGTGCATCTATGAGAGATGGTTGACCAAGGTAGTTAGCTCAACATGGAGGAGGGATGTTCACATCTATGTACTTGGTAAGGGAGAACAGAAAGGAAGGAGGGTGGGGGGAAAACTACTTTCAAAACTCAATATCCCAAGTTTTTAAGGGAGATACAATCTAAAGTACATCAATGCAAAATATCTCAAATTTTATTTAAACCAGATACTACAGTTTTAGGGGGGACAGATTGATTAATTGCTATGACTAGATACCCATTTTGCATGGACTGGAGACTCCCTATCTGCCCCAATTTAAATTCTGGTTGAGTAGAAAATCTATGGTTATAATGAATTGGATACTCCCCATAAGCTAAAAGTTTAATTAGTAAAATAATGTTTATGGTAAGCCATGTTTTGTATAGTTGATCATGGTTAGATATGTAAATGTTGTCTTGACCATGTATTTTAGACATATATTGGCCACAATTACGTCAAAAATCTGTTAGATTAGCTTTATGGTGGACTGTAATCCACTTATCGTTATCCGTAGTTGCAATTTGATTGTATGTCGACTAATATTGAATATATGACCTTAGACTTTGAGCATTCGTTTTCATAAATCATGCATATTGGATATTAAAGACAATGAAGTGGGTAACCTCTCCCAGATAAAGAGTACTTGATGGTTGTCATCAACATAATTAAGTGATCAATCACTATGTAAGTGGTCTGATTGGTCAACCATTTCCAATTTTGTTTGGCCGTTTTGTGAAAAGGGCCGCCAGCTACATTCGATCGCCATGGAAGAGTTGATTGTCAACTCAAATCTCATGTGGAGAGAGGACATATATCTAATATCGCATAGCCCTATTGGAATTGTTTGGATGGTTGCTCTGTATCGCTATTGGACATAGGATTTGAAAGTATATGATGCAAAATGAAGATACTATTATTGATCTTGAATTGATAATGATGGACGGTGGTAATGTGGATGATGGCATGAAATATCGGAGATGGTGAGAGAAAATAATTGGAATATAGTAATGTAGGGAGAAATATGATTAAAATATAGCAGCAGTATACTGGAATTACTTGATTACTTGCCCATGGTCCACGATGGATTAAGTCATTTTTATAGTGGGTCAAATAGGTCATGAACAGACTTGTTTAGCTACTATCCTGCACCATAATGACTTCATCTTTTTCTTATATTAGATTTTTACATTTCTTTTTCCTTCTGGGTAGACAACTATTAAATAGGACATTTCTAAATTCATTTCAAGTTACAAAGCAAAGATTTTTCCTAGATTAATTAATTCTAATAATTTTTCTAGATTAACTAAGTTCATCCCATTAAAGATGTGAGCAAGCTTACATCTGATGGCTGAATCTTTCTCTTTTGAATAATTTTATCATTCAAAACCTTGCATTTAAATGGGCTAGGATCCATCAACCTTTGTCATCATACCTATGTGATTGGGGCCTTAAACTAACCAATGCACATAATCTCACGTGATGTTTTATCCCAAAACCAATTGGCAATTGTTGGACTTGGAGGAACTTGCTTGAGTTGCATATACACATGTTCAAGACCACCAAATTTATCAGTGTGAGACAATCCCTTTCATATAATCCAGCAAGAGATAATGCTAGAAAACCATAACATCAATGCATGCACACAACAAACCATTGAATTGATAATATCCCCAATTCTATCAAACCCATGAACAAACAAACATAATTAAATCGATTTTAGGAATTCACAAACAGAATTCTGAAAACACACCAAGTTAGCAACTGGGAAATTGAAAATGCCAAAAACCTAAACATCAATCAAATGGAGGAGATTCATGGAAAGAGAAAAAGTGAAACAAACCCGGTTCCAGTAGGCGAAGAATCACCACCAAGCGGCAATTCAATGGTAGCAAGCAATCTACCATGACGATGCAAATCGTGATCCCTAAGCTCCTTCAACGTCCTCTTCCCCCCTTTGAATTTATGCTCTACCTCAAAGATCGCATTGCCTGACACCATTGAAACCATAAACAATTGCCATAAGCAGAGACCCACCACCAGAATTTCCTTCAAATCCATCACAATTCTGACCGAATTCTCTGATATGGCCGAACACCCAGATCAAAATTCTTTTTTTTGGGGGGTGGGATTTTTTCTTTTTTTCTTTTTTAAGGGGGGGATTGTTTTCTCTCTCTTTTTTTTTTCTTTTTTTTTCAAGTGGATAAGGAGAGAGGAAGCTGTTCATCCATTGCCCAGCTTCCTTGAAAATGTGTTTAATGGGGAGTAGGAAAGAGATAGGAATGACAGAAAGGAAAGAAGAATCAGAGTATTTGAGGAAGATTATTAAGGCGGGGTGGGAAAGATGAGCGAGAAAGAGTGAAGGCATTTTGCGCGATTACCTGAAACAATGCCTCAATTTTAGCGTTGGAGGAGAAGAACCCATGTCTACAAATGCAATTGACAGAGGCTCTTCGCTCATTCCGGTGTATGATCGATCTGGGATTGGCTTTTTTGGGGGTTGATTTCGTTGGCAGTTAACAATTGAACAGACATGCATTGCCTGCCTACATGCAATGTCATTGCCACGACTGCATCTTTAGGCCAAATCTAGCGCCTGCTTTTATATATGAATTCAAAGCCTGTGTTATACGCTAAGAGTAAATATTCTCACAAATCACATTAGTGTTATATATTAAAATTTATTTATATGATAAATATATACTAAAAAATATATATATAAATGTGTCAAGTAGAAGTACATACTTCTAAATGTATGATATACATTATCATATGAATTAGTGCAAATTATATCATAGGCCCATATGTCGAAGCAATGTTGGCCGGTTAGTCAGCACTAACATTTGCCATCCCCCTTACCGGGTCTGATCCTGGGGCACGAATTCAGCTTTGTGCACGAATTTATGTAGGATACTTGTGTTTATGGGCTTTGACATCCCCTCCCTGGCCTGTCACAATCTATTAGGTTACTCTAATATATGAGTCTAGTAGGTTGGGCTTGCTTACCAAACAAAATATCATATACCCATGTTTATGGACCCGGACTCTTTTTGTGATGAAATGCATACATATATGGGTCACTATTTCCATAACAAGTAGTGTGTTTGCTACTATTTTTTGTTATTGAGATCACGGGTTCAAATCTGCAGCATGCTGACTTATTTTGTTTGTTTCTTATTTCTCCAATTTATATATACTTGAGAAATCTATTGTATCAAGTTAAGTATTTTGTTTTACTCGCTTGAGCATTTCCTGAGTCTATAAGCCTATGAGTATAAGTGCCGATTAATTAGACCTTGATTCTGTGCTACACACGAGTTTTTATTAAATTGCAGTTATTAAAAGTACTGTAAAATGTTTGTGTTATAGTACTCTCTTTTCTTTAGAAAGATAATCTCTTTATTAATGCGCATTTATTAATCTTTGTAATATTGAGTTTTTTTTCATTTATTTAACTTAATGGAAGGAGAATGAGCCCGTTAAACCAAAGTTTAACATTTAAATCGACTATAAAATTAACTCTTCACTTACCATGTGTCAAGACCACAGCATTCATAGCCTTCATAGATGCAATATTAAATATGTTTGTTTTTAAATTGTAACATCAAATCGTAAATTACAATCTTTTAAGTAAAAAATAAATACTCAAATATTAACTGTTAATAAGATGGCGCAACTATAGCGTTTGCACTAACTTTTGTTGTGTGTGTGTATGTAATATGAACATCCAAGGCTAGGAAGTGGGACCAAAGTCTATCATGCGTCTGGAATATCTATTTTCAGAAAATTACGTAAGTTGAATATCTAAACCCAAAACTCGCAGTATAGCAAATATATGTGTTTGTATAGATATATAGAGAGACAGACTAGGAATGCATGTTATCAAGAGTACATACATAGTGACCTTATTTGACAATTCGTTGTTAGTTGTTATTTGCCAATTGATTGTAATAGCTTTAGTTGCTAGTTGCTAGTTGCGAGGTAGCGTTTGATTGGATGCAATGTAATTAGGTAGTAATACAATCAATAATGTAATGTAATAAAAATCAAGTGCAATGTAATAGTAATTGCATTACCATGTTTGGTTACTTATAAACTAATTACACATGGTAATGTAATCACCATTTCATTACCATGTTTGGTTATTTATCTAATATGTAATGAAATCCACTTTGCAACCAACTTTGTTTAGACATATTTGTTGTTAAGATTGTCAATATTATTGTTTATGGTTTCTCCCTCATAATTACATATGATACGATGAGAGAGCACACGTAATACAAAATTACAATAAATAGAAAGTCTAATTCAAACTTAAATGCTAAAATTCATTTTAATCGAATTGAAACTTCATTTCAACAAAGTAAAACCAAACAAACTTGGTACTTTTTTCACCAATTTCGAAACACTGGTGGCTCAACATTAAGCATAAACATAGATGCGAAATTTCAACAACTACAAAAACATAAACTACATAGCATAAGTTTCACAATTTTCCAGTAAATTGGAGCCAGTACTATAACAGCAACTCATACACAGGAAATATCTCCATATTCAAAGTCTAATAGTAGTTTCTTAACTTAATGCATTTCTTCATATATGATTGGACTTCCAAGGGAGGGATGACGATGGTTGTGGTGATGGCAAGCCTATGAGGTGGTAGAGAAAGAAACCCATTAATAGACGAGAGTAGCAAGAACCAAAAACACATATAATCATACAAATCATTTAGCTTACCAAGTCTAAATATCTCCTCAAAGAAAAGCTTGCACCCACTCCTTATTTTCAGCATTTCCTAGTTAAACCATATGCTACAACCACACTCAACATTCAAGATCCTACACCTATATGCTATAACCACACTCAACCCTCAAGGTCCCACACCTATAATAGAAATAAATTGGAACCAATGCTTCAGCTAAGTAATGCAGTAAACCTTCAAGATCATATACCAACAACTTACAACTAACAAGGAACAACATGGTGTTTCGTAGTGAAACACCTAATCTAGGTACAACATTAATAAGGGTCAAAAAAGCTACCGCCGAATGACGTATTAGACACAAACTCACACAAACAATTCAACCACCAAAACCACATCACTCAGCCATCAACCGAAAGAAGACATACCAGATAGCATACAGGAAGCCACAAGGGGGGTTCATCAAAATCATCACAAGGTGCAGCAGGAGGTCTCATCATTCGTAACTGGGAAGGGAAGTTTATTCAAGCATCAGCATTCAACTTAGGAGCATCCTCAATCTTGATAGCAGAAACAACAGCCATACGCAACGGAATCAAAGCCACAGTACAAGTAGGCTTCACTCATATTCACATAGAATGAGATAACAAAACTCTCATTCAATCCGTTCAAGGTCATATTCAATCACCGTGGGAAATACAATTACTCATACAGGACATACTCGCTTACATTCAGTTATATAATAAGGTTTTTGTTCATCATATTTTTAGAGAAGGAAATTGCGCAGCCGATTGGCTGACAAAATTTGGTCATTCCTTACATTCCATGGTTGTATGGAATGTGGTTCCGCATAGGGACATTCTTTTTATTCTCTACGAGGATAATCTAGGGAGAACCATTGAGAGAATGACTGCTTAAATTGTAATGCTTACCTTTCTTACAAACCAAAAAAAAAACAAAAAAAAACTTACAACTAATCAGTAAGATCCCACTATATATTGGGACATAAGTAAGTAGTCAAAAGCTACATAACTCAAATGCACAACAGCAAAGACATACAATAGTAAAACAACTAATGTGCTGAAACATTGCATGAACCTTCTCTTTAAATATATCATATTAGAGGGGAAAGTTGGAAGAAACAGAGTATTGATCAAGAGTGAGACTCTTAACTGAGTGCAAAGAAGCTTTTTGCTCCCTGAAAGCTGAAGAAGTAATGCAATTATGTACTGTACATGGAGCCATAGTTGGAATAGAATAGGAAATTAATAACAAGATTAGTATTCAAACTGAGGTTCAATACCTCAATTTCTTATAAATGCATAAGATAAAAGCAATCTATAGGTATCAAATCAGAATATCCATTTCTCAAAAACTATCAAAAACAAGAAATCCCATCAAGTTTTGCACTTTCCCATCAAGCCGTTATCAATAGTTGTATGTGAATCTAGCCATAATTGATTGAGATCGTGCAATTACATCAAATACTGCAATTGCAAGAAGTACTTTGGCCAAATATCCCCCCCCTTACTAATTATACATCGAGAAAATAGAAAATACGAGAAAGGGAGTGATTCGACATCTAACTTAGTAAAATATTCATTACATCAGTGCTTTGGCCAATAAGAACCCTAACCCTCGATTGAACAGCAGGAATCATATATTCACATAAACATTTAAACTTCAGTTGAAATTTGAAGAGCCTTCCTCAAATCAATCCTTCTAACAACAAATTCTTCTAATTTATGAACAAGACTAAGAATGTTTTGTTCGACTGTTAAAAGCCAAAATTCAAGTAGATTGAAAATAGCAGATTGACAGTGGATATGTGCAATGGAAGTGAAATGACAATGAAGATTATGAAGAAGAAGAGGAAACTCATGCATAAAGATTGAAGAAAGATCAAGAATGAGGAGAGAAAAGCTTAAGAGCATTCCCAGCCAGAATTCCAGTTTTTGGAACTCTAACTTGTTGGCTGCCACGTCAGCAAAAGTTTCACAAATTTGGAACTTGCATTCCACCACTTCTCCAACCTATAGAACTCCAATTTTAATCATCCAATAAAAATATTTGTCATGGACTCACCTTATAATACACAATCTATTTTTTTAATCATTTAAAAATTATTTACTTACTCGAAAAAAAGAAAAAAGAAAAATATATTAAAATAACCAAAAAGTTGCAACGCGAGGAGACACGCACATGAGTTCTTTCCCGCGTGCAACTCTTCTCTCTCTCCTCTAATTTTGTGACATGTGGCAGCTATGGGCCCGCGTTCCCCTTTGTCACACCCGCTGCTACTGCTCTAAGATGCCCATAGTTGAGAGAGAGAGAGAGAATGTTGTTTTGTGAGGTTAGATATCCCTTTTCGGTTGAAGTATTGGGTTGTAGTTTTCAATGGGCTAGATTTTGATTACCGCAGGGCGTTTAATGGGCATTGTTTAAGAGAGGCATATATTAGTCCTATTACAACTGTCTATGTCATGTTTATTACAAGTGGGTTTTTAGCCAACTAAACATGATAATGTAATCAACTTTGTTATTTTAACTGCAATACATGGCTCATTATCACCAACCAAACGGGCCAATAATATTGGTTGTTTGCATCAACTGTTTGTATTTTGGAGAAAAAATGGTGGAATTAGTTGTTTTTGTAGAAGATATGAGACAAAAAACTAATTTTTAATAAACTAATTTCAAAAAGTTATTCCAATTAGCTTTTTCATGAACAACTTTCTTGGGGCAAAGTGCTATCCTTAAAGGCTCTGTCCGATAAAATCAGTTGTTTGAAAAGCGGATAGCGGTTTGAGTAGTCTATAGTTGTTTAAAGTAGTAGCCAGCTGTTGGATTTAAATTGTTAGCGAATAGCTATTTAACTAGTTATTTGATGAAAACATGTTCGGTTCATTTAGCTATTAGCATTAGCGGATGAAAATGAAATGATAAAAAAGAACATGAATCTTATTTCCTACTAATATCATTGTCATTTATTTTTTTTTGGTCATCCTCCTCAACTTCCTCCTCCTCCGATTATTATTATTATTTATTATTTATTATTTATTATTATTACGTTATTAAACCTGATGAAAGGCAGGTTCCGATCAGCTTGATTTGGTTGGACCCCAACACTCTAGCATAACAAAGTTATGCTAGATGTAATGGTCAGAAAAGGGCTGAACTTACAGAATGATGGCCCAATTAGAAGATAGAGGGGACTACTAGACAACAATGATTGATAGCCATAAGTTTCGAATTTCAAGAAGGCCGGCCCATTACAAGCATGGGCCGTGCATGGGCCATTTCAAACTTCGTCTGTATTGAGGACAGCGACCCGGGAAATCCTTCCCTGGCTGCCACTAGGCTTAGGCAGAGAGGTGGCAAAGAGATCTCACTTGCTAATCTCTTCTGATATTTCGTGGACATTATGCGTTACCCCAGTTTGTATCAGGACAACACAATGTCTAATCATCATCCCTATCCTTCTTTTGAAAGTTCACCCCCCTCCCTCAATTACATTTTGCCACCTTTTGTCTTAAAAAATTAAATGCAAGAGAAAATAAAAATATATACAATTTTTATTTTGAAAAACAGTTTAATTTAAATAATATGACGCATAAAAGAAGTTGAGCTTTAAAAGCATGTATACTATTTATACAATATTTTAAAATATTATGTGAGATCGTTCCATGTAAAATAAATTAATTGATAAAATTTAGTTGAAAATGTCTTCTAGCTATTGATTGTGATCATGAGCAGTTTTTATCTTGTTTAGAGATTATTTTGAGACGATTTTGATTATTTTTATATGAAATTTTTTTGTGTAACCCTTTTGTATATCTTTTAAATATGGTTAGTAAAATATAGTAGTAATTATATTAATTACAACAACAATAACTTTTTATATTGATACTGTTTGTACGGAATCTATCTTTATAGATATATCTGTTTGCGAAGAGGTCCAAAGAGCCACACAAAATTTTAGTTATATTAATTACTTAATGCTTAAAATTAAATAATGATTAATGGAAAAAATAAGCACGAGAAAATATTCCAAAAGAATTCCTTATTCATGGAATAACCAATGCTTAAAGATATTTCGACCCACTTCCTCACCACCACAAAGACGAACTTCTGGTCCGTTTTCACTCTCTCTCTCTCTCTCTCCCCCCTTTATCTCTCCAGAGATCCCAAACTTTGCACGCCATTGGTAATTGTCCTTCTCTCTCCACAACATCCAACTACACTGTTGGCCCTCTCTCTCTCTCTCTCTCACTCTCTCTCTTTCTCTCCATCCCATACAACCCTTCCTCCTCCAAGCACCACTCCCTCATCATCAATGGCGCTGCAAGTCTCTCTCTCTCATCAATCATGGTCGTCGGCAACTCCGATCACTTCATCGGACTCCACTCGTGGCTCTATCGCTTCCAGAAGGGTCGAATTTGGGGGGAATTCGAAGTGCAATGGCAGCGTAGTTGGAAAGCTGATGAGAGAGAGAGTAGGAGAGAGATTGAAGGTGAGAACTGCTCAAGTAAGCGCGAGTTTAGAGGCGGTACTTGCTGAGCCTGAAACCCTAATTGGGAAGGTTACTGAGGTTAACAAGGACACCTTCTGGCCTATTGTTAATGCCGCCGGTGATAAGACCGTCGTCCTCGATATGTATACTCAGTGGTAATGTTTCTAATTTCAGCTCTTCATATATTTTCTATTTTTGAAATTTAGTTTTCAGAAATATTTTGTTTTACTGATATTTTGTTTTATTGATACTCAACTGCAATGAGATGAGATTTGATGTGCTATATTTTGTTTTACTGATACTCAAAATATGGAATTGAAAATGAAAAATATTTACAAAAATTAGGAAAATATTACACAGTGAACTGATGCAACACGAGCTGATATTGACTGGAATTTGATCTATATTTTAAGCTATGTTGATCTGTCCTCGTGTTTGGCTGCAATCTAATGAAGCATACTTGGTGATATGTGGGTTGAATTTGATAGCTAGTTATTACGTTTTTAGATAACTATTTTAGCAGTGGTTTCGGCTAATTGAGCTGGCAAGGTGGTTGATGGTTTGTTATGTAGACTTGGGTTTAAAATCTGCAACTGTTAGTACCCCATCCAGTTCCAACAGTTATCAGAGAATGTCTTCTGCTTGGATTTCAATGGCTGGTCACCTTTTGCTGGAGCGTTGCTTATCAATTAAGGGATGTGATCAGTACCCTTCTGGGTGTTTTGGGGGGGGGGGGTGTCCTTTTCGTTGAGCCATTTCTCTAAACTTTGTCC
The DNA here is from genome assembly GCA_017589665.1 of Selenicereus undatus. Lineage (NCBI taxonomy): Eukaryota > Viridiplantae > Streptophyta > Magnoliopsida > Caryophyllales > Cactaceae > Selenicereus > Selenicereus undatus. The sequence goes on from JACYFF010031955.1 coordinate 17,416,860, forward strand.
TTCATTATTATATCCGACTTTTATCATCAGAGAGTGGATGTTGCTGTTCATTCAATCGTTGACTTGTAAGCTTTACCTTGAATGTTTTCTAGGATTATGAATTATGTTGAGAGACTTTGCCATGGCCTCTGCTTCTTCGAGTACATTTTCAAATGATTTCTTTGTTAAATTTTTCAGAACCAAAGGCTCTGCTTGAAGCAAGCCCATAGCTACTGGTTGTCATTGGAAACTAAAGCTTATTATATATAGATATACACACGTGTATATATATATATATATATATATATATATATATATACTTCAGGTATTGGTCTAGGAATACGGTCAACAATGTGGCTTACATGTTTTTTATACGGTATTGAATTTCTTGCGCTATCAAATTTACAATTTCTTCGTGTAGATAGTGAATTGGTCAGCTACCAGCAAAGTTTTGTGTTGCTGACTACAGGCCATTACCATGTTTTTCCAATGGTTTGTTGCTAGGACGTGAAAACTCCTTAATCTGTGTTTAGTAGACATCACAATGGGGTTTTCGTCTTCCGCGGCCCCCCCCGCGCGCGCGGGGCGAGCTCCCACGAGATCATTTCTCTCCATCTCTTGTCATAACCCCAAAGTCAAATTCTTCTAGATTAAGCCTGACAACTCCATGCATAATTTGGCACATTTTTGGTTTTTACATTCATGGGAAGTTCCTGTTCCTCAATTTATCTACCTGCTCCATTCCGGACTTCATGCGATTTTGTTTTTTCTGTATCAGTATACAATTTACAAAATTTGATTCCTATGGTCTAAACTAGTGTTCAACTAATTGGTGAAGGTGCGGTCCCTGCAAAGTGATTGCTCCAAAATTCAAAGAATTAGCTGAGAAATATGTTGATGTCGTGTTCCTGAAGCTTGATTGTAATGAGGAAAACAGGGTTTGATCTCATTAAACCTTTATTTTTAATATTTCTTATCGCTCACATCTAAACATACAACGTGAGACCGAGTTTTTTTTCTTCCCATCTAAACGTGCAGCTTAACATTTGCAGCCTTTGGCAAAGGAATTGAAGATTAGAGTGGTTCCTACTTTCAAGATTCTGAAGAAAGGTGAAGTTGTGACAGAAGTGACTGGAGCCAAACTTGAGAAACTGGTTGAAGTCATTGAGGCTGCTCGAAGTAGTTAGATCAAACTGTTACTATTGGATATCTCCTGTAAGACCTTCCTGTCACCAATCCAAGAATTGGCAAAAGAAGATGACGCTGAATGTGGTAACCATTGTTTCTGCTGAGTTCTTGTGCCACAGATGTATCACGAACCACGATTGTATATTTCCACCCCACCCAAAAACCAAAAGGAGCCAAAAAAAAAAGGAAGGGAAAACCCTTTGTAAGTGTTGACTTTCACCCTTCCATGTAATATAAGCAGGTTGAAACTGAGAGGTGTTAAGATTGTATGCATATGTGCTTTTCAAGATTCTATTTCACCCGCCCTGCATTGAAGCCGTTGTTGAAGCCCTGACCTATCATGGGTGGTACATATGAGTGTCTGGATTTATCGCTTTTTAATCCAATCAAAAGATTTGGATTCATCTTTATTCTTGAATTAAAACACAGGGAAATTGGGAAATTTTCATCTGAATAATCAAGGAGTTGTCTTGGGAAAGAAACAGCAAAGTTCTGCGGAGCCGTTGAAATGTATATATTACTGAAATAAAGTAAAACATGCGAAAGGCACTAAGAGCATCTTCAGCGTGACTGCGTGAGACTTGCGAGGAGAGAGAGAGTCGAGCGAGGGTATGCAGTGACCTCCTCGACACCCGCGCCTCATGAGTTTCCTCGGCTCCCAGAGCCAACTCATGAGGGATTTTTTATTTTTTAAAAATTTTTTTAATTAGTTTTTAATATTTTTAATTAGTTTTTCTTTTATTTTTTTGGTTCTAAAATAAAGTTGTGTGTTATAGTGTGGATCCAGATGTATTATTTTATTTGGTGAGAAAAAGTGGTGAGCTTGCCATTGCAGAGAGTGAGAATTGTTATGCAAAAAGTTGAAGAGATGGCTGATGTGGTAATGGTAGAACCCGACTGGTGAGCCAAAAAATGATTCACCATTGTTTTTACTCTAAATTAGAGAAGCCCATGCCAATGCGAGTGTACCTTGGTTGGTGCAAGGTGCCTGAGAACACATGTTGCGGGCGGTCGGGAGACCTAGGCTCGCTTCCCCTCCAGTAGTTGCTCGATTGGCTTAGGCTTCCAAGGTGGCTCGTCATTGGGAGCCTGTTGCCCACTCCCTTGTTTGTCATTTTCTTGCTTTTTGCCTTTCTTTTTTTTCTTTGCTTTCATTTTGTTTTTCTTGCTTTTTTTGGAGTCAAAAAAGATTTGGACTAGGCAACAAATGTTGGGCCTCTGCTTTGGATTATTTGGCTTAGCCCATGTTGTCTTTTGGACTGTTATGGGTGAATTTCTTTGGATAAAACTTGGGGAAGCTTTTTTTGGCCTTACAATTTAGCATACTTGTTGGACTAATGTTATTAAAATCGCTATATATATATTTATTAAAATCTTTATTCTTTTTGATGATAAACAAATTGTTTTATTAACTTGAATAATCATAATTTATGTTTCAAATATATAAACAAATATTCGTATCAACTTAAATAATGCCACTCCACCCAGAAAAAATAATAAAGGATGTTTAGTGATGGATCCATGAATATTATTTTATGTGGTGCATCAAAGTTATTAGCCTTTTATTAAACAGGGTAAGATTTATGAGTAAAAAGATTGACTCTGAAATTAATACGGAGATAACCTCTACTTATGAGCTGAATTTTTAGCTCACCACTGCATGTGTTCTGTCGTTCTCTTCTCGTCAAATAGGAAGTGCCAAAGCAAGCACGTTTACCATAAAAAATAAAAAATTTAAACATAACCTAGGAGAAGTCTATGGTGATGTTTGGTTTTCGGCTTTTTTATTATCTTTTTGATACAAAATGGTTTTTGGCGGGCTTTTAGCTGCTTTAACCTGGTTAAAAAAGTCAACTTAATGTTGGGTAAACGACTTTTTGTAATGGTTGTTTAAGTCAAAAAAGGCAATTTACAAAAAGCTAAGATGAGTAGCTTTTAGTAAATGGTTGTATGAATGATAAGAACGTCCAATAATTTGTTACAATTGCAAAACGTGCCGTTAGCGAAATCAAAAATTCCAATTCTAGTCATTTAAAATTACAACTTTACAAGGCATGTCATGAGTACTTAAGATGAGTGACTTTGGATTGATGTAAGTTAGTAGTGACATTTAATATTATGTTTATTTGAATATAATCTAATGAAGATCAAATCATTTAAAATTCATAAAAAATTTAATCAAAGGGAAAGATCTTGAAAAAGTTGAATTAGATAAAAAAAAATCATATAAATTTCAATCACAAAAAAAAATAAAAATCTCAAATGAATAATAAAATAAGGTTGTGGGACGTAGGCATCACATGAATACATATAAATTGAAAAGAAATAAGATAAATAATGAGTATAAAATATGTAGAATTAGTATGAAAATAAGGTTCCAAGCATTGAATTAATTTTTACATATGAGTTATGACATAAATTCAATTCTTTTTGAACAAAATAAAATGTCTAATAAATAAAAAATCATTTTTAACTAAAAAGTAATGTAAAAAAAAGGGCATAAATGGAATTAATTTTATCAAATTTTTTCTTTTTAAATAATTAATATAAATAACTAATTCAAATAATTAATAGTTAACAACTAATTATCAAATAGAGCCTGTATTTAATATTCAATATGGCTCCATATTATAAAGGGAACCACTCGAGCCGAGTTGTGGAGACTCTTCATGAAAACATAGGAAGAGAAAGAGGGAGAAGCCAATCATACAGCCATCTCTCGCCACAGAGACAAAGCCAGTACCAAAATCAAACTCAATTCTAAAACAAATAACGAAAGAATCTGCAAGAAAACACTCGATCAAATAAGCTTTTTCCTCCTCCCTTTGTGGGTTCTATTATTTCTGGATTTCGGCTGAGATTACTATTCCATGGCTACGATTGCGAAGGCACCTCCAATGGCGGGCTTAGGCATAGTTCCTACAACAACTGCTGCTTCATCTCATAGGCTTTCTGTTGTCAGGGTGTCTCTAAGGTCCTCCTTTCTTGGCAAACGAGGTAACTTCATATGCCCACTGATAATTCTCTCTCCTTTTTTCTCCATCTTACTTTTATAAGTTTCTGTTTGTTTGTTAATTGTTCTGTAAGTTGGAATTTGCTGTGATTATTGACTTATGGGAATAGTGAAAGACACTGCCTTTTTGCATGTTGGTGTTGTGGGCGCATACCCTTTTCAAATTAAGGTCGGTAATTGGTAGGACTGGCAAACGGTGAATTATGTAGGCAATTTGGGGAGTATATTATGAAGGTTGGGGTAATTTTAATTATGTGGGCAATTTGGGATGTATATTTTGGAGTTTTGGGTAAAAAAGGGTTTTTTTTTTTTTTTTGGAGATGATTATTTTTGTGAATATTTTTCTGAATGATTATGGGAATGCCGTTGCATTTTAATTAGATGGCATATGACTAATGCTTGATAGCCATGTGATGAATTATTAGTCTGCTTGAAATGTTTGTTATACTGGGTTGCAAGGTTCTAATCAGATACATGTTATTTTATGTGCAGTTGGAGAATTAAGAGTGAATAGGATTCGATTAGCTCCCACTGATAGACTCAGATGTAGGGGTGGTGGTGGTGTTCTTGTTCCGCGAATGAACCTCTTTAGTCGATTTGCTAGAGTTATCAAGGTTTGAGTCTATTGGGAGAAATGGGATCTATTCACATTGTTGTATCTTGTTATTGAATGTTTTCCTAATGAGTTATTTTTCCTGAATACAGTCTTATGTAAATGCACTTGTGAGTGCTTTCGAGGATCCAGAGAAAATAGTCGAGCAATCTGTGCTTGAAATGAATGAAGATTTGACAAAGATGCGCCAAGCTACAGCACAAGTACGTTTCCTTTGTTTCCTAACTTAACTGCAAAATTTGATTCTTACTACTGCTGCTTCTTCTCATGTTCTTTTTCCTTTTTTGAATTGCTTTGGATTCCTTTATGTTGTTTTTGAGTGAAACCATGCAATCTTCTAGAATTAACAGTAACTGGAGTGAATATAGGTGCATGGTGGTAAACTAAGTGGTTGACATATTTGCCTTCCCTCTGAAGGTTTTGGCATCTCAAAAACAATTGGAAAACAAGTACAAAGCTGCAGAGAAAGCTTCAGAAGATTGGTAAGTTGATTGAACAGCTGGGTTTGGCTGTACATGATTTAATCTTTGTTCGGTCGATAGGTATAGAAGGGCACAACTTGCACTTAGCAAGGGAGATGAAGACCTTGCTCGTGAAGCTTTGAAGAGACGTAAAGCTTATGCTGTAAGGCTCCTTATAGAAACTCTAGATTCTCTCCCCAACCCCCCGCCCAAGGGTTTGCCTTCCCCGTTGGTTTCTTGCCGTTGAATGTTAATGATTATGAGTGGGGTTGTGTCTTGTTGGTTGCTCCATTGTGTATCTGTCATCTTCTCCGAATAAGTGGGAATCAAAATACCCTCAAATGTGATTTTTTGGAGTATTTGGCATGGGAGAAATAGAAGAGTCTTCAACGAAGTGGAGACACATTCCACACATCAAAGATTACCTGATCAAGACTTTATTTGTGGATACTGGAGCCTTTGACGATTTTCTTTTGATGTTGTAGATTTTGTGGATAGGTTTTGGATGTATGTAGTCTTTGTTAGGATGTTTGCTTTGCATCCAACCATCATGATATATTAATTTATTCTATGTTCCGTATCTTTTTTTTTTTAAAGGACAATAAAGGGGGGGGGGGGGGGGAGATGTAGTGTCTTCAATAGATGCAGCCCTGATCTGTGGTTTATGGGCTAGTTAGCGGGGTTTGGACCATCTATCTTTTAAGCGTGCCAAATATTGCCGGTGGAGTAACCTTAATCCCTTTATCCTATATTCTGAGTAAATACTAACTTTCCATATACTCATGTTAATCTTTTCCCTATCCCTTTTACAAGCGTGCATTTTTGGGATGTGCAGTAGTTGGTTTCTTGAGCTTACACATTTTTTTATCATTCAACAATTGTTGTATGTTGTACTTTACCTTCTTCTTCTGTTTTTTTCTTTTCTTTTCTTTTCTTTTCTTTTCTTTTTTTATTATTCATTATTTTTTTATTTTATCAAGGAATGCTAAAAGTATAACCTCAGTCAAGAATCTAATAAGCATTGGATTTTGAATTGGGAATCAAGCTGATCTTGGTGAGGGAAGGGCCCTCACATGTATCTTATTTTTTTTTCTGTTGATGGGTTCCATTACCACGTCATAGGATGATTATTTTAAGCTTTATCCTGAATGCTATGAAAAGGCTGCTGAGGATTAAATAAAATCCACTAATATGCACTTATTTTTGGAACATCTTAATTGATTACTTGCTGGCATAATTGATAATTCATGATAGTTTTTCTCTTGAAGAGAAGTCTGAAAAGTCATCCTACAGCATCAAAGCAATTAGAAATGAGAGGACCTGAGTGCAATTGAAGCTTGGAGGAGGCTACATTTCTTGCTTCGGTGACTTGATTTCATCATATTTGTTTGCAGGATAATGCTAATGTTTTGAAGGCCCAGCTCGAACAGCAAAGTAAAATTGTTGACAATCTTGTTTCCAATATGAAGGTCTGCTGATATTTGTTCTCTGAGATGTTTAAATGTCTTTCCTTGTGATATCTGACACTTCCTCATCTAGCTGATGTGATGGGACTGATGGGGGTTTGCTGCTATCTCTTATGTGAGATGTTTAACTATCTTTCTATGTGCTGTACTTGACGTTTCCTTATTGAACTGATATATTGGGCTGTTGTGGGTTTGATTGTGGCCACATTGTTCCTTCTTGCTCAGTGTCTATTTTTCAGTTTTGGTCATGTGCTACTGTGGAGCAATTGTATGCTCGATCCTGCATTCTCATAAGTATTTGGGACAACTTGTTGAAACCAGTGTGTTTTATGCATCCTTATTGCTTATGTGTCATGAAAGAGCGACTGTTGTGGATTTTGATTGTTTTTTGGTTACATATTGGTTTTCAACCTAAGTTTACTTGACTGTGAGCTGGATAAGAATGATTTTTGGGAGGTTAGTTATGTGGTTCATGAGAAGCTAAGAAAGGTAACTTGTATTTTTAAGGATTGTATCCTTCCCTTATTTTTAGGGAAGTGTGATGTGTGATTTAATTCTCCAAGTTTTCTCGCGCCCCCTTCACTCCCCTGCTTGGACCTTGCTTTTTGGGATGGGTGATCCTTCTTCCCCTACTTGGATTTGCTTTTTGGGAGGGGTGATATGATTTGGAGAGCCTCTAGGTACTGCTTGCGGATAGTGGCTGATCTAGAAATGTTGGGCAAGTGTGTCCGCCATTGAACTTCTATAATTTTTTTGTTACTGTATATATTTTTGAGGGTGTCCAGTGTCTACTGTAAAAATTAAGAAGATTTAGATGGGATATGAACATTTTATTTAACCAAACAGTTGATGCCCACACCATTGCTGCACGTGTAAATCCGCACCTTGAGTTTAAGCCCATCTTACTTATCATGAATACCTGACCTGCTTTTGCGATCACTTGGTTTTCTGCTTTTATTGATTACCGAAAACTTTTAGATATCTGCTTCAAGCCTGTCGTGTAATTCCTATGTACCCTGCTATTTTACATGGGTAAATATTGCGATGGGAGACATGATCAATTGTGTTTTGATGGATTGATTTTCTTCTTGGTCAGCTCTTGGAGAGTAAAATACAGGAGGCAAAGTCAAAGAAAGATACACTCAAAGCACGAGCTCAGTCTGCAAGGTCTTGCTTCACTAACTTCCTTGTTTCTGGTTGACAGTTATTCTTTCTGAAGTTCGCAATTTACAGCAAATAGTGTTGTGTAGGACTGCTGCCAAAGTAAGTGAGATGGTGGGAAAAGTGAACACAAGCAGCGCTCTTGCAGCCTTTGAGAAAATGGAAGAAAAAGGCAAGCATTTTTTTTCCTTGTTCAGCAACTGTTTTTAAAACTTACCCTCCACCGTCGGAGATAATACTATATAGCAGGAAGAATGTACCCTACGCACACTTCATCAGAAAAATGAATATGTAGCAGAACCCCCCCCCCCCCCAAAAAAAAAAAGGGAGGGCGGGGTCTAATGCTGAATATTTTGATTTTCTGAGCTTTACAAGGATATGTATTTCAAAATTTAGCATATGTAGGAGCATATGAACCAAGTAATCTCATGTGTAATCTTCCCCCCACCCCCTACCTGGGTCTTTCTTTCTTATCATGTGTAGTCATACGCAAAAGATTTGGTTTCTTTCTGGTAATGTGCTCATAAAAAGACACAAGACAGCTACATATTATGCAAATTATGTTCCTTGGACTTTTCCAATTTACTTACGGCACCAGTGTTGAGCGTAGTGCCCATTGGGGTTGTTTTTGTATCTTGACAACCTCGTATGGGCAATATGTACCAGCCTAACTGATGAATTTCAGAGGCTTCCATTAGAACCTTAGATTAGCTTGTGCTGTGGATAAAAGGTAGAGGATGGTTTAACGAGATGCAGTGTTTGGAGATAAGTGAGGAAATATGACATCATTTCACTTCATAAAAGTCTCATTAGTTGGTTAGGGATTACATAGAGTTTTGAACTGTGACCAGCAAGCAGCAAATGATCTGTGTTTGCATTTTATATAGTTTGGTCGTTACTTTTAATTAGTGAACATTTGCCATAGTGAAGGCCTTCTAAGTTCAAACTACTAACTTATCAGCTTCTTTTTTTTCTTGTTTCTGCCTTTTTTTGCGAATACAGTGTTGGCTATGGAAGCAGAAGCAGATGCGCTTAATCAGTTAACAAGTGACGAGCTTGAAGGAAAGGTAGGTTGAGGGCAAAATAAACAAGGGAAAGATGATCTAAACACCCTGCACAGAGAAACTTGGGAGCAATATGTCGGAGATCGCTAAATAATTTTAAGAATCTTTGTTTTCCCTAAAACAAAATGCCTTATAACAGCAGTGGCTGGAGAGCGAGGGATAAAATTATTAAGAAATTCCTTGGGACTAATTAACTGTGTTTTTCTTTTTTTGCATCCTTTCTGTCTTGGGACTTAATTGATCTTTGCAGTTTGCATTGCTGGAGAGCTCTTCTGTTGATGAGGATCTTGCCAACTTGAAAACGGAATTGTCTGGGAGCTCCAAGGTACTTTTTTGTCTACCTCTTCTCTTCCGAAGTATATCAATGGTGTCAATTGTCAGTGTGCTAGGTCTGGCCCCCCTCTCATCCCAAAAACAAAATGAAAGAAAGTGCAAAAAAAAAAACAAAGACCGAATCCTAAGTTTGCTACAAAATGGAGGGGGTCATTATTCCAAAAGTTAAAAGCCGGGGGTTTGGGGTGAGGCGAGGGGGAGAACATGCACTGCTTATCTATATGTTTATGGATCATGAAGACAGGCAAAGTTAGCTAACTATGAGCGACCATTTTTGCCTCTGTAATTTCTTACTTGGAATGCAATTCTGATGTTAGGCCTTTTGCATGGGAATCTAGTTGATGCCTATAAACAGCTCATTATGATTAGTGTAGTAAGTCGTTCAAATCCGTTGTCATTGATGACAAGGAGTCTCTCATGAGACTGGTGTGATACAGGAATTGAGGGCATTGCTAGTTTAAACTGTTTAGGTCCAGTTAGGAGGAGGTTAGAGGAGTAAAAAAGAGTATACCTGCTAACTCCCTTTGCATTGTTTGGGAAGTGAGGAGTCATATCTTATGAGAAAATATAGATTTTTCTCACCCTCACATTTGAGGTGTAGAAGAGACTAGAATAGATTTTGCCCCCTCACTCTGAGCTGCTCTTGCTAAACATCTAAATAGTAGTAACAGACGACTACTCTTTATAATCTTATTTACGTACTGACTGGTATTTAATTCTTGTTAACTCCTCTGTATAAACTCCTTACCAAAGACTTAGCATCATTCAATAAGTTGATGTGTTTTTCTGTGAATGATACTGAAACAGAGAGGAGAGCTCCCTCGAGGGAGAACTGTGGTTTCAAGCTCTGCAGCGCCATTCCTAGACTTGGACGTCGAGAAAGAGTTGAATGAGCTCAGAAGAAGAGCAAATGATTACTAGATGCCATAAGGACCATTGTTTTCGTTTGTTTAGCAATTCTCTTTGGTAGGCAATGTTCTTTTGATACTCGTATGGCATCGAGTTGAACGTATAGGAAGAGAGAAATGCAATTTGTGAAAGTGTGATTATGGGATGTTCAGAAGAATGTGAAATGACTATCTTGACTATGGTAAGTTTGTAACTGCATCGGTACTTGTAAGGTGTCACACATGATGAAGTATGTATAGTTTTACACACTTTCAAATTGGTTATTGACGGGCTCTTGGAAAAATGGAAGCAACCTCTTAACTTGTTGGCAATAAGGTGTCTAATGTGTATGCCTTGCTCTTCCTGAATCCTCATCTAACAAGATCCAAAATGGATGAGGGTTGTGGTGGTTATCACATAAAGCATCTCTTCTCAGACATTCTGTGGTACCCTCTGGATCTAGCCAAATTTTGTATTTAGGTTAGTCTTTTATTCAATATTTTTGGGATTTATTCCTGGCTGAATTTATACGGACTTTCTCTCTCTTACTGGCTCTCTCTCTCTCTTTCTCTGAACGAGTACTGCAAACATCAACATCACCAGCCAAATCTGGTGCGCAGGTCGTCGACAGAACGGTAACCGGCCCAGGGCAGTCGTCGACAAACCCCTCGCCGGCGAACCCCTCTAGCCACCACACCGGAGACGAACACCAACCAGCTCCCCTGAGGATTCTTTAACCCCTCTTTGCCGGGTAATTCAGCAAACCACTCTCCAAGTAGCAGCCATAGGGGTCCTCCCCTGAGGCGACCAGCACACCGGTTTCAGTGGACCACCGGCGACCCTGAGTTTGTGGTATTGTTGACCCTGAGTTTGTCTCCTTCCCGTGGACCCGAGTTCAGTGGGCGGCTGTTCAGGGCCACTGTCGATGCAGAAGTTTGGAATCTCTAGCTTCGTTTTTCTGGGTCTTCTGGCTCATTCACGTTTGGGCTTTTCTCATCCAGATCGCAGCCGGTCTGCTAGTGCAGAACGGTCACTGTAGGACCTCGAGCACCACCCACCTTCCCACCCCGAGCTTGGTTGCCGCCGGAGCAACACATAGCGCCGGTAGAAGCAATTAGCATCGGCTAGCACTCACGAGCATATCTAAGGCAGGAAGGCGGCGGTTTTGGAGGTGAGCCTGGGTTATCGGCGGTTGAGACCACCCCGTTCCTGGTTTGCGACCCGACTGTAAGTACCCCCACCCCTGTCTCTAGTTACCCAATTCCCACTGCTTGCGTAATTAACCATTGTAAGTACCCTTGCTGCTGTCGTCCACCTGTCTTGGCTGAGAATACCGAGTGGCTTATCCTGCCATTCCCCTGTTTCGCCATTCCTCTGTTTGTCTTTGCGGTTAATTGTCGATTTCGGGAGGTACTTTGTTGTTTTGAGCCCTTAATTTTGTTAATTTGGTGGGGTATTCTGCTTTGGAGTTCAGTTTATGGTTTGACTGTGGTTGTGCTGCTTGAATTTCTGTCGTGCCAATTACCCTGTATTCACCAGGTTAGGGTTTTGAACTTTTAGTTAGTTATTGCCATCCAGCTTGTTGTTTAATTAGCGCTGTAATTGTTGGTGAATTATTATCTTGTTAAATTGTTTTAGTGTCATTTATGGTCTGTCTGCCTATATTAGTACCCTGAAGCTTCCTTCTGTTTTGTCTGTTCTAGTAAGTCCTGTCTGTTGTTTTTACCTTTGTCTATTAATTTATTTGTTGACTTTGCTTGTTAGCTTTAGTATTAAGTGGGGCCATTGTCGGTTTTATCATATTTTTGTTAGATTGGTTCTAGCATTGTTAGTATTAATATTATTATTTTTATCTGCATTGTTAGTGGTACCTCTATTAGTATTAGTATTATTGTATAGTTCTCTTATATCTATATTAGTTTTTATTATCAATTACTATATAGTTACTTAGGCTTTTTAGATTTTGTTCCCTTTTTATCCTGTATTTTAGTTTTTTTTACCGAGTAGCCCTGCTGTAATTTTTTTTCTTTGCTGGTGGTTGGAGGGTAGTTGACCAGCTTCTTCGGGTGCCTTTTAGTTTGTAGCCCTTTTAGGGTGTTCGTTTGGCCTCGTAGACGCCGGCGTCTGTGGCAGGCCATGTAGCTGTTTCAGCCTGTCCTCCGGGGAGTTCTGGGGTTAGGAGGGGGTTTGGGTTGCGGAAGGTCCGCCTAGCATCCTGGAACATTGAGACCCTCACGGGTAAGTCGATAGAATTAGTTAAGTCTCTTCATAGACGTAAGGTTAGTATAACGTGTGTCCAGGAGACGAAGTGGGTTGGGGCGAAAGCTAGAGAGATTGATGGGTACAAGCTTTGGTACTCGGGGTCAGCCAAGGCGAAGAATGGAGTTGGCATCCTAGTCGTGAAGGATTTGGCGGATCAGGTGGTCGAAGTGAGGCGTAAGAGCGACCGGATTATGGCAATTAAGATTTTGGTGGGTTCAGTTTTCGTGAACGTAGTGAGCGTGTATGCGCCCCAGGTAGGCCTGCCGGAAAAAAACTAAGAAGCTCTTTTGAGAGGACCTAGATGAGGTCACCTAGGAGGTACCTCAGAGCGAGAAACTGTTCATAGGAGGAGACTTTAACGGCCATATTGGCGCGGAGGCAGCAGGATACGATGGGGTCCACGGGGGCCTAGGTTTCGGAGAGAGGAATGCGGGAGGGGTCTTTGTGCTGGACTTCGCGGTGGCCTTCGACTTGTTGGTGGCCAACTCCTTCTTCAAGAAGAAGGAGGACCACCTGGTGACCTTTAAGAGCACTTCTTGCAAGACCCAGATTGACTACTTCCTAACGAGGAAGGAGACTCGGAAATCGTGTAAGGACTGCAAAGTGATTCCCAGCGAGTTGTTGGGAACTCAACACAGGTTGCTGGTTTTAGATGCAGAGTTCAAGTTTTCTAAGAGGTCAAAGAAGAGAACCGAAGAACCCAGAATTAAGTAGTGGACCCTCACAAAGGAGAAGGCAGAGTTAATAGCAGAGAGATTAGCTGAGGAGAGAGTTTGGAGGAGGGCAGAAGACGCCGACTCAATGTGGGATGCTGTGGCGGATTGCATCCGAAGGTCGGTAAAGGAAACCTTAGGTCTTTCCAGGGGAGGTGGCAACAGGATGGAGGGCGCCTGGTGGTGGAACGATGAGGTAAATGAGAAAGTCAAGGCAAAAAAAGAGGCTTACGCGGAGTTCATGAGTAGCAGTTCGGAGGATGAGAGGGCACATAAGAAGATCGGATACAAGGCGGCCAAGAAGGTAGCCAGAAGGGTGGTGGCAGTAGCAAAGAGTCAGGCGTTTGATAGACTGTACCAAAAATTGGGGACGAAAGAAGGGGAGAAGGAGGTTTTTAAACTGGCTAGGGCGAGGGAGAGAAAGACTAGGGATTTGGGAGTGGTAAGGTGTATCAAGAACGAAGAAGGTAAGGTGTTGACTGAAGATGCTGAAATTAAGGAGAGATGACAAATGTTCTTTGCTAAACTCCTCAATGGGGAAGGGGGGGAGACGTTTGTAGTAGGGGTGGCGAGTGTAATGATCAGCGTGCGGGCGCCATGATAACAAAGGAGGAGATTAGAGAGGCCTTAAAGAAGATGGCGAATGGAAAGGCCGTGGGGCCGGACCAGATACTAGTGGAAGTTTGGAAATTTTTGGGGGAAGTGGTCTAGAATGGCTCACGGAGCTTTTCAATGTTATTTTTAGGACTGCCAAGATGCCCAGAGAGTGGAGGGCCAGCACAGTCATTCCACTGTACAAAAACAAAGGGGATATCCAAGATTGTAATAACTTTAGGGGTATCAAGCTGCTAAGCCACACTATGAAGCTGTGGGAGAGGGTGATTGAGAGAAGGCTGCGAGAAGAAGTAGAGATTTCAGAAAATCAATTTGCAACCATCGAGGCAATATACCTCCTCAGAGGGCTCATGGGCTTGTTCAGGGATAGAAAGGTGGATCTCCATATGGTGTTCATTGACCTGAAGAAAGCGTATGATAGAGTGCCAAGGAAGGTATTCTGGAGGTGTTTGGAAAAGAAAAGGGTGTCGCCCGCGTACATTCGTATTATCAAGGATATGTACGAGGGAGGGCGGACGAGGGTTAGGACTCCGACAGAGGTCTCCAATGACTTTGCTGTTAGTTTGGGTCTGCATCAGGGCTCCGCTTTAAGCCCGTTTCTTTTCACATTAGTTTTGGACGAACTCACTAGAGGAATCCAGGACGAGGTGCCTTGGTGCATGTTATTTGTAGATGACATCGTCCTTATCGATGTGACCAGGCATGGGGTGAATGACAGGTTGGAGAGTTGGAGGCATACTCTTGAAGCTAGGGGCTTTCGGTTGAGTAGATCGAAAACGGAATACCTTCACTGTTGTTTCAGCGGAAGGATAGAAGAGGGGGGAGAAATCGTACTGGATGGGATGACAATACCGAAGGTCGCCAAATTCAAGTATCTGGGCTCGATCATCCACCAGAATGGGGACATTGACGAGGATATTAGCTAGCAGATTAGAGTGAGCTGGCAAAAGTGGAAGTCAGCGTCAGGGGTGCTGTGTGACAAAAGAGTGCCCATGGGTTTGAAAGGCAAAGTCTATCAGATGGTAGTTAGACCGGCTGTTCTCTATGGATCGGAGTGTTGGCCGCTAAAAAAGGCGCAGGTCCAAAGGTTGATGGTAGCTGAGATGAGAATGGTCAGGTGGATGTGTGGTTTTACGAGATTGGATAGGATCACGAACGGGGTAATTAGGAGCTTAGCTGAAGTGGCCCCTATAGAGGAGAAGATGAGGGAATCGAGGCTCAGATGGTTCGGCCACGTGAAGAAGAGAAGTGTGGCCGCCCCGGTGCGTCGGGGCGAGAGTATCAACCCCCCCGGTGGTAAGAGAGGGAGGGGTAGGCCGAAGAAGAGCCTAGAAGAGGTGGTTAGAGAGGACCTCAGAGTTGTAGGTCTCACGGAGGATATGGCTCAGGATAGGAGTTTGTGGCGGGACAGGATCAAGGTCCCTGATTGTAGGGGACCAGCTCCGTAGGTGGTAGTAACTTAGGAGGTGTGGGGTGGGGTGGGGTGGGTAAGGTTTTGGTTTGCTTGGCTGCAGGTCGTGCTTTCCCGGGATGTCACGGCACCAAACGCCCCTGGTTTGTTGAGGTATGTCTCCGCTCCCTATCTTTTCGCTTATCCGGTTTCTTTTCCCCCTCCCCCGTTCTCTTTCGTCGGTCAATGGTTTTGCAATCGTTTCCTCTTCAAACCTTTTTCTCAAAGCTGTTTTTGTGGGTCTTATGGAATCAACCTCTCTATGGGTAGGAATACCAGTAGAGGTAAGGTTGCCTACAGCTGGATCTCCCCAGACCCCGCGAAAGCGGGACCCACATTGGGAGTTTGTAGGTTAGTCTTTTATTCAAGATTCATCACGATAAAGGATAAGCTCATCTCGTTTTAAATTAGATTTGTCTTTTAGTGCTTAGAGGTCTACAAGTAATTGGCATTTTTCAAGCTACTTTTGGAGATTCAGCTTTAGGTGATTAGTGCGCAGGGCAGATCCGCTAATAGATCCACTAATAGCTTACGGCCGTTACGGGGTGTCTATGGACGCTATAGAGCTCAAAAATATGATTAGATTGTGTTTTATGGTTCATAAAATTCAAAGAATATGAAAAGATTGGACGCTCATAAAAGACAACACTCTGTCCCAATGCGGCTTACAGACAATAACCCAAAATGAATATGAACAAAAATAATCTAGGCATAGTTGTATAATCTGTCACAGTTCCTCTATGAATGATGCGAGAATTACACCTCGTAGAGCTCAAAAATATCATTAGATTATGTTTTATGGTTCATAAAATTCAAAGAATATGAAAAGACCGGACACTCATAAAAGACAACACTCTATTCCAATGTAGCTTCCAAACAATAGCCCAAAATAAATATGAACAAAAATGATCTAGGCATAGCTGTATAATCTGTGTCAGTTCCTCTATTAATGATGCGAGAACTGGTGTAGTGGTAATCTAATAATGTCTTTCTTTTTTCTTGTTTGTTTAATTACTTTATTCTGTTAGCTGAGTGTTTAATTACTTTTTTTTTGGAGGGGAGTGTTAAATTGTGCTTTTCGTTTTAAATTTGAGTCGTCTAATTTTCACTCTTGACTTTCTCTGCCCTCACTGAAACAAACTAAATTATGTGTCCTTTCATGTTTCTCTCTCTTTAACTCAAAATATACCAGAAATTATACTCTTTCTTAGCATTAAGAAGAACTTCTTGCTATGAATAGTGGTTGCTGTGGCCATTTTAATAACTTTTCAAAGCCTTTTATGCATAGAAAGTAAAGAATCAATTCTTTGTGCCTCGTGTGTGAGTGTAAGAATAAAAATA
>JACYFF010031955.1:17433806-17457175 GCA_017589665.1 Selenicereus undatus
CCCTAAGGGCAATGGATAAGAGGGTAATTAAAAGACTTCACCTACTTCTGTTATTAATGAATCTTGCTTAGTATCATTAAATGCAGTAAAAAAATTAATTCTTAAACTGTAATAAATGCAATGATAATTAAAACTACTTTTTACTTGACGAAAACACTCTTTCTGACTCAATATTCCTATTTCGTTTCGTAAAAACCCAATTCTCTCAGTTCTCATTCACCTTCAGCAACGATTATGGCAAATATCATATGTTTTTTGGCGGCTTCATCACCATATTAATGAAAAACCATAAATAAATGCCAGAAATTATGGAAACGATGAACACTAATCGAGAAATAGTGACCAAAGAATTGTAAATGTGAGAACTAAAAGAGATGTTTCTTGCTCTAAGGACCGAATGGGCAACACAGAGGAGAAGGAAAAGTTATGGGAAAATAACTATATGGAGGGTAATTTTTTTAATTTTTTTTAATTTTTTTAAAATATGAAGGGTAATTTAGGAAGTGTAAAATCAGTATATTAATTACTATCACCAAGCATTATTGTAATTAAAAATTTATGAAATTCCCTATGATAATCTGTCACGTGTGAAGCAGCCTTTGCCCCAGAATATACAAATATACAGAAGTCTTTCTCACTCTCCCTGATCCCCAACTCACTCATGCCCAAAACACCACTCGGAAAAATGGCTTCAATACCACTTCTCCGCCTCTCTCTCAGCCCCACCGCCGCCGTCACAACCACCACCCACCACCACCGTCGAACCTCCCACTCATCCACACCCCTCTTCTTCCACCCTCTGAAATCCGCAACCACCACACTCCTCCCCGCCGTCGCCCTGAAATCCAAAACCCCAAAA
The DNA here is from genome assembly GCA_017589665.1 of Selenicereus undatus. NCBI lineage: Eukaryota > Viridiplantae > Streptophyta > Magnoliopsida > Caryophyllales > Cactaceae > Selenicereus > Selenicereus undatus. Next base: position 17,434,666 of record JACYFF010031955.1, read on the forward strand.
AACCCTAGAATAGTCGCCATGTCCTCATCATCCACAACACCAGCCACCGATCGACTAATCGCATCCATCGGATACTTCCTCCCCTTCCTCAAGGGCCTCCACTATGGGCGATTCCTGTTCGCCCAGTACCCCAAACTGTCTATCCTCGTCGAACCCCTCTCACCCGTCTTCTCTCTCTACAAGGCGGTGCCCTACGCCACCTCCGTCGCATTCTTCGCGATCTACTTTGGGGTGGTCAGGAACCCTAGCTTCAGCCACTATGTCAGGTTCAACGCAATGCAGGCCATTGTCCTCGATGTGCTGCTGGAGGTGCCCTGGCTCTTCCAGCAGATCTGCTCGCTGGCTCCGACCGGGCTAGGGTTCAAGGTGATGGTAATGGGTCATAATGTGGTGTTTTTGTTGGTTGCGATGTGCTTTGTTTACAGCTGGGTTTCTACCATTTTGGGTCGGACCCCATACTTGCCCTTCATCGCTGATGCTGCTGGCAGGCAGCTCTGAGTCTCAGAGAGTAGACAGTTGATGATTTTTTTTTTGGGGGGGGGGGGAAGGTATGAATTTTCTATGATCAGGAATTAGCCAATTAGGGTATATTTTGTATGTTTTGTTGAGGAGGTTAATAACAGAATGCTGTTTTGGTGTTTTAGAGTCATATCTGATTGATTTCTGGTGGGCAGATCTTCTTAAGTTGTTCATGCCGGATTTTGTTTGAGCAAACAATTGAATTAGACAATCAAAGAAGGTGCATTTGTGAATGTGGACAGAAAGTAAAGTTTTTTTTTTTTTTTTGCTTTCCAGCTGCGAAGTTACTCCCACCCACCAGCGCCGGTGGCGGCACAATTGATGTCGTTTCCGGCTCCGCCTCCTACTGTTCGTGCTGTTCTGACCTTTAGCCTAACCCACGCTTCCTTTTATCATCCTATAGCCTTTTGGTGTCCTCGACCCCCCCAACTTGCCAGCCCCACCTGATTGAGAGAAGCGGAAAAGTGTGAGGTCGAAGTGCTGGTAGTGGGCTACATCTCAGACTTCTCATTTCGTTTGTATAATTCAACTTGGTCACTCCAATCCCAAGAGCAAAGTTGAGTCAAGGTTTTCATGGGTAAAAAAACTAGGTGAGGAGTTGGATATTCACTGAGCACCGAAGTGTGACATTGTCAAGTCGAACGAAGTTCCAGGTTCAAATGTTAGGACTTCAAATTGAAATGTTGTACCTCATCAGGTCCTCTGGGCGTTCCCATCAGAATTTGAGCCTAGCAATACAAAAGCCTTGTTTAGGAGAGCAGAAGCTGCTTGGGGTTTACACAAGTAACACAACATTCATCAAGCTCTAAGTGACCTGAAGGAAGCTGCCCTAATCGAGCCATATAACTCTGAGATTGCAGAGAAAATTGTAAAAAGTGAAAGTGAAAGCTATCAAGTTGAGGTTGGCAACAGAGAGTTGACGGGCTCAGAGCAAGGGAGTCCTCATGCAGAAAGGCCTTGTGTGCAGGAACAACCTGGGTAGAAAGAGGGGAACAATAGTGAACACAATGAGCAAGCTCAACGCCTTGAAGTACAGATGGTGAAAAGAGGATCTCCTGGAGAAGAAACAAATGGCACTCCTTCCAACCCTGAATCTTCTGGAGGAGCACCAAGTTTAGTTGTACTGCCAGAACAAAGTGACAAAACTGAGATAGGAGATACTTGCGACATGGATTTTGATAGGGTGAGTGTATGTACTAGTTCAACATTAACTTCTACGACAGGCGCGGAGAATTGGAAGGATACCGACTCTACCACATAATCGGCATCTCCTATGATGGGCTACGATAGTTGTCTTGACTGTTCTGTGGATGTTGTCTTTCACTTATCAAGGAAAGCTAAGGAAATGTTCCCGACCAGAACTCTTCCACTTATCTCATTCGTATTATGAAAGCATTTTATGCAAGGAACAACTAAATTTTACAATAGCAGAACAATGACTTACTTGATTGTTTGAGCTCGACGAGGGAACAATAATGCTTTGGAGAGACAGACTTCGTATAGGATGTTGGAGATATTACGGAGCTACGCGTAGCTGAGTTGGATTAGGTGTTGATGTGGCACAATATAGATCTTAGTAGAGCATTTTATTCTGTTCATTCTGTTCAGTTTGTTATTCTTCCACCAGAGGAGGTGCTAGCAGTTAGTTGTGACTAACTGCATATAAAAGCATGTAAGGGATGCTATTATGTAGTCATTCTCATTCTCATTTTTCCTGCTAAAGATTGATGTTTCTCTCTCTTCTCATTCTCTCTCTCGTCAAGCTCATCTCTCATAGAGGACCTCAAAATTAACATGGTATCAGAGCTATGTGATACGATCTGAGCTTGACAACAGAGCTGAAGCAGGTTCTTGAATTAGATTCAAAATGTCAGAGAGGAATTGCAATAACTTCGCTCAGTTATAGAATCCATTGTTTGTCATCCCTCTGATGGACCTGGATCTCTTGATCTGAAAATCAAGCTGAATGGATCAAACAACTTTAGGTCTTGGAAACGAGCAATGGCTATCGCTCTATCCACGAAGAGGAAACTACCATTTGTTCATGGAACTCTTCCTAGATCTACATATGATCCCATCAAGGGAGACCAGTGGGATGCTTGCAACAACTTAGTGATATTTTGGATTATGAACAGAGTATCTGATTCAATTGCAGATTCCATCTTATACATTGAATCTGCCACTGAAATTTGGAAGCAATTTGAGAAAAGGTTTGCAGTAAGCAATGGAGCTAAAAAATACAAGCTAAATAAGGATGTATACAACTTGAAGCAAAACAACTCTCCTATCAATGAGTATTACACTCAGATGAAAGGAATTTGGGAAGAATTGAGTGCAATGAATGATTTGCCTCGATTTACAGTGGTTACTGATGAAATCACCAGTTTTTTAAAAGCATTGTCAAAACAGAATGAAGAACAAAGACTTTTTCAGTTTTTGAATGGTTTAGATGAAACCTATTCATCACAAAGGAGTCAAATCCTATTGATGAATCCATTGTCCTTAGTTGAGACTTTGTGCTCGATAATTCAGCAGGAAGAACTGTAAAGGCAAGTGCTGGAGGATACTCAGCTACAAGTTGAATCATCAGCATTGCTGAGCAGAAATACTGAATTAAAGTGCACTGTGTGTGGAGTAAAAGAACACTCTAAAGAGAAATGTTGGAAAGTCATAGGCTATCCTAGCTGGCATCCAAGAGGGAAGAAGAATGTGCAAAGAAAAGGAGGAGCAAATAAGCAAGGACAACAACATTCCAATTTTGGAGACAAAACACACTTCAAAGCTTCAAATCAGGTTGAAACAACTGAGAAATCAGGACTGGGATTAACAGTCCCGCAAATTGAACAATTGCTCAAATTGCTACCAACAGCAAGCAACTCAAGTTCAGCCAGTCACTCAGAAGATACCAATAAAGAGCCAGATTGCAATTTTGCAGGTATTGCTGTTTGTTTTAATGCTGAATAGGAGGCCATAGATTGGATTATTGATACTGGAGCTACAGATCATATGACTTCATTACCTGAGCATTTGCATCATAGTAAAAACAACAATACCAGAGCCTGCATTAAGTTGCCAAATGGAACTCAAGCAAAAATCACACACATTGGAAATGTGCATCTGAATAATGGATTGATTTTGAAGGAAACACTTGTGGTACCAACCTTTCAATACAATTTATTGTCTGTTAGCAAGTTGTGCAAAGACAATAACTGTATAGCAATATTGCATAAGGAAATATGCTTGTTCCAGGATTACACAACAAGGAAAATAAAAGGAATTGGTGAGCACAGAGAAGGTCTTTACCATCTAGTGAACTCACCATTGCCAAAGGCACCTCATCACTTATTAAATACTTGCAAAATGGTGTTGGACAATTTGAGTACTGATTTGACACAATTTGTGGTTGCTAATGCTGCACATAAACTGCAAGACTTTTCCCTATGGCACAAAAGGCTAGGCCATGCCCCTCTGTCAAAACTGAGATATGTAGGTGTTGTACCAAAACCCATTGACAATCAGGAAGTGTGTCTGACCTGTCCAATGGCCAAATTTGCTAAATTACCTTATGATCTCAGTGATCATCATGCTGTTGAACCATTTGATCTGGTTCATATTGACATATGGGGGCCTACAAAGTACCAACTCAAGGAAAGTTTAGATATTTTCTAACAATAGTGGATGACCACTCAAGGGCTACTTGGGTGTATTTACTGCAGTTCAAGTCACAAGCATTTACCATACTTCAAAAATTCTGTGCTTATACAAAAAATCAATTTCGGAAGCAGATTAAAGTTCTAAGGTCTGATAATGCCCTGGAATAGGGCTTTGAGGTTTTAAGCTGCTCTACCCCTATGTTATTAGGGAGATTGTGTCTTGGCTCCTGTGCATTTGATTAACAGATTACCATCTAAAGTACTTGGGAACAAAACACCTTATGAGATGTTGTTCAAAGAGAGTCCCTCAGATGCACACATAAGAGTCTTTGGTTGCCTAACAATGGCCAGCAATCCAAGTAGATCTCATGACAAACTGGATCCAAGAAGAGTCCCATGTTTATTCCTTGGATATGCTAGCAATCAAAAAGGCTACAAGTTGATGAACTTACTTAATAGACAAATTTTTGTCTCAAGAGATGTTCATTTCTATGAACACATATTTCCTTATCACAAGGAAAGCTACAGCAAGTACACAAAACCTATTCCCAATATAGTCTCAGAGACCAAAGGTGAATTGTGCTTAGATGACATTTTGATTCAAATGAGCAACTAGGATGGAGAAAATGCTACTGATGTACTGGAAGACAGTCACTCTCAAGGGGATCCTACCCCCAGTTCTCTTGTTCCATCTACACAGGAAGCTGAAAATGTTGTTACCCCCTTAGTAACCGCATCTCCAACAATTCAGCCTGTTGGAAAAAGTAGTCGGATGAGGAAAAGCCCAGCTTGGATGAATGACTTTGTAGCTCAAGCAACAAAATCTGAGCCCTTGTCCACAACAGATAATATGAATTCATCTATTCCTAGCTGTGTCACAACCATTGCAGTCAGCCCCTGTTACCAAGCTCTGCTTGTCTCACTTGAAAAATATCATGATCCAACTTCGTTTTTTGATGCTGTGCTTGACCCAAAATGGTGTACAACAATGAACTCTGAGCTGAGAGCCTTAGAAGCCAATGGTACATGGGAATTGACCACACTTCCACTAGGAAAGAAAGCAATAGGTTGCAAATGGGTGTATAGGACAAAGTTCAAGTCAGATGGAAGCTCGGACAAGTTTAAAGCCAGACTAGTAGCACTGGGTTATAGACAAAAGTTTGGTCTTGATTATTGGGAAACCTTTACACTAGTAGGCAAAATGACTACTGTGAGAACATTACTAACTGTTGCTTCTATTAATGGTTGGCATCTATACCAGATGGATGTCTCAAATGCCTTTTTGCATGGTGATTTAAAAGAGGAAGTTTACATGGCACTTCTTCCAGGCTATGCTGGTTTTGGAAGAGACATACAGGCTACTCAAACTTTCTCAACCAGGGGGAGGATGGTCTATAAGCTCTTGAAGTCACTTTATGGGCTTAAGCAAGCACCAAGATAGTGGTTTGAAAAACTGTCCACTGCACTTGTTCAGTTTGGATTTCATCAGTCCAAAGCTGATTACACCTTATTTACAAAGCACACTCCTACATCATACACTGCTGTACTGGTTTATGTTGATGATATGGTTATAACTGGGAGTGATGACAAAGTTATATCAGCATTAAAATCATATTTGAGTGCTCAGTTCCACATGAAAGATCTTGGTCACTTGAGTTATTTTTGGGGTTTGGAAGTCAGTAGAACTCCTAAAGGTATTTTCTTATGTCAAAGAAAATACACACTGGATCTACTCAAAGACACAAAGATGCACAACTGTCGATCTCTTAAGGTTCCTTTGACACCAAATCTAAAACTATATATGGATTCAGGGGAGCCTCTTGAAGATCCAAACAGATACAGAAGGCTTGTGGGCAAGCTGATATACTTGTCCATAACTAGGCCTGATATCATCTTTGCTGTGCAATTTCTCAGCCAATTCATGAGCTATCCTACTGATGCTCATATGCAAGAGGCCTTTCATGTCCTGAGATACTTACAGGATACAGCTAAACATGGCATTCTACTTGCTACCAATTCAAATTTTCAGTTGAAAGCCTACTGTGATTCAGATTGGGGCAGCTGTCCCAATTCCAGGAAGTCTATTACTGGCTATGCCATTTTAGTAGGCCATTTTTTGATTTCTTGGAAGTCCAAGAAATAAGGAGTTGTAGCATGTTCCATCGCTGAAGGGGAATATAGAGCCATGGCTAAAACTTACTGTGAACTTGCTTGGTTGATTGCTTTGCTTAAAGACTTAGCTGCTCAACCAATCTTACCTGTACAGCTATTTTGTGACAACCAGGCAGCCTTGCATATTGTGCGAAATCCAATTTTCCATGAAAGAACAAAACTTATTGAAGTGGACTGTCATTATGTTCGAGACAAGTTCAAGGCAGGCCATGTTCAACCTTGCTATATTAGCTCTAAAAATCAACTAGCAGATTTGTTTACAAAAGTGGTCTCTGCTTCTCAATATGTTCATTTACTTGGCAAACTGGGAGTTGTTAGCGCTGCACAACTACCAGTTTGAGGGGGAGTGTTGGAGATATTACTGTGCTATGCTTAGCTGAGCTGGATTAGGTGCTGATGTTTCACAATAAAGATCTTAGTAGAGCATTTTATTCTGTTCATTATGTTCAGTTTGTTATTCTTCCACCAGAGGAGGTGCTAGCAGTTAGTTGTAACTAACTTCATATAAAAGCATGTAAGGGATGCTATTTTGTAGACATTCTCATTCTCATTTTTCCTGCTAAAGATCGATGTTTCTCTATCTCACTTCTCCTTCTCTCTCTCTCGTAAAGTTCATCTCTCATGGAGGACCTCAAAATTAACAGGAATGGTCAAATTGTAGAGGCTATAATGGAAAGTTCTTTACACACGACCACTTCAGTAGATTCCAGTACTTGTGAAATAATCTTGACATGTCGAAATAATGAAGTGACTACTGCCTTTCAATTTTCTGCACAAGCTCAAGGTGTTTAGAAAGGTAGGAAACAAAACAAAAAGGAAGAAGTACCGGGCAAGGCAAAAGAAGCCAAGTAAGAGCTTCAAGCAATGGCTACACAATGGTTAACTCTTAAATTCTCTCTTCTTCGCCTTGTAAATATAAACCATAGACTCTTTCTTGCTATGGTAGGCGTGACGAGGAGGGCTCAAAGTGAGAGAATCATAGAGAGAAACCACTGTGATTTGTTACAAAATCACGGGCTCTTCTATTGATGAGGATCTTGCCAACTTGAAAAAGGAATTGTCTGGGAGCTCCAAGGTACTTGCCAACCTTCCAATTCGATCAAGAGTTGGCATGAAGCTGCGCGGGTAAATGATGGGCTGACGCCCTATAGATGATAACTGACGGGGTCACAAGTTAAATGACAAATCACTGTATAAACTGATTCATTGATAAACTCATTAAGAGTTGTAACTTGATAAACATGATATGCTTTCTGAAGATACAGGCAATGGACGTACATTGAGTCTTTAAAACAAAATGTTATCTAACTTGATACAGGTCAGCTATTTCATAAATGTCATCTGACTTGAGACATATGCATAATGGGGAACGATAACTAGGCCTCAACTCTGTTTCATAAATGTCATTGAAAGTATGTGTAGTTAGTAAATGATCCTTACTCGCACAATTGAGTAAGTAAAAGTATGCGTAACAGAAATTGAGTAATTAAATGATACACATAACTCGTGTATTTCAATATAACTTCAAAACTGAATTGATGAAAGTAAAAATAGTCCACAATGAGATAAATGGTATTACAAAGGAAAAGACCTTGATGGCGATAATCGAGAGCATGGTTATGGCCTTTTCTGAAATAAGTTGCTGATACAAGCTTAAGGCTCGCTGATGTATAGTTTGGTTCAAGATAACAGCGAGTACACTAGACTGGCTTGATAAATACATTTGATACAATCTGAATTGAGTAAGTAATAGAGGTTTGAGGCCAAAAGAGGTATATCTTGGTTTAATGGCACAAACTGCAATAACTTGGTCTGATAAGTCACAACATCCCACCTCTTATATTTCATTCATAAATCCATTAGATAAAGAATTCCACCTCAAATAGGTCATTGAACTCATTAGAAGTTATTAAACTCACCAAGCATGGTATTTTCTTTGTAAAATCCATAACTGAATCAAAGCTCAAAAACAAGCTAAAAGCTCCATAAAAGTCCATGAATATTTATTTCCCCCTATAAATGACTTGGCCCAAAATACGCAAAATGAGTGCATGATCAATCTCACTTGATCTTTTTTTTATTGCTCTTTATACAGTTACTCAAAATGCTTCCAACAATCACCAAACTCGAAATACTCACCCAAATTTCACGAGATCTTACAGGAAATTCAGAAATAATATAAACAGTCTACAATAAAAGTTTCAGAATTTTCCTCCAAGTATACACAACACAGAAATTATAACAACCTGATTTACATCCAAGCAGGTCAGTTCACTTCAAAAATTCATAACTTTCATTCTAGACCTCAAATAGATACATAAAACCTCAATATGAAAATATTAAGAAGTCCCCAAAAACTCTCATTTACAACTCAAAACATGATTCCCACAATAGGATTCCCAAAATGGGACTAAAACACAAGTGTATCAGTTTTAATCTCATTCTGCGCAGTTTTGGTAAAACGACCATAACTTTCTGCACAAACCTCGGATTAAGACAATTCAAGAGGAATTTTAAAGATAACATACTGAAATATCTACCCACCAAAAATCATAATTTTTTTCTAGATCATTCATTACCAGTTTAATCCCAAAGTCAGCCCCAATTTCGTAAAATTCCAGCCCTTAACTGATTTAACTTCTCTTCCTTTTTCACATAAAAATCACTTGAAATCATTGTAAATCACCACAATCAGATATAAAACATCATTTAAGGCCTCACATATATATCCAAACTCTAAACAACTTCATTAATACATAATTACTAAATTCGTATCCAAAACAGGGCAGATTTCTTCCAAATTCCATAACTCACTTATTACAACTCCAAACTTCATGAAATTTTTTCAGAAAATCCCAAATAATATATAGAACCTACAGTAAAAATTTCAGAATTTTTGGAGAATCCTGTGATTTCCAGAATTTCGACAGTGGCATAAAAACGAATGCAAAATCATGAAAATCATCCTCTTGATCAAATACCTATAACTCCAAACATCTCCAAACTCAATAAAAATTGCACAATAACTATCAATTTGATCATCCAAACATAACCCATAAAGAAAACAATCATAAAATTCAAGATAAAACAAGTTAGGGTTTTGAGATATACCTCACTTTAGGCTTGAATTAATGAGATGAGGAGGCTGTTTTGAGTGAAATAAATGGTTGGGCATGATAGCTAGAAGCAAGGGGAAGTCGAGGTAGCCGAGAAGTGGCCGGAAACCACCCAAAGTGGCGGCACAAGGGGCAGCAGCTGCTGCCCCTGTTTCTGCTATGAGGAGAGAGAAAAAAATGGGGATGAGTTTGTGATAAGTTTGCTGAATTTTGTATTTATAAAGTGCTACTTAATAGCTAAATGTGACTGAAAATTATCCACCCAAAAATTAGCTTTTTACGAATTAAAATTAGGTGCTAAAATGAGTAATTAGTGAAATAACAAAAGTTAGTAAGGTTTTGGGCTTTTGTTTTGGGCCCAAAAAGCTAAATCGGGGCTTGAAAAATTATTTGGAGTGTTGAACAAAAATAAAAATTGGTATTGCTCGGAAATAAATTTTAGCGAAGATAAGAAAATAATTAATCACTAATTTATACTCATCGAGGCATAATATCGATTCACCCGATATTTAATCAATCAATGAAGCTTGAGTTGCAAAGTGGTACCCAAAATGAAATATCTCCCAACCGGGAAGATTAAATACGATGAATGAAGGTGAAAAGTTGAAATAACATGATGGAACTCGTTAAATAAATAAATGGAGCGTAATTGAATTTAATAAATATGATTTGATTAAACAAATAACCATGAGTGATTAAGTCAATAAACATGGTAAAGTTAATGAATAAACATGATTAATGAAATAAATAAAGATGATTTAAATAAATAAATATGAGTTAGGGTTGGGTTATTACAGCCTTCCCCCCTTAAAGAGTTTCGTCCTCGAAACTTATCACACTTGTCAACTATATGCAATGCTGCTTTAAGACTCAGGGGTCATTGGTTCCCATTGTTTCCCTCTGAAGGGGTATAATTTGCCAAGTGAACACTGACTGAGGGTGTACGCATTGTATAACTTCTTAATCCCATATTTCAATAGTAGATCTGAATACTTTTCACATAATAGCTTCAAAGAGCTCAATTACTTTGTTTCAAAAGTGATATTCTCTTCGAAAGAAAAAAACCTTGTTACTGCAAATGAGGTATTCTACACTGTTGACGCATAAAGCCCAAAGTAATGAGGACTCAATTATCTCTGATATCCAGTCTCCTGACACCCTTGACTAGATAAGCCCTTCAGAATACTTTATATCGCATCTGAGACATTGGTTATTTCTTTGTTTTGCCAGCACAACTGTTTTGTCGACTTTGTATCACCTCGACATGTACTTGAATTTTCCATTTTTCCCTCTTACTGCTGGGAGTAGCTCTGACCTTATACTCAATGTGTTTTCTGGCTCATTCCAATATAATTAAACAGTGCTTGAGATTATGCCCTTCTCAAAATATCACCAGCTGATTTTTCTAACACATCACAAGATCTCCCATCATCAGACAACTCAGGGATCTGCTCCCAGTTGATAACGGGCAAAAGAAAAATGACCATGGTTAGGGATAAGAGCGATGAATTTCTCAGCCGAGCGAACTATTGCATACAAAAAAAATGAACAGTGAGACTAGAAAAGGCAAATAAAGAAGAGATTATCATGGGGTTGTTAGAATAAAGATAACCATAAGTGTATCATGAATTCTGAAATATGATGCCACAAGAATTGTGGTTTATAAATATGGACCATAAAGGGTCCAATAAATAATCCACCAAGGAGAAAGATGGGATGGTTATATTCGGGTTTAACTGATGAACTGGAAACAAGATGACAAGCAACTGAGCTTCAACTAAATAATTTTATAGCCACAAGGAACAAGATAAGTGCAATAGATAGATGGGATAAGCAATGTACAATGGATAGATAAATAGATTGAACAAGTGACATGAGATTGAATAGATTGAATAGATTGAATAGATCAATAGAATGAACAAGTGAATAGATTGAATAGATTGATCAATAAATGGATTGGATAGATTGAACAAGTGACGTGAGAAACGTGCCTTTGCTCATATAAAACTAATTTAAATCCAGGAATAAGATTGAACAACCAAAACTAGAATTTACTAATGAGCATGCAAGATATATGTGTGGGAGTTGAAGTTCAAAATAGGGAAAGTAAGGGGATTATGACCATTACAATCACCCACACCAATGAGAGCTGAATTACATTATGAATTCAGAATAAGTTATACGAGTGTATTATTATGAATAAATGAGATGTAAGGTAGATGTGGGAATCAACTCTCAACGAAATGAACTGCAACTTATGATCATGAAATAAAGATGGTGAAGGTCGAGAGCATTGGAATGTTGACAATCATATAAGGTCGAATAAAAATATATTGCATACTTAACAATGAGTTTGAGAAGGCGTGAAAGATCACGCGAATAAGAAACATCGGGTTGAAAAACAAGGGAGATGAAACAATATTGGATAGTATCAAGTTTTGAAGATGAGACAAGCAAACAAGAATTACTATAAATGGGTATTCTTGCAAAAGATAAACTGTGGTTGCATGGTTTAGGTGTGATGTTCGAACTTTAAATCATTCTTGGACAAGACATCTCCTGCTGACAGTTAATCCCATAAATCATTTATTCAAGGTATAGGACACTTATTTTGATAGTGATCTTGTTCAACTCTTTGTGCATAGTACACGACCATAAGGTTCTGTCTTTCTTTTTCGTATGAACCTGAGGTTCCCCATGGGGACACACTTGGTCAAACAAATCCCTTATAATTCATCCACTGAGTCCTTAATTCTTTGGACTCTATTAGGGGTCATATGATAGGGGTTTTGAAAATGGATTGAGCACCTAGAACAAGGTTGATCTGAAAATCAATGTTTCTTGGGGAGAAACAATACTGATAGTCCTCATATGAAACATCTCTAACTCCACCAACTCAAAATATGGATATGGATATACCGAGTGTGGTTGACAAATCACTAATATTCAATACATTACTGACATGATAATTCACTTGCTTGCACAATGGAATTAGGGCAGAAATAGGATTTTTCTTCTCTCAATCCATGGAAATACACGTCTAGTCTTTCCACATTTCTCAAACTAACCTTAAGATCTTTACACGTCATCTTCTATAAGTACACAATCAGTTCATCTCCATTATGATAACAAGGTATACCAATCAAACTCGATTGAATGCCCAATGAATATGTTTCCAGCAATACTATACATAACACATTCAACTGCTTACTGGTCTCAATAAATTTAAAAGACAAGGGGCAATCTAAAGTGCAGAGAGATGCAACCACACCATGAACTCTTGCAAAGATATTTCTTTATTGGTTATGAATGATAGACATGTAAGCTGAATGAATGAAAAGACGAGGATTCGTAATGAAAGAAGTAAGACATATAAATGTCCTGCATATACAAGACATGCAGTTTGCTCAGGATGGTCATGATAGTAAAGTAAATGAACGATGTTATGAAGTTGAGAGAGAGTATTCAGTAATGAAGGTGAAGAAATGCAAAAGGTTACCAAAGCGGCTTTTGAAAAGTCATATGGTATCCGTATGTGAGTAAAATGACGAAGATAAGGGTCAACACTATCAAAAGGAAAATTTTATTCATCTGATGTTTGAAAAGACAATACGTCAAGATGAAGGAGTCATTCTTATGACTGAACATGATGTCATCATCAATACAACAATTTGCAATAAATGGAAGTCTTGGGTACACATATAAACTTCAAAACTGCTGGCAAATGGAAGTAACACAAATCGTTGTTTATCATTACCAAACTAGGCCCTCCAAAAACCCCGATCTGTCGCCCGATGTGACCAAAACGAACGACCGCCTAGACATGGCGGCGCATGAGTAGCACGTGCCACCTACCCACGAAACCACCGCTGGGTGATCTACAGTTTTATTTTTTTTGTTTTTCATTAAATTTTTTATTTTCTTATTTTTTTATTTCTATTTTTTTTCATTTTTTTGTATTTATTTTAAATTTTAAATTTTAAAATTTAAATTTTTTAATGTTTAGTTTTTTATTTTTTTGTATTTATTTTTATTTTTTATTTTTAAAAAACTTAATTTTTAAAATTTTTTATTTTTTTGAATTTATTTTTTGTATTTTTTATTTTTTTGTATTTATTTTTTTATTTTTTATTTTTTATTCTAGAAAAACAACCAATGAAAAATTCCAAAAAAATAATAATTAAAAAATTCATACAAAAAAATTAAAACTAAAAAAATTTAAAGAATTTAAGAAAAATAAAAATAAAAATAAAAATTTAAAAAATGTAAAAAATTTAAAAATTAAAAATTAAAAATTAAAAATTAAAAATTAAAAAATAAAAAAATAAAAAAATTAAAAAATTTAAAAAATTAAAATATTAAAAAAAATTAAAAATTAAAAAATTAAAAAATTAAAATATTAAAAAATTAAAAATTAAAAATAAAAAGTAAAAAATAAAAAATAAAAAATAAAAAATAAAAAATAAAAAATAAAAAAAAGAAATTAAAAAATAAAAAAAGAAAAAAGAAAAAAGACAAATACAAAAATAAAAAAATAAACAAAATAAAAAAAATAAAAAAGAACAAAACAGAATAGTCAAAAATAAAAAAATTTCGTCATCATTAATTACTATCGTAATAAAATTATTACATTATAAAATAAAAAAATATTAATAACTAGTACTTCAACTTCATTCAACTATATTCAACTTTCACCCACACTCACCCACTTTTTCCCACACTTAAAAAAAAATATCACACTCACCCACTCCTTCCCCCCTTTTCCCACAATCACTTATCCCACACCTCTCATTTCCCACTGAAAAGAACAAGGCCTTAATTAGTAATAGGGACACCGACCTCCCCTCCCTTCTCACATGCTCCCTTGCGCTAATAAAGGCACACCGACCCTTCAAAGGTATAACCCTCTTTTTTCTTTTTTCTTTTAAAAAGGGTCTCGTTGTTTTAAAACTTGTTAGTTTAAAATCATGCTTAGCCTTGGAAAATTATAATAATGTGTTTATTTTTTTTTTCTGGGCAAAAACTGTTTGGTTGTCTGATTGTATCATTCGAAAAGTGCCTGTTTAAATGTTTTAACACATGAATGAGTTTCGTGTATGTAAGCTTGTAAAGATAGTTTTGTGAACTTTTTTGGCATGTAGACTGATACGTATATATATATCGCTACGTGTTCAATTAATATATGAAAGATTAGTTCTTTCCCATTTAAACATAAATAAATGTGTTTTATGTTGTTGTATTTGTGCAAATATGTTTTGCATAAATTCTAAAACATCTATGTGATGATAAAGTATGGAATGTTAATGTGATTAAACATTGTATCCATGAGAATGTGTTTATTGTGGAATATTAATAATCAAAGTATCTCATTTTTGGATTTATGGAATATGTGATGATTATGAGCTTAGCGAAATTTTCGAACATATAACATGAGTTATAATCTTGAGTTTTCTTTGATTACGTACAAGATATGCCTGATGTCCATTTTTTTAAAATTGTAGATATGGCTTCTAAGACCTCTATGATTGGTGAGTTGACCACCAATGAAAAGTTGGATGAGTCCAACTATGACATGTGGCACTGGAAGATTCAGTTTCTTCTGGAAGAATGTGAGGTGTTAGAGCACCTCACAACCACAATGTCCGCAACCCTGACTAGAGACAAGGACGACAAGGATATTACTCATACTGATGAGTATAAAGCCAGCTTGGTTGCGTACCAAGATTGGTGCAAAAAGGACCGTAAGGCTCGTTATACTATGCTTTTCTGCATGCATAACGACCTTATAGGTGAGTTTGAAGTTTATCCCACTGCTAAGGAAATGTGGGATAATATCCACTTCAGGTATGGTCAAACTTCGGAAACGAGATTTCGTACGTTGCATCTTAAGTGGATGACATACACGATAGACTCAAACCGAAGTATAACCGAGCATGTGCGAACTTTACAGGCCATGCTAGGGGACCTAAAAGCTGCTGGTGTGGACATTTCCGAACGCGAACAGCGGACGAATGTGCTCCGTGCACTTCCCGCTGGGGACGAAAAATGGAAACCGTTCATCACCATGATGACTCACAACGAGAGCATCAAAACTTTCGCCGACATCACCAAACACCTTGAGTTAGAAGATGAGCGCTTGAAGGCCTGCGCTCCTCCCCCTGTAGCTTTAGTGGCCAGGGTGGACAGGCCTAAGGGCAACCGGTTTAGACAAGGGAAGAAGAAGAGTCTTCATCCCTCCAAGAAACTTGGCCCTAGAGGCGGTATTGCTAAGAAGCAATCAAAGGCCAAGGGTAAGGTGACGGATAAGATGGCACGAGTGACGTGCTATAACTGCAGGAAGAATGGCCATTTTGCTCGGGAGTGTCCCAAGCCTGCTCAGGTACCTTCTTCATTTCCTACTGTTGAACTACTTGTATGTTCTCATGCATTCGTTGCTAAATCCTTTCCTAATTGGATTGTAGATTCGGGAGCAAGCAAGCACATAGTTCGAGATCGAGTTGGGTTTGTAGACTTTCACCCTTGTCTGGTGGGGTTGCAAACTGTGACTCTTGGAAATGGCACTGCAGAGGACGTTCTAGGAGTCGGAACGTATCGGCTTAAGTTGCGTGGAGGGAATTCGTTACTTCACGACACTCTCTATGCGCCTGGAGTCCGATATTCCTTAGTGTCTTATGTCTCTTTGATGAAATTAGGTTTTCAGTTTGTTTCTTGTATTGACAGTTTAGACATTTTTTATAGTGCCAATTTGTTTGGCCACGCATCTTTGGTAGATGATTTCCTTGTTTTGGACTTGGATAATGAGTATTATAGAAATAATACGTCTTCTGTTTTTGTGTCATCTGTTGATTCATACCATGATTCTGTTGTTTGGCATGCTAGACTATGCCATATTGGTCAAGAAAGAATGACTAGACTAGCTAAAGAAGGTCTATTAGGATCGCTTACTATAAAGTTAGGCTACCTAAATGTGAACCTTGTTTAGCTGGCAAGGCAACCAAGAAACCCTTTGGTAAGGCTTCTAGGGCGCTTGGTACCTTAGACTTCATTCACTCCGACATTTGCGGACCTACGAATGTAAAGGCACGTAATGGTGCCATTTACTTCCTCACTTTAATTGACGATTACTCAAGATACGGATATGTTTATCTGTTATCACATCGTCATGAAGCTTTAGATGTGTTCAAACGCTTCGTATCAGAGGTGAAGACTAAGTTGGATCGAAGAGTTAAGACTCTTCGGACCGACCGTGGTCGCGAATACCTCTCTGATATGTTCAAAGGTTTCTGTGAGGAAAAGGGTATAGTTAGACATCTTACGATTCCTTACACTCCACAACAAAATGGTGTTGCCGAGCGTAGGAATCGTACATTACTTGACATAGTCAGGTCCATGATGGCTCAAGCTAATCTCCCAATTAGCTTTTGGGGTGATGCGTTGCTTTCAGCAACTTACATCTTAAACAGAGTACCCAGTACGAGCGTTTCAACTAATCCATATGAGTTGTGGAACGGTAGGAAACCTCTTTTGGACCATTTACGACCATGGGGGTCGGCAGGCTATGTGCATAACCAGACTCATAGATATGGCAAACTTGGTCCAAGAGCCACCAAGATGGTCTTTATTAGATACCCTGAACATTCAAAAGGTTATGTGATGTACGGAGAACATCCTAGTGGCGGCATGAAGGAAATTGATTCCCGAAATGTCGACTTTCTTGAGGATGAGTTTCCAACTATTGGTGAAGTCAAATAGGACTTACAATTGTATGAGTTACAACCAAACCTACATCTCATTGAAGGGGAGGATATGTACACTAACCGTATCACCGAGGATAGGGAATTTTTGCCTGATGCTGGAGATAGTGGGAGTATACCCATCATTCCTACTGAAGGAAGCTTGTCTGCTCAGGATGCCCAACCCGAGAACGAGGAAGACCCTCAATCTCCCGTTAACGAAAATGAGGATAGTCCTCGTACTCACCAGCCCACACCCCAAGGGGTTAGTGGGAGTGGCACCACTCCTATTCGAGGTTCTGTGCCTCGAGGGACTTCTCCTACTCAAGGTTTGGTACCTCGAAGGAAAAGGGGGAGAGAAGAGTCGGAACCTGAACAGACAATGCAACCAAGTCCTAGCATAACCCGAAGTAGTAAGGCGGAAGAGTCCTCGCCGATTTTTCCAAATCGAAGAGAACATTTTCTTCTGCATGCCTTTGGAAATAGAAGAGCCCACCTCTTATGTATAGGCTGTTGACTCAGCAAATAAAGAAGAATGGATGGATGCCATGAGGGATGAGTTGGACTCAATGGCTAGGAATGAAGTTTGGGATCTAGTCAACCTTCCTCCTGGACATAGAGCCATTGGAAACAAGTGGGTTTTCAAAGTAAAACGTCGGGCGGATGGGTCAATTGATAAGTTCAAAGCCCGGTTGGTGGCGAAAGGCTACACCCAAGTTGAGGGAGTAGACTATGAGGAAACCTTTTCTCCTATGGTGAGATTAGCCTTTATTCGCCTACTTCTAGCACTAGTTGCCCATCTGGACTTAGAATTGTTCCAGATGGATGTGAAGACTGCTTTCCTAAATGGGTCCCTTGAGGAAGAGATATATATGGTACAACCTTTTGGTTTCGCATCAAAAGGGCGAGAAGACAAAGTTTATCGTCTTAAAAAACCCATATATGGCCTCAAACAGTCTTCAAGAGCGTGGTATTTCAGATTCCATGAAGCCATTACTGCGTTTGGCTTAACCATGGTCTCAGAAGACCACTGCGTATATGTCAAGAAGACAAAAGTAGGAATTATGTTTCTTACTTTATATGTCGATGACATTCTACTAGCTGGGAGTGACTTGGAGATGATTAATGCCACCAAGCAGTGGCTATCCTTTGTCTTTGAGATGAAGGACATGGGTGAAGCTAGGTATGTCCTATGGGTGGAAATAATCAGAGATCGTTCTAGGAAACTTCTCGGTTTATGCCAAAAGGCATATATTGAGAAAGTCTTGAAACGGTTTCGGATGCATTATTCCAAACCTGTTGATACTCCGATCGACAAGGGCTTGACCTTGAGTCTAGAACAGTGTCCAACAACAGATGAGGAAAAACAGACAATGAGTAGTGTCCCTTATGCTAGTGCAGTCGGAAGCATAATGTATGCCATGTTGTGTACGCGGCCTGACATTTGCTTCGCGGTTGGTTTGGTAAGTCGTTACCGAAGCAACCCTGGGAACACTCATTGGCAAGCCGTCAAAAGGATAATGCGTTATCTTCGAGGAACTACTGACTTGGTACTTTGCTACCAAGGAGGAGACCTAAAATTGAGGGAGTACACTGATGTTGACTGGGGTGGAGACTTGGATGAGTCTAAGTCCACCTCTGGATATGTCTTCACCCTGGGTGGGGGAGCTATATCTTGGTGTAGCAAGAAGCAAGATTGCATAGCTCTATCGACTATGGAAGCAGAATATGTCGCTTGTTGCCTCGCCACTCAGGAGGCGGTTTGGCTGAGAAGTTTTCTCCAGGATCTTGATCATACTCCACGAGTTAATGATCCTGTAGAAATTTGGTGTGACACTACTGCTGCTATCCAATATGCTAAGGATCCTAAATTCCATAGGAAGGCCAAGCATATTAAAAGGCATTATCATTTTGTAAAAGACGCCATAAAGTCGAAAGAGGTTGTTGTAAAATACTTATCTACTGTTAAGATGATAGCGGATCCATTAACTAAACCTACTCCAAGAGATGTGTTCAAAACTCATATGATGAGTCTTAGTCTCCGTAGAGTTTAGTTAATTAGGATATCCTGTTTTTGGTTTGGACAAGTATGTAATGAACATTTTATTGGTGTCTCTTTTATATATAAAATGGTCATTATTTTACTCTGGTTGTTTGATTAGGCATATCTAAATGTCACTAGACTTTTTGATTATCTTGTCACACGGATAATCAATCCTAACGCTTAAGTTACGGGTAGGGTAAGACTTTATTATATTGGCACTAGGTGTGCAATATTGATTATCATCGTACATTGGGTGGTACGAGTGATGTGGAGAATTAGTCGCCTTAGTAAGTCTAAGATGAGATTCTGAGTGAATCGAATATAACACAACCTTATATCAAAGCCTGAAGCCAAATTTTGAGTATCCAGGTTACGTTAAGTACGTCAACCGAGTAACTCGAGTCAGTTCTAAGGAGGAACTGGACTTGTAATTCGCATGGTATAAATAGTGACAGACTCACCTCAGTGGGAGTTATACCATGACACACATTTCATACCGTGTGTGCTTAAGTCGACCTAGTGGAGTGACAATTGATTCCCTTCCTTGTCACTGTGTGATCCCTGAAACATCGGTGTTTCATATAACGATTCCCTTGAACTTAGGGCTATGGCATGAATTCCCAATGAGATGTTGCTACTTTAATGCGTACTCCAAGAGCTATAGATCTATGCAGCTCAGCGGAACGCATTAGGAAAGCAATCTTTTTGAGATGTAATGTTAGGAGTTGCTAAGGAAAACCATTGCATATTCACCATATCAGCCCGAGCGTTATATTTCAGAATATAACCATGATATATCAGCAGGCATAAAGGGACAGCGTGTGCCTCAAGTGATGTCTTGAATGGTTTAGGGAGTTGTCTGTCTTGAAAGTGTTTTGTTAGACTGATGGTGTCTTAACAAAAGCACTACTAGTTTTTTTCTGGTCGCACGTCTCATTCCTGGTATGACGCGTTTAAAAGAGGAAACAATGTTTTAGAAACATTGTTACGGCTTGAGTGGCCGAGTGGGAGATGCTAGTGGCCAATGTCCACTAAGCTAAATATAGGAAGGTTGAGGGTTTTAAGGGAGCCATTTTTAGTAAATGGTTATGGCTAAGTACCATTTAAAAAAAAAAAACCCAAACTGTTTGACAGAAATAGATGACAATAACATACTGCATTTCTGTGATTCCTTACTCTCACTACTCTAAGTCAAAAACGCGTGTGTGTGTGTCACTTGGTCGGGTTTGAGTCGTGGTCGCATTGCCGGGACTCTAGTAGCCACCGGGGTACAGTTCGTGGAGCAGAAGGCATCAAACAGATCAGTTCGCTTCCGCCGTTGTAGGTACGTCCTAAAACCCTTAGTACTCTAACAGAATGCAATTCTGATGTTAGGCCTTTTGCATGGGAATCTAGTTGATGCCTATAAACAGCTCGTTATGATTAGTGTAGTGAGTCATTCAAATCCGTTGTCATTGGTGACAAGGAGTCTCTCATTAGACTGGTGTGATACAGGAATTGAGGGCATTGCTAGTTTAAACTGTTAAGGTCCAGTTAGGAGGAGATTAGAGGAGTAAAAAGGAGTATACCTGCTAACTCCCTTTGCATTGTTTGGGAAGTGAGGAGTCATCTTATGAGAAAATATAGATTTTTCTCACCCTCACATTTGAGATGTAGAAGAGACTAGAATAGATTTTGCCCCTCACTCTGAGCTGATCTCGCTAAACATCTAAATAGTAGCAACAGACGACTACTCTTTATAATCCAATTTACGTACCGACTTGTATTTAATTCTTGTTAACTCCTCTATATAAACTCCTTACCAAAGACTTAGCATAATTCAATAAGTTGATGTGTTTTTCTGTGAATGATATTGAAATAGAGATGAGAGCTCCCTCCAGGGAGAACTGTGGTTTCAAGCTCTGCAGCGCCATTGCTAGACTTGGACGTCGAGAAAGAGTTGAACGAGCTCAGAAGAAGAGTAAATGATTACTAGATGCGATAAGGACCATTGTTTTCATTTGTTTAGCAACTCTATTTGCTAGGCAATGTTCTTTTGATAATCGTATGGCATGGAGTTGAACGTAGGGGAAGAGAGAAATGCAATCTTTATATACCAAATGCTAAAATGGGTAGAGTGCTCACAATTGAAAAATTCTCAA
Organism: Selenicereus undatus; assembly: GCA_017589665.1. Lineage (NCBI taxonomy): Eukaryota > Viridiplantae > Streptophyta > Magnoliopsida > Caryophyllales > Cactaceae > Selenicereus > Selenicereus undatus. Next base: position 17,456,044 of record JACYFF010031955.1, read on the forward strand.
ATACTGCATAGAGAGTGATTTGTGGAGTTTTAGTAGATAATAACCGTGGATTTAAACTCGACAGTGAATCCTGACCTTTCAATTATTCACATTATTTTAAATTTTAAATCAGTTAGAAATTAATTTGATTTTAAATTTCAAAATTCACAAAAATTCATAGGCCTCACAAGTCCGAAGATCGAAACCTGACTCTGATAGAAAAGTTGCTTCCCTACCCTCATTTGTTTTTTTGCTCTTCAAATAGCAACCGTGGATTTAAACTCGACAGTGAATCTTGACCTTTCAATTATTCACATCATTTTAAATTTTAAAACAATTAGAAATGAATTTGATTTTAAATTTTAAAATTTATAAAAATTCACATGTCTCAGGATCAAAACCTAACTCTGACAGAAGAGTTGCTTCTCTGCCCTCCTTTGTTTTTTTGCTCTTTAATTTTTTTATTTTTTTCCTGGATAGATCCCAGGATCAAAACCCGACTCTGATAGAAGAGTTGCTGCCATGCCCTCCTTTGGTTTTCGCTCTTTAATTTTTTTATATTTTTCCCTATTTTTGTTTGTCTAAAATTTGAGAAAAAACGTGAAATAAAATAGGCTTACTATGAAACTTGCCAATAAGGGTTGAACTAATTCTCTCCACATACTTACTCTTTCATTGATTAATAGTGTGGTCAATGCCCTTGCAATGTAATGTTCTTAATAAATAGCAAAAGTTAATCATATCAATGTTATCGTACATAGTAAAATAATTATATACACATCTTTATAAGATAAGTGTTACAATGAATGGTAGCCTAAGAATACTTTCCTCCATTAATCTAAGCTTCTCATTAATTCCGTCAAAAATACTCAAAACAATTAGAAGTTAATTTGATTTCAAATTTTCAAATTCATAAAAATTCACTAATTGATATCCCCTATTTTCCAATTTTCCTACGTCACCCTCTCTATCGTCAATAACCAACTAAAATTACATTCCCGCGAAGCGAGGATCGAGAAGATGCGGATATAATGGACGGTTATCAGTGGAAAAAATTTAAAAAAAATCATATTTTATTATTATTTTTTTTTAGCGGACCAAAATTAATTAGCAATCTGAGTACGTCATAACTTGAATCATTAATTTGTATATA